>VWYP01027728.1:220295-317265 GCA_013400435.1 Pycnonotus jocosus | reverse complement strand
CTTCATTCTTTATTTTACAAATGGGGTTTTGTAAGAGGATCAAGTCACGGGAAAAGAGAGAAAAAAACAGAAAAGCCCCTTTCTGGGGCTTTGGGGTTTGAATCCTGGATTAAATACATTACATATATTTTATACACGAATTTATACCCTTCATATCCCACACTGTCATTGATACTTCTCTGTATTCTAAAACTGAGAGCTGCACAGAGCACTATTGTCCCTGGCTGGCCTGGTATTGCAAATACCCCGTGTCCTGCTCCCTCTGCCAGACTGATGATGCTGTTTAAAGCTCCGGAGTGACATGACTCAGACAAGCACACTGTGAACATCTTTATCTACTTGTTTGGAAAGCAGAGATAAAATCCTCCACATTAGCCTTGAAATGCAGCTAACAGCCACAGAGGCCACCTCAGCAGCAGCCCACCCTGCTACCAACATTCTGACCTGTGAACCAATTCAGGAGGATACAAGATACTCCAGAGACAAGTATAAACTGGGAGAGGAGTGGCTGGAGAGCAGCACCACAGGGGGTGCTGGTCAGCAGCAGGCTCAGTGTGGGCGAGCAGTGTGCATTGGCATCCTGGGATGCATCAAGCACAGTATTTCACATTCTAGTCTGTATTCTCTGCATTCCAAAGAATTTTAAATGTTACCACAGGTGGTTTCAGCAGGCTACAAATAGATAGTCTACTGTTATGTACACTGAGAAAATCAACTCAGCCTAAGTTTAGTCTTTCAACCTAACCTTCTAAAAGCACTACAGCAAAAAAACCCCCAAATCTACAAATCCACAAAAAAAAAAAATCCAATGAACCAAAAAACCAAACCAAAACCTGACAAACCAACAAGACATTTACATTGCAGATTGCAATGAGGTCTCCCCTCAGTCCCTTCTTCTCCAGGCTGAATAGACCAAGTGACCTCAGCTGCTCCTCATATGGCTTCCCCTCAAGGCTTTTCATGGTCTTCAATGCCCTTGTTTGGACACTTTCTCACAGCTTAATATCTTTCTTGTCACATTGCAACATCCAAAACCACACAGAGGACTGGAGGTGAGGACACCTCAGTGCACAGCAGATTGGGACAATCCTCTCCCTTGCCCAGCTGGTGATGCTGTGCCTGATGCACCCCAGGACAGGGCTGGCCCTTGTGGCTGCCAGGCTTGTTCAACTTGCCACAGACCCTCAGGTCCCTTTCCACAGCACTGTTCTCCACACAGCATGTGCTTTTCTCTAAACACGCAGTGACCATGATCCCAGTCGCAAACCTGTCCCAAAGGTTGCTGCTTGTCTCAGCACCACCTTGCAAACACAAAACACAAGCCAAGTTAATAAAATATGCTTTTAATGTGGTCTGCCCTGAAGATGTCAAACTTAAACACTTAAAGCTCTTTCTCAGGGCAACAAGCACCAGGTTTATTATCGTTTTAGCACCTTCTTCTTTGTGGCTGCCCATCCTCTGTACCATACGACAATTCATACTCTGTTGTTGTAGCTGAATTGCAATGATTTGCCACAGTGAAATTCTTCGGAGGAAAAGTTTTTCTTCAGTCTTTTTTGTTCACCTGAGACTACCATTTATTGGGATTGAGCACGGGACTTATAAGCACCCTGTCTTGTCTGACATTATTTCTTTATCTGCCTTTTCCGTGCCACGGCTGTGCGCAAGGCCTGCATGATGAGCTCTTTGTTATTGAGGATGTTGTACTCCCCCAGCTGCACCAGGCGGTCGAACGCCTTCTCTGTGTACTGCAGGGAATATGTTGAATATGGGGAACAGCGGCCGTAGAGATCGACTTTGCCATCTTCCATCTCTGACTCTGAGCGCTTCTGGCCTACAAGGAAGGGGTGAGAAATCACTGCTGAGGGAAACCCCTCTGCTCATAAACAAGCAAACTCTTAACACAGGAAGGAAAGGAGGTATGTCTCCACAGAGAGAGTTCACAGTGTTAATTACTCCTTTGGCTTTAATTTTTTTTAAAAAAAACCCAAATAATTCTTATTCAAATTGACAGCTCAGTCCCTGGCTCAAATGACTTCAGAGGATGAGGGGAGAAAAAAGCGTGTTTATTCTTACATGGGTCTGCACTGTAGTTCTTAGCTGTACCTGAAGGTACCTACAGTATGTATCTATGGATGTACATGTTGGTAGATACATCAAAGTTACCTGAAAACTAGTTACCTGTAAGATAACTAGCTTAAAGATTGAAACATCACAGCTCTAGCATCAAAGCTCACATGCTTAAAAAATTAACTTTAAGCAACAGAAACATTTGATGCACTGAAAAGAGCGTTGTTCAAGAGTTGGAGTATTAAATATATTCTTTTCAATAGGATGTCCATGATGTAAACCTTCTTTTTAGCATGTTTGAGCACTTGCCTGGCGCTTTGTATTTTTGGAAGGTATCATTAACTAGCGGGAAAAATAGCAGTATTGGTGCTCCTGGAGTCTCATCACCATCAAAGAGGTAACATTCCTTCAGGTTTTTCCTGTCCTCTTCACTCAAGTCCACCCTGGGAAAAACAATTCCCTGCTCAGAGCAGTACTTGCAGGTCTGGTCCAAAGCCTGGATCGAGGAACAGAGCAGTAGTAAGACTTAAAATAGGATTTTAAGGCTCAGGATTTCTCAGAGTCAAGCAATAATGGAGACATTTCTAAGCTGCTTGTGCAAAAGCTCTTAACCCCTAATCAAAAACACTGCATCACCGCACAGAAGTTTTCCTGGGCTTTTTTTTGTTTTGTTTTGGGTTTTTTTCCTGAGTCTTAGCACAATACAGTTTGTTGTACAAGAAAAACAAACGAGACTACGTGCAGCCTATAAAAGATGTATCACACTTCATCATTAAGCTTCATTATCACACTTCATTAAGCTGAAAATGCTAAAGGTTAGGACTTTTAGTAGGACCAATATAAAAAGCACCTCAGTGTTAAAAAAACGATAGATGTACATATATTGAGGAAGAAATAAAGACTGTTTCAATTACTCTCACCTGTATCTGGGATCCTGCACTGTAATTTAAATGCAGGATGACATCCACCTTTCTCTCTGGTTTTAAAAGTGGCATGACACTTGTATTGATGAAAAATCCAGTATCTACCAGAGACAGGAATTCATCTGATGGTGTCAGCTGATTGGGAAATGTGTCTAACACAGTATCTGGAAGAAAAAAAATCTTGCTGTAAGTGCAATACTGCAAAACCTTTTGGTCTGTTTTTCCACCCTTACACCTTGTCCACAGAGCCTTAAATGGGTTACAGTTCTTGGGGAAGGGAGATTTGCCGTATTCCTTCTCTTCTGCCCTCTCAGCTCCAGTCACATGCAGTTTTGGACCTGCAGTAACAACATTCATGAAGGGGGTTTACCATGTCTCCCCACCGAGTGTGTCTTTGAAGGGAGGAAGGACCTGATAGCCTAGCCTCTGGAGGTGAGTGCCACCAGCAAACCACTGACACGTAGCTCAACACCACACCATGCTATGTCCTGCAGTACAATCAGTCATGGATTGATCTAATAGAGATCCTGCCCAAACTTGCCCTCCCACCTCAGAGAATGGGTTTGATATCAAATCTGGGGGTTTGTTGCGTTCAGTTTGTTTATTCCCTCCCCAGGCCCAGAGGTCTCCTGTCACCTTTCCATCTGCAGAAGTGCTCATTCTCCAGGTAGTGGCTGTGCATCTGGAGGCCCCTGAGGAAGCTGTGCTCCTGGGCGATGCAGACACGGTCGGTGAGGATGGCGCGCAGGGCGCTGCCCAGGGGCCCGGGTGGCGTGAACAGCCGCGTCTGCAGCTCCTGTGGCTCCACGGGCAGCGGGGGCTCCTCCTCTGCCCGGGAAAAGTGGTAAGTTACACCTGCCCAGAGCAGGGGCAGCCCTCAAGAAGTCAAGGTAAGTAATAAACCCCGATGCTTTCTCTTTTTGAAAGGACCAACAAGCACAAGTGACCAAACAAAACAGAAAATAAAAAGCTACTCTTACTTACTAGCTACTTGCTATTACTCTTACTAGATAAATACCATTTCCTTACACAGTCTGGGCTTGGATAAAAACCCCCCAAGATACAATGTCAAACAGCAATAAAAGTCTGCTCCAGACATACACACATTTGTGGAACTGACTGAATGCAGGCTTTGGAAAAGGACAGCTGTTGTGCTTCTTTGCATTACTGTAGCTCCCACTTGAAGCAGTCAAAATCATTTTACTTTCTGAATAATTTACAGATCAGTCTTATTATTCCTGAACATTTTAATCATCTACCAACATCAGTGTTGACCCCTGATAGATTGCAGGAGATTTTTAAATTATTCATTTGTACTTTGCAGTATGAGACATATAACTCCATGTAACAATAAATACATAGTGAAAAAGAAGTATGGTTATGTACCTATATTGTCAATTTGGTCTCGGGTCCACTTGTGCCAGAAATCTTCTGATGAATGGGACAAATCCCAGATATATAACACATTGAATGAAAATAAACTACTCCATATGCCTGTAAAAGAAAAGAGCTTTCTGACTCAAACATTCACATATCATGAATCTCAAATTCTTAGGATGAGATGAAACTTGTGAAGTTTGTTTCTTGTTATTTTGTTTTAAAAGCATGATGTGTCATTTTTATTTGGCTGCTGGTTTTTAAACCTTATTTTTGGTGTCCAGTTTTTGTCTTATGGTACTTAGGGATGGAGATTTTTGTGAATTAATACGGGGTTTGTATTTTTAGGGAAAAAACCCCAAAGTATCACAAAGCTTGTATAAAAAGAAAGGATGAAAGTTTACAATCCAAGAGATTTGATGTGTAATTATATTGATAAGGGCATAACTACAACATAATCTTACAGCCTGTGCTTTTGTAGGATTCCCTTTTTGAGAATAAGCCTGTTAACACATCAAAGGATCAGTTTTGACCATGCATTTTTGAGCTTGAAAAGAAATTTCTTTGGTTATCCATTAGGGCATAAGTTCTCATTCATTCAGGGAGTGCAAATGTGTGACAAGCCAGTACAGATTGAGGCTAAAATGATAGTGTCTCCTTCCTGCTCAGTGGAGTGGCCAGTCAAGGAGAAGTTTGCGTGTGAAATCGGTCACAAGCTGACAGCTTGTCTCTGTCAGGAAAACACATATCCATGCTCGGCTTCAGTCAACAGCAAAAATGTTTTGAGGATTGCTGTGTGGTTTTCCCCCCAGCCTCGTCCAGGCAGTGTGGAAACTGGAGCCAGTGACATGTGGCCTAGGTCTCTCTGGAGCAGGAGGGCCTGGCATGCTCAAACACCATGATGCAGTGGAGAATCAGCATGAAGGCTCATGTAAAATGTTTATAGGGAGCATACAAAATACTGACTACCCATGAGATAGGCAATAGGCTCAGAAGTTCACCCTTCTGGGGTAGCATGAGCTGAACCACGGATTCCCAGGGACCTCAATTTTATTGTTGTACTGGAAGCCATACTATATTTTAATTCAAAACTAGGTTTAAAACTGTAAATAATTATTTGATGGTCCCCTTGAATTTTTTACTTTACTGTAAACTGTAAAATCCATTATAGTAAGTATTAATTCAGCAAAGAGGTATTTATCCTCTCTGGTGAAATTACCATGTTAGTCCTGCACCAATACTTTATTAGTGTGTTGTTTATATAGCTCACATTTAAAAAAAAACAACAAAAAAAAACCAACAACACCACCACCCACCAAAATCAAAAAAACCAAAACCTCCAAACAAGCAACAAAATCATTTGTTGTTTTTAATAGCTTACCTTCTAAGAAGCAGATCCTGGATTCCGGGACCTTCTTCATCAACCGCCCCATGAAGAACTCACTGCCAAAATCTTCAGTGCGAACAAAAATTCCATATTTTTGCAATCCAACCTCATATGGGGTGAACTCTACCCATTCTGTAAAAAATAACCCAAAGAATAGAACAATGTTTCATTACAGCCCTCAAAATAATTTTTGAGTCTAATATTTTGGACCAATAGCAATGATTATAAGTATGCTACAAATGAAAACCCATGAAGATGAAAAGGCTTTGGAATATTTTTGAGTTTGTTGCATAGACAGTCAGACTTTTTCCTGACTACAATGATATTATATGAATATACATCAGCTGAGATTCTGGTCTTCAAATAAGAGGGGGGTTTTAGGCTGTCTAAAAAGACTGTTCCACAATTTACCACCTTAAATATAGAGACAAATGACTCTCAGAAGTCTCATAATCACCTTTGAAATCCAAAGTGCTGTAGTTGTTCTTGACATTGACTGCAGTGTAGATAGGAAGTGGGTTCTGACCATGATCAATGGCCCGTTGCTGATCAGAGAGTCTGTGGTTGTCTTTCTGTGATTCCAGAAATATGGTTACACTGAGACAAAAATTAGCTTGGCAATATTTTCTCTGCATCTAAGCTTCATCAGGGCAGAAAAATTCCTGCATCTAATGTATAATGTGTGCTCAACTTATCTTCTGAAACTTTTCATATTTTTCAAAATTCCCATAAGCATTCTGTTACTGAAATATTGAAATTCTGAATACCTGCAGCCATCCAATCTGATGCCAGATTATTTGATGATGCATTAAGATGAAAATGGAAAGAAATAATAGAGTAGAAAGCAAAACTTTTCATATGAAACATGTTATTGTATTATGCTGAAGCTTTATGGAAGACCTTACACCTTTCAAAATTCTGCAGGTCCTCTTGTAAATACCTCTCATGGGCATGCATAATGTCCGCAATTTTGTTATTTCTAAATAAGTAACTTGCAGAATATGAAAAACAATTCTTAAACTGTAATACTGTTTCAAAATGTTAGTCTTGGAGTTTTCTCAGAAAAACATATTCAAAAATTCACAAGCAAGAATGCTGCTGATTTCCACCATGGATGAGTATCTACAAGGCTTGCACCAAATATTTTGGAAATGGCTGTGCATTTGCTTGCACAGTCTTGTAACAAGCTGTTTTTCTCAGAGCCAATAGAAAAATATCTTGTCCAGAGATAAATTTTCAGAAAATGGTAAGCCACTGTAAATGTTGCTTTATGGTATACTGTACCCCATCATGCAAAAAAGATTCCAGGACAAGCCCCCAGAAATCTATAAAAGACGTTTTGCGGCCCTCTCTTTTCCGTTGGTACAGCTGCTTTTTGTAAAACTTCAAATATTCCAAGGAAAATGATTTTATTTTGCATTTTGTCATATGTTTTCGAGCCTCACTGATTTGCTTGTCGAGATCCTTCTGTGACCAGTCAGCATCTCTGTACAAGTTTGACATGGTCCTAGGAAGAGGAAATACATATTGAAGAGACAAAAAAAGCACAGCAAGGTTCGAGGTAGGCAATAGCTACATTTTATGTTTCCGTTTTAAGTTCTTGATTTGAAATTAAGGTTTCCTGTCTTCAGTTCCCTGTGAAACGGTCATGTTCCCTTTGAAGTCACAGTCATTATCCCTGTCAAAACAGCTTGAACAATTTTCCATAAACCATTCTTAGAAAAACACTTGCTTTTATGTAGTTGCAAATTATGTGACTTTCCCCCATGAAAAGACTTCATTCTGTCAATTTTGGAAGGAGATCAAGAAGTTGCACTGCTGAGAAGTTATTACAGGTAAACTACTGTGCATCAGCCCCAGCCTCCTCCAGCACTTTGGTGCCATCAGGGAGGCTCCAGCCAAGGGCTGCCCGGTCCCACTCACCATGTAGTACCAGACAAGCCAGTCAGGTAGGTGGCACAGTCCAGGACATTGAGCTTCTTGAGCCCCCTCAGGCTGCCATAGAGTGCAGTCAAGGATCTCATTCCTCCTCCCGTGGTCATGATGGCCACCACTGGGGCCTGTGCAACACAGGGACAGAAAGGGACCAGTGTCACACACCGGCTGCACCTCACTGCAACCCTCAGCAGTGTACCTCCTGGTACACAAAGCCTGACACCACCACGTGTGCCCAGGCACAAGCTTCTTTCAAAATGATTTCTACTGAAATAAAACTATAACCTGCCATTTATTTTAAAAAGGAGAACAGGAATAGAAGCAATGACCATTTTTGCATCAAGAAAAAACACTTGTCTCCAATGTATTCAACATATATGTTTGGTATGAAACAAATAAAAATGCATTAATTTAACGCATTTTAATGGTTTAATTTAAACCAAAAGAGACAGTAACAGAGAAAAGAAAATAGTTGAAAAAGCAGGAATTAAAAAGAAATCTCACAGGTTGCAGAGAGGAGGGACTATCGACAAGGATAACAATAATAGGGTAAAGAGTGTGGAAGAAGCCATTCCTGTATAAGGAATGTCTGATCTGAATTCCAAGAAAAGTGTAACAGGAAAAGGGTGAAACTCAGGATAGCAACTGCAAAGGACACAAACAGCAGGGTGAATTTAGAGGTATGGGGCAGTATGCGAGGTATACGTTAGATTTAAGATGAGGAAAGATCAGAAAAAAGTTTAACTGTGAAGAAAAAGAGGTTGTATTATGCCATTATGCTCTCACTGCTAAGCACTGGTGAGATGTTTCAAATGTTTTCCCTACAGACCTCATGGTCCAGCAGATCCTGCTCCAGCTGCAGAACATTCTTCAGAGCAGGAATAACATAATTCTTCCTTTTGCAGAGAAAGTCTTGCTCCTGTATGCAGAGGTCAAATCCTAAACGCACATCAAGGTGGTCTGGGCTGAAGCAGAGATCAGGAAAAAAGAATATTCCATTTTATTATTGGTAGATAAGCTCAGAGTTTCAAATGCAATAAAATGAAGCTGAGCCACAAAATACTACATTTACTCAAGGTCTCTTTCCTATACTCCCAAGCAAGTATACAATGCTGCATGAAAGAAGGATAGAAAAAACAACTGATACGTTTCTAAGCAGCTATCAAAATAAAACCGAAGAGAAGACATTCCTGCAACTAATTCCTGAGATATCTGCTATCTGGATATTTTAGTGAACTGAGAGCTATAGGAAAAGCTTCTCATACTTTCTTGAATTAGGCAGAAATTTTTCCTACTTCATAATCAACAATGCCAGATAATTGGCTGCACTCTTGCCCAGCATTAAAGAAAAGACTGTGTTGAGCATAACATTGGGTAGCATAATTGACTTGTAATATTATTTTTTCTATTTTATGCATATTTTTTCATTATTTATGTCTCAGTATGGGTTATCTACATGTATTACACTACACTACATGCAGTTGCTTCCAGCTTGTGTGAATCCCACATCACCTGGTCACACCACCTACAGTCCTGCTGTGAGTGCCTCCTCCCCAGTAAAGAGCCTAGGGTGAGATGAGTTCAGCTAAGTAAAAGTTAACCTCCAAGGGTGGCCAAGTCTCTTACCAGTCTTCTGCCTTCGCATACAAATCGAATCTTTTATCCTGGAAAGCAAGAATGTGAACAATGTGAGTGCTGACAATCTGCTTCTTCCCTGCAGCCTGAGGTGGAATTTTATCTTGTGCCATCCTAGCAATGTGGGTACAAATCAGGAGCTCTGACTAATCAGGAGGTTGAATAATCCAGCAGCCTATGCAAAATGACTGTACTGTTTTACTGAAAGGCAAATTGTTCAATAATTTTTAATGTTTTCTAGTACATGTGAGGATAACTGCTGCTTGCTGAGTAATGATAATGTATACGTTACCCATCTCTACCAACAGTACCTCTTAGGCAGCCAGCTGGGACTATGATTCTAACAGCAGTATTTATTCCCCCCTTTCTGTGGCTTATACCCCACAAAAGTCATGATCCTTTCATTCTACATAGATTTTTTTAACCGTGAGTCTAAAAGTGCTTTATAGAGCACCATCAGCATCAGCAGGAGTCTGACACTACCTCAGTCAGTTCAGGTGCCCTACTGGTGTGCAAGAAGGAGAAGAGCAGAGCTTCAACATGAAATGTGAAGTAAGATCAGGATGGAGTAGCAAGATGCCTCACATCTATTCAGAGCAAGGCATAACCTGGCCTAATTGCTGAAAGACCTACCACTGTTAGGCTGTGGTATTTTTGTCTGCAGGCTTTCATTGTCAGAAAGTACCATGGTAATCATGAGGGGGATGTAGACTTCCATATCCAGGTTTCTCAGCCTCTCCCACAAAAAAGCAGGCACTCACCTCTGCTAAGATCATGTTTTGTCCACTTGGAATGGAATGAAGTTCCACATTTGGAGAGCCTGTATCATACACACGTGAGTGCTGGAAAAATACAAATAGACCCAGGTTTACATTGCAAGGGATGTTACTCTCTGCCCACAATGCTAATGTTACGATTTATGGTGTCTAATATTTTACATGCCATTATTATGTTTTTTAAAGCTCGGTTGTAACATACTGAGGAGGGAGGTTGTTTCTTCCCTGGTAGTGTAACATCCAGCATTGGCTGCTTGTATCTGGCATAGTGGAATTTGGCAGGAGAGGAGGAGCTGAAGACCAGATTAGATCCCAGCACAATGTCCTGGGTGCCTTCATAAGAGCCTTGCACTTTAAAGGAAAATTCTTTTTCTAAGGAAATGACACAAAAGCAGACACAGATTAGTTTTCTCATCAATACTGGTAACAAAAATTCTTACAGAGTCTATCACAAGGCTGTTGTTATGTTTTGGATTTGTTGGAGTTTTTTAATTCTTACATTAAAACAATTGTGTTCGTAATATTAGCACATCAGTTAAAAATAGCTGATGGAGAAATAACCTTACTTGATTTCTTCTCCTTTTTCTTTTTCTCAACCACTTGAATTTCTAAGCAGCAGATTTTGCGAGACTGTAAGAGATGTGAACAGTAAAATACATCACAGCAGGGAATTTTCCAATATGAGGTTCTGTTTCCTAGTCTAAATAGGACACAACCAGGGCAAGGCAGGAGTGCAGTGTGCATGAACAGGGCTTGCAAAAGGGAGAAGATGAGGGCAAAGTGAAAAACAGTACTTTCAGAATCCCAGAGATGTGAGGATTGTTTTAAACACAGTTCATGAGCAAGCAAAGATAATAAATGAGAAAATGTGAGGGATGGGAAGTCCCTGTGTAAAGAGCACGGTTATGAATGTGGGAAATGGTATGTGCATGGGACAGGACAAACCCTCTCACTTCAGCAATATGGGAGGGAGTGATGTGGGAGGAGTGATGTCTAAGGGAGAATTCACTGCTGCACTGATATCTCAGACCTAAACCACTTCCATGTGTTTCCTTTGCAACAGTGAGGGGTGTTGGGATGGGGGATCTCCATGCTGTTCCAGCCACAGTGTCTCCAGAGGTGCCATCCACAAGGATGTGTCATGCTGAAGTGGGAAATGGCAGTGTTTCAATGCTGGCTGTCTCAGTCAAAGGGTATGTTGTCCTGATGACTGTGAGTCAAATGAAACATGTGTGGCAACAGGACAAGACAGGTGATGAAATACAACACTCACCACTAGCACTCCATTAGTAATGATGGTTTCAGGAGGGCCTGAACTAGGAAACAGAAAGAAAAATGCATTTACAATAACTCATTAAAATTACAGCATAGTCCATGAGCCCCGCCCTTCTCCTGATTTTCCTCTTGCATATTTTACGTGCATATTGGATCTGAAAGAAAAGTCCCAGGAGACTCGTGGTACGAGTTTCCTCACTCTACTATGGCAAGGCACAATTGTCATCCTACCGGCTCATCCAGTCCTGGAGCTCAGCAAAAAAAATGCCAAAGGTGCTCTGAGGCCAGACCATGCAGCAATTTTATGCTGAGTCCCAAGCTGAGTCCAAAGATGGTGTCATGGAATCCAATTTTTTTTTTAAATCATGCTTTGTTGCATGATGGAACAATAAAAGCTCTGGATCAGAAATCCAGTGCAATATTCCATGTTGTGTTTTGAAGGGAGATGGACCCTCTTGCTGATCTCAAACACAAGTGGATAACAAACAAGCAACATTCTAGCCTTAAATAATGTTCCCTGTATTAGACAAAGAAAGGGTTTTAGGGTATTCTCTCTATTTGTGCGAGTTCGTGGGAAGTTCATGCGAGGTCATCCTGGCATTCACCCATTTGTTAACAAAGCTCATAGCACAGATTCCTTGGGAATGATGCACTCTGAACAATCAGCCTAGATTATTTCATGTTTCTGAACTGCTGTTTCTTCTCGTTCCAGGTAATGTATTTCATGTTTACTCACATATTATCCAAGGCAAATCCCACCTCCAACTCCTCTTGTCTCTGGAAAATAAAGAAATGAAAATGATTTTGGTACGCATTTACTGGCAGTTCTTATAATGCAAATTCTCATTCTCACAATCTGGGTATGCATGCACTGCTTGTGACCAGCAGAGCATTTGCAATAGAGGCACACACCACCTCACATCTTTGTGTCTTGAGCATCAAGATTCTCTACTGATAGGAAGCTTGTGGATGGCTGTCATAGCAGTTTTAACACAGAAATTGTTTGTCCTGCCTGCTTCTGCTGGGGCCTAAGGGACAGTCGTAGGAGGATTCGTTGTGTCAGCCTGACTCCGCCAGCTCAGACCTGCTGAAGCAGAGAGTGAAAGCCTTCTGGTGTCAGGAAGAGAAATGGTGACATGCAAAACAGTTATGGAAGAGGAAAACCTCTTTGTCTGGCAACAAATTGAGGGCTTTGGGACAGAGGTAAATCTGACATTAAGGCCTGGTCTGTGAAGTGGTGAATAATCCTCAGGGGAAAGAAAGCACAGGCAAGAGGAAAACAAAAGTAGAGACAGAAGGGATGATGAACAGCCAAGTGAGATCATGCTGTAGGCTACTTAGTTGCTCAAATTGCCCACTGAATTAAAGACACCAAAAAGTTAATAATATATGACAAAATAGTTTACAAAGGCATGAAGAGTATGAGCTCTAACTGGTGTAGCTGTGCAAACACAAAAAGGAACGGCTTGGATACGGCCAAGCCACTCTAAGCTCTCAAAGTGATCAGCTGGGTTGCAACTAACCAAAGCTGTAATTCCACCAGAGCATAGAGGAAGTCCACACACTGCTCCTTTGGTATTTTGCAAGGAATGGAATTGCCAAATAAGGCATTTAAAGACAATGAAGTGCAGTGTGGACCTTGGGTGTGTGTAGATAAGATAATTCCTAAACTGAGTGGTGCACGACAGATGCACAAGAAACTGGAAGGGAACTGGAAAAGAAGAATTGATAGACAGGACACACTGGGAGATGGGATGTGCAACTTTCAGTCTCCCTGGACATTCAAGACAGGATTATTTCTTGCTGCCAAGCTGGGTGGCATGACTTTATTTATACACTTTATTTATACACTTTATACACTTTATTTAAACACCCATGCCACATCCCATAATTAGGAACTAATTTGGTTTGACGTTTAGTTCTGATCACAGAATTTTACTTCCTAGTTATTAGGCTATATGTTATGACAAAAGCATCAGGTACTGGCATGGACACCATCCTTGACCTTGGATGGAGGCAGGCTCAACAAAGTGACAATTTTGCCAATACACCTAAAATTTCAGATCTTCTGTGGCCAACACCAAACCCTTCAGTGTGCCTACAGATCCAGGTGTGAAGAGATTTTCCCATATCAGAGTGAAAACCAACTTATTTTTATGTGGCTAGGCAGCTGACACACGAGAAGGAAAAAAGGCAAAATTTTACAAATAACATTTTAGACAGAAAAGCTAACAAACACATTCTTGCCAAGCTATTCCATTACTTATTTCAGACCTCACCTGAGAATCACACTTGAAGTGCATGAAGACCTCCTCTCCCAGGGAAAGTTTGGCTATGTCAAAGTACACTGTGAAGAGGTGGTCATCCTGAGTAACCACATCCTTATCATAGAGTGCCAGCTCCAGCACATTCTGGGAAAGGAAGGAAAGGGCTTTAGGAATGTGTCAGGTTTTATTCAAAGCAGGAGATCCTGGGAACAACAGTTTTAGTCAGCTGTGGTAAGAAGGGGGAGGACATAAAGAACAAGAAGGGAAGAAAGTGGAGAGGAAATCAACTCCATGTCAGCACCTATGAGGTGGAATGAGAGGAAATCACAGACATTTCAAATGCCATATTCTACCTATGGTTGAGAGAGACAATTGTCTTTCATGGCACGCAAAACCATCATAAGGGTATGAGTTATTCTCACATCTTTCTGCATCTTTCCTTGCCTCTTGAGAAAATTGCTTATGTTTCTTTGCAAAAGGATAAAACCTCTTAGTAGCTCCCTTGGTCAGTTACCAGAAAAGTCCCAGTTCAGTACCTTGACCTGACTCTGGATCCTGAAGTAGAAGGTTTCATTCCAGACTGGATCTTTGCAATTCTTGACAGCTTTAGTCTGAAATTTGTCATTTGAAGCAGTTGGCAGCCACAGGCTCACGTAGCAATCAGTATGGCTCACTGTATTAAAAATACAAACACATCTGAAATAAGCATTTCCTCTAGAAGAAAGAATCAATTGAACAATATGAAGTTTTGTTTTCAAAGAGATATACTATGATACAAAATGGCATATTTATTCAACATAAACAATACAATTTAGGTAGGAGGAATGGAGAAAAATGAAGGGTGACATGACTCTCCTCTGAATAAATGTTATTAGAAATATAGTAAATACATTAAACATGAAGAGTTTTCTCCTCCTATGTCATCAAACAATCAGTTCAGCCAAGGATAAAAAAATCCAGGACAAATGCAGCAAGCATTAAGGAAACAAAGTGATATCTTCTCTTTTAGCCAAACATAATATGAAGAAAAAGCTTTCTAATTTCTGCATAAGTAAAGAACAATCTTCGGTTATATTTTGGTTCCAGGCCAGTAGAAGCCAGAGGAGCTACAAAATGTAACAACACCTGCTGGGCTTTTATCTGGGAATGCTGGCACACAGAGAATTAGGGTATGGTAGTTTAGATTACTTAGCATTGAGAAAACTTTGAATACAAGCTAAATCTGAGACAAGGCTTCTCATCTTTCAGTATTTACTCAATTAGTGAAACCATTTTGTGTTCTTGATTACATAAATATACATCATTGGAAAACATGGGATATCTTTCCACATTTTTTACTTTCAAGAGATTGCAGAGCTTTTACTGTCTTTTGGGGACACAGAGAAATGTGTGTGATAGGCACAGCTGTGACGTTATGGAGCTACCTCTGCACAGAACAAGGATGCAAAGAAGAGCAACACGCTCTATGTTCACTGCTGGAACCAGCACACCAACAACAAAACTTTCTCCATTCATGGAAGAAATCTAGAAAGCACCTTTTCTTGGAGCAGGACAAGGTATTAGCCTGAGGAGGGGAGAGGGACCTCCATGAGCTCCTCTGCGGAACACTACAGATACTTACAGACATCTGCCTGGTGGATATTTCTTGCTCTTATGACTCTTACAGTCAGTAAGTAACACAGAGAGGATTCTATCTGCAGGGAAAAAACCAAATATACAAAAGACAGGAATGAATGCTGAAGTTAGCACATTTAGAAGACAGAAGTGATCAAGAGAGATACACACCCAACTCAGGAACAATTTAGTTGATTTTTCTACTAGATTATGAAATGGCCAATACATTTATTTTCCTGCTAACATCTAAATCATGCACTAGACTGAAATACTTTTCTTCTGTAGCATGACATGAGAATTTATCTTATTAGAGCATTTATTTGTTTTTTATCTAAAATCTGGGTGCATAAAGTGCTAAGATTCAGTCCCTGCTTGGAAGAAGATTTATTTTTTAAATTTTCAAGGTAGAAAATGAAGACATGCTTTAGACATTTTTCAAGTGATAAAATTATTATTGCGGTGATTACCTTCTATTCAGTCATTAGATATATTTGGTCTCCCGGGCTATGAGAGATGATTTTCTCATACTCCTACTCTTTTAAATGTACAGTACTCTGCAGTGTTAAATGCTGACCTCTGACCTCCAAACTGATTTTAAGATCTGACAAAGAGATCACTTTGCTTTGCACTTTCACCATGCTACTTACTATGCATGAATTTTTCATTAACAGGGATATAGCTGCCCTCTTAAGCTAAGGTCACCTCTGACTTTTTCTAGTGAGAAATTTCTCCCTAGTTTAGAAGTATGTAAACTCTTCACTTATCAAGCTTCTTTACACTGTTTTGCCTAAGAAGCATAAACAGTGTTTTACACCTTGTTTTTTCTTGTGGCTTCCATCTTTGTTATTAGCCCATGTTTCTGACCTCATGCATGACTTCTTAGCCTCTCATATTGCTGTTCTGATCTCATATTGGAGATATGAGTTCACATCTCCTCACCCTTTACCATAAAATAAACAAATAACTTCCACATAACTTACTATTTCTACCATCATGGAGGTGGGGGGGAAAGACACAACAGGCTGGAATATAAATCCGTAGGAAAAATTTGCTCCAAAAGACCTAAAAGGCACTTAGCACAACTACAGGGCCACGGAGAGGTAAAGATTCCACCTATACTGCCATATGACTATAAAAGACCATTGAAGACCCTGAAGTGGCATTAGCATGACGCAGACCTCATTAGACCCAATGAGAAAGAAGTGTGACACAGGTACTGCAGGAAGGGAGAGCTAGACTTTTAGTTGAACTGTCTGAGCAGAAGAATTTGGTATGTACTGTGTTAATAATGTCCATTCATAAAGAATGAAGTTCATCAGTGTCCATAGGCTTAATGGAATACATGTCCATGTGAAGTCTCTCCAAATGTTTAACCTGAGTGCATCAATGCAGGCAGCCAGGGCTAATGAACACATGTTGTTGAGACTGGGGGCAGTTAGCAAGTAGGCTGATGAAGAAACAGGTAAAATCAGCCTCCAAGTAACCAAAGTATCCCGCTCTAGGAAAAGACACCAAATAGGTCACTGGGTGTGCTGATCAAGGGTGTCAAACCACTGCTAAGGGTCTCAAGAGCAGCTATGGATCAGACTACCAAGGGCACTTGAATTCACATCTAAAACCCACCTCCTAAAGGCACAGAAATGAGGCAGGTACAGAAAGTGCTCAGTAATTACAGAACCAATAACTGATGCTGCCAGTGGCTGGCTTTGGAGAAGGCAAATTCCTGGAAGTGCTCAACTCAGTTTCATGGATCAGATCCCCTGGAGCCACCTTTGTGGTGATCCCAGTGTGCCAAGAAGGCAGTGCGGATTGAAGAAAATTCTAAGGCATGTGGATGTGCCCTGTCATGACCAAGGAGCTTTGGCTTAGACATCACAGAGCTATAAATAACAAATGACCAAAATCCTGTTAGCTTTGTGAGTTTTGCCAAAAAAATTTGAGATGCTTGGCGTGTTTTGAAACTGCTGCAACCCCTGAAGTGTAGAGAGTTGTACTGCAGGGTGTATTTTCTCATCTTTGGGTTTTCCATTCAGCAATCAAGAAAAGGTTGGCTGTTCCTTAAACTGTGAGCACAACACCTGCTACTCAGCAACTGTACTCATCACAAAACAGAACAAGAAAGAGTTTGTAATTATTACTAAATGGCCTCAAACTAAAGAGAGAAAAGGTAAAAATCTTTTCTAGCACATCTAGTCCTCTCATTTCCTAGAGGAGAGATTCCATGTCTGAAGGCTCCTGGAAATCTATTAGTTTTTTACTGGAGGCCAGAAGAGGGGTTAATTCAGGAAATCAGGTGTTGAAAATCCATTTTAAGATTCTTCCATACTATTGTGAGAATAAATGGCATAATTTCCCAGTTCTTGCTATCTACACTGGCAGGAAACTTGTTCTTGTGCTCTAGCAAGACATGTAGAGAAAACCTATTGAAACCTACCCTTTTACAGATAGTAGTCTGTTTAAACAGAGATTGTTCCCCATGTGCCAAGGACAGGAAGCCACACTAGGAATTTAACATGAAGCAAGACTATCTAAGTGGAATCATCAAAGTGATAAGCGAGGCAGTGTCTCATGGAGGGAACTGAATGGGTTACAGCAGCTAATTAAATTGTTTGGCAAATGCTGAACCCTATCTGTTTTCACCCAGCCTCCACCCAGCAGGAAAGTCCCCTTTACAGTTTCCTTTTGAAATTCTCCTTTGTGGTACCTTTGTAAGAGGAGTCCACTGTTTCCCATCGGGATTCAGCTGCATAGTTCCGTCTCCTTTTTGAGAGGTTTGAGTGACCAGCTCCTGGAACAAGAAGGGCCAACTTTATCCCTGGGAAAACCATCATTTCTCTTAAAGGCAATCCTCTCTGGGAATTGAGAACTTCAGAGCCACAGGGTCAGGAAGCCCATGGTCAGTGGTGGCTGTAGAGCCTTGGCAGGAGCTGGGGTTTCCTGCGGCGCCTGGTGCCACTGCCAAGGCCGTGCTTGCCCCAGTAAACCCCAGCAGAGGCGTAGCAGCCAGGGAAGGTCCGCCCTTCATGACACACGGGGAAGGGAAGCAGCTCCTGGCCCTGGCTATTAAAGGAACAGCAAACCTGTCTCCCATAAACACACCCAGTCATTAATCTTTCACCTTGAAGTACACCTCTGTATTATTTAATACTTATTCTAAAGTTGCATATATGATGTGTCTCAAATTAATAAAACCTCTAAATATTCAAAATGATCCCCTTGTAAATAAGCTCTTGCTCCCCAAGTCCTTTTCATTTTCTTCCTGTTGTTTACTATAACTTTTAAAGTTTCAATAGTGAGGTCTTGAAGCCTTGACTTTCTTCATCCTGCATAGAGTCATTATAGTCAATGGCAGGTCAAGAAAGTAGCATCATCTTTGCACTACATGCAACACAACCATTTGAGATCCCAGATGCCTTGCTTTGCTCTGCACCCTTCTTACCTGACACAAAAGGCTGTCTTGGTCCATTGTAGTCATGTTCATACACACATCCAGTGTTATCTGTGGCGATGCAATCTCACATCTCCCAGCTTCCACAGAGACCAACACTTCAAATGCTCCAGATGCAGGTGAGCAACTATTTTATAAACTGACTCAGAGCCCCACCTCTGACTGGTTTCTTAAAACCAGTTACTCCCCTCCCATTTTCTTATGGTAGGAAGCTGAATCCTGTGGTCAAATAAGTAGGAAAAAAAACCTCGCCTATATAGCAGTGGGAAGTATTGTGTTTGAGTCACTTAGTTCTATACTGGCCAATGGCAGGTTTAAAACTAAGCATAAGAGAAGGATGCCCTTTACTAGAGCACTGAATTTCCAACTTAGCGAGACCTCAAAGCCCATAGAAATACACGCTCTGCAATAAGATACAGCAACAGTACATAAATTGTATTTAGGTTATCTGTGACAGTAAGCAGTTACAATAAAACAGCTAATGAGGAAAAAAAAGAGAGAGAACACTATTGTTCTCAGAATAACCCAGTTATTGCAAAAACCAATTAAGGCTTTCTGAATCACATGTCCCTACAATCCCAGGTTTAGGCATGCAGAGCATAAACACTCATGGTGGTTTATATCTACTCAGCCAAGGTCCAGCAGGGCTGGGTCTCTCCATAAGTCACTATATTCCTTCCCTCTCCTTTCCTACGGCTTGTTATTATTATTTTTGTGTTTAGATGTAGGGTCCTAAGCAATGGCTTTCCTTAGCTTAGCTCCACACTCATGAATACTTCTGCACCATTTTCTAGCTCAGATTGACTCAGGCTGCAAATTAGTTGCATTTATGTGCCTGTGTCTGAGCCAATGATGCAAAACTCAGCCCTGACATCATGCTGCCCTCCCCAAAGGCCTTGGAACACCTGTGACATCACTGCTGGGGCAGGACACCTGCTTCTGTCCACACACAGCTGACCGCTGTGCCATTGCAACTGGCACAGCTCACTGGAAGAGGATTAGAAAAGGCAGACAAAGACTGTTGCATCATCAACACATCATAACAGGTCAAACTTTCTGAGGAAAGGGATTCTTTTGGCTTCCCTGCTTCCCCAGTACATCATCTCTGAGCAAAGAGATGCTCATTCCCTGAACATTCTTGAGCTTACTGGTCAAACACTGCCACCAGCCAGCACAAGTCCCCTTTGTACAATCCCATGCAAAATAATATCAACAGTCATCAAAGCCAACTTGCTAGAATAAATGTTTGCCATAGGGTACAGTATTTTGTGACACCATGAAGGGATGTGTCTACACACATGGCATGTTTCCTCTGTGTGCCACATGAAATGCATTTTTCATTAGGTCACAGAAAATTGGCAGCATTGGCATCTGTCAGTCATGCTTAAAGACAGGGGTTTGCTATGACATCTACTTGGAGGGCAAAACTATTAACCAGACTGTCCACCAGGACTGGGCCTCTGAGGTTTTCACTCCCACAGTGCCAGTGGCCAAAAAACTCTCATTTTCATGCACAGCATTTGCAATCCACATTAGAGACAGCCTTGCAAGAGGGAGGGGCTCGCTTCGTACTCCTGCAATGTGTCTCTGAGACATTCCTTTATCCACGATGCTCACAGCAAGTAGTTGGTATGCTCTTTGCAGAGATAAAAACAGTTTTGTTTCCCAGGAACAAGGAATGTTCACACTGTGAACCTGAAGCATATTACTGAAATGCCTGAATATGTGCAGCAAGGCAGAATTTTCATTTTGCAAACAAGCTTTTATTGTCTTGTACTGTATACACAAAATTTCTGCATGTAAATAACATTTCTTCAGAACTGGAGGCGGCAAGAGTTTATGGCTAAAACCTGTGTTTACTTTTTCACAACAGGGTTTTCAGGTAAAAATGGAGGCATTTCCCAGGATTATATGCAGAGCACATATTGTTATATTTCTGACCATGGCTAGTGAAACTACCAGAGGAAAAAAATAAAATCAGAAGTGCAGAGTTGTTCAAAACCTAAAGAGTTTCAAATATTAATATTTACGCTGTGATCTTTAGGCTGGTAACATTAGGCTACACAAAAATATAAGTTTTGTTTTAGGATAGTAAATGACTGAAGTGTTGAAAAATCATTGTGAACCAATTTGTAAAGATAATTTGTCATCGCTCCTTGCTAAAATGAAAGCCCTCGAAGTGTCATTTTGTAACAAGCCACATGTTATTTGGCTGTGAATAAACCCTTTTATTTTCAGGTTGAGTTCCCTGGGCTGACAAGGTAGGCAGTCTATTAAAAAGAAGTTATGTTTCAAAACAAAGATGTTTTGCAAAATATTAACATGAAATGTTTCAACTTACCCAAGCACTTTCCCTGGTTATTTTTAGTCCCACACTATAATATGCAGTTGATAGACTTTTTTCTGACTGAATAGTTTCTTTGTTCAAAATTTTCCCAGTTGTCTTTGGGACACAAAACTTATTAACAAAGTGTGTTTTCAACTTTAGTTGTTCCTGGAATGCAAAAGTTGTTATGGATTTATAATTTTTACAGCTCACCCTCAGAACAGCGAAGAACAGTATAAAAAAAGGCACTTTGAATAAAAGTGAAAAGGCAGGAAGTTTAAAAATGTAAGCCCACAACAAATACAATTGGTGTTTTTGTGCTAGATCCCATGCATGGTCTTCAGATTGTTTTAAGATGGCCCTAGTTGTTTCAGGGTACTGACTCACTTCTACTCAGTTTGCACAGGCAGAACTAACAAATAAGATTTTTTTTTTTGATAGGCATATGACCTTAACTATTACACTGAGTAACTCAGCAAAGTTTTCATTGTCTATTAGAAGTAAAATATTTTCAAGTACTTTTTTCTTTTTTTATTATGAGAAGTAACTCAACAGGGAAAACAATATCCAGGGTGTTTTATTTTGAAAGCTCAAATTAAAGTGTTGAGGTTTTATATAATGTCTCAGTACAAATCGATTAAAACTGGCATAAATTAGGACGGAATTTTGATATGCCCAAATTACACCCTTTGCTCAAAAAAAAAAAAAAAAAGGTGTGAAAACTCTTATGCCACTTCCTCCTAAGTTGT
The DNA here is from genome assembly GCA_013400435.1 of Pycnonotus jocosus. Classification (NCBI taxonomy): domain Eukaryota; kingdom Metazoa; phylum Chordata; class Aves; order Passeriformes; family Pycnonotidae; genus Pycnonotus; species Pycnonotus jocosus. The sequence goes on along the minus strand of VWYP01027728.1, from coordinate 295,483 downwards.
TCCTTCCCATCACGTATGATTCATTCACAGCCCATGAGAGTCCAGGATGTGGATGCAAATCGTGGGGCTGGTTGTGTCCACACACTTGTCCCTCTTTACATTTCCAGCCTCTGTGGTTGCTCTTTGGGACTCTTGCGAAACAGAGTTGACCCAGGGATCCAATACCAGCTTCCAGTTGTGTCTCAGGTTCTCTTTGTTTTCCAGGACTGGTTACACCTTGTGTTCCACAAAGCAGAATTGTGGGAGCAAAAGTTTGTACTCCTTTCTTATGGTCTGTAGGTGTGTTGGCTGTGTTGTACAACTGTAGCACTGTGGCGGTAAAAAAATTATTTTCCTTTATGTCATATATTATAATAAGTTAGGCTTAAAATCACACTATTTAAAAAATTTAACAAGTATTTTAGGCAAAGAGTGTTCTACAGGCAACCTTAACTTATGGAACTAAACATAAGTAAAAATTTTCCACATGATGTCTTTGCTTATAGAGACCACTTCTTGGGAATGGAAAAACCCCAGCAAACCACTGCACCAGCTGGGGTAGTTTCTGTAGTGCAGAACAGCGAGTGTTTGAAAAACCTGTGTCCCTTCTGGGTCCTAGAGCATGAAAAACTCCTCTGAGAAGATAAGGGCAGTTGGATGGGCAATCAGCACATCTTCTGCCTTCTCCTTTGCATGGCTGTCTGCAAGGCCTGCATAATCATCTGGGAGTTGTTGAGGATGTTGTACTCGCTGAGGTTCAGCAGCTTGCGGTAGTTCTCATCGGTGTATCTGACAGAGAACATGCAGTACGGGGAACAGGAGCTGGTCAAGTCAAGCTGGCCTCCCTCCATCTCTGAGCAACAGCGCTTGACACCTGGAGAGAGAGAGTTGCTGCTGTGACACGATGTTTATCTGAATCAGTGTCAAACTGTCCACTAAGTGTCAAAGAGCAGGACTTTCCTGCTGAAGAAAATTCATAGGGCTTAAATGCAAACAACACAGGTCACATATCGCCACCCCAGTCAAGAGAACACTGTGAGTCTGAAGTAAGGAAGGCACAAGGGAGAAGTGAGGGATCACAATGTTCATCTACAGCTTACTCAGAAACACCTGTCTCATTAAAGCTGTGGATCAGGCAAGGACGTCAGCCTGAAAGGGAACTCCAAAAGCCACTGTCCATGCACTGCAAGTCCTTTCCTGGGCAGGTGGGATTTCAGTGAACCTCAGCTGAGAAAAATTAACTGCTAGTAAGAGAATAGAATTTAAGTGAGAAAGGAGCAATAGAAACATGTGGAAACTGAGAGTACCTGCAATGCTGAATAAGGTCCAGGGCACCTGCTACCAGGATCCATCTCTGCCTTTCTGATTTTTGTGTCACACAAATTCCACAACAGCAGTATTTTGGGCTTAACCTCTCTGCTCTCGAGGAACAGAGCAAATGCAACTAAGTAACCTGCAGTAAAGAAGTATAAAGCAGGTGGCCTGGCAGAAAAGGAGTGACAGCCCTGAACACTGTCAGTAAAATGATCCCTGGGCTGATGCTGTACCAAAATGACACACATTGCAGGAGTTCAGATTGAAAGCCAGGTTCTTTCTCTCCCACCACTCATATGTGACACTATGATTCCTCAAGTGTAGAATTAGATACCCGAACACTAGACAATATATACAGTGGGAAATAATCTGCGGGAGCAATAGCTTTCACAGGAAAAAAGCTTTTGCAATTAGGTAGGAACAATTCAAGTAACAGATGGGAGAGAGATGAAGATAAACACCATGGGCTGTGCTGGTTCTCTTAGAGCCACAGTGAGGACTTGAGTGAACATAATAGCTTTGGCAGGGACTGAGAAAACAAGTTTAATTAGCTAAAGTGCTCCCCCACAAACCTAGCAAGCAAAGACAGCCAGCAGCAAATAATAAGTTTCTGTTTGAGTCAGAGAAGCAATGGTGTGTTTTGTTTAATGCTTTGCCACTACTTGTAACTTACCAGGTGCTTTGTACTCTTGGAAGGTATCATTCACAAGTGGAAGAAAAATCACAATCGGACATCCTGGCAAATCTGAATCTTGGAAGATGTAGCACTCCTTCAGATTTTTCTTATCTTCATCAGTCAAAGAAATTGTTGGGAATGGGATTTTCTGCTCTGAATAGTATTTACATGCCTTATCTAGAGCCTGGAGGATCACAAAAATGGTCAGCACTGGAAATCAACTTCATTGTCTAAAGGCTCCAAATTGCCATCTACTATTAAAGGTTAGTAACTCAGATCCACAAGGTGAGTTGCTTCTTATCAAGGGTCACTCTATATGTAATTACCACATATAGTAACCACATTGCTAATCACAAGCTGTAAACACCATTTCAGAATTTAAAAAATCACCAAGGACACTGCTTTTTTAAAAAAATTGAAGCAATTTGCAGAAGTTCAGGGTAAAGCATTCATTTTAGCAGATGAAAGAGCCTGTGTTAATACATTGTATAGAATTAACTAGAGTAGGAAATCACAGCAAGCAAAGACAGAAAAGAAAATGTTTAAGGTATCCTGTGTGCTTGGAAGCCAGGAGATAAGAAAGTTAAGTTTGAGTGTCCAATCATATCTCCGCCTGTGCAGTCATTATAGCACAGTATTAATTGAGATTAATATTTTGCTGAGAAAATCTGAAGTGTTAGGCTATGCTATTTCTTTTCCCTGAAATGTTTAATAAAATATCATGTCCTAACATGCACTGTTATTTACTCTGCACCATCTAATAGTGAACACTATCAAGCAGAAAAAGGTTTCTACTAAAGTACTTAAAATTGTAGCAGCATTTTTTAACAAGTTTTATCCAGACAATGAATGAGGCTGAAACAAAAGTTCATTACATCTGTCTCATCCAACATGCAGCTTATTAGCAGTAGCACAGCTATTCTCATTCTCAAAATGTAATTCTACTTAGGAAGGCTAAAGTGCTTAACAGTGAGTTTTCAACTAACCTCAGTTTCTGACATGAAAAGATCCAAACTTCTTTTCTGCCAGCACTTATAGATAGCTAATTAACTTTATCTCCATGAAACGGGTTTTCTGCAGGAAGATGCTCATCATTGAATTTTACTTGTAGCATCTTATTTGTCAGCCCAGAAATTACCTGCAGCTGATATCCACTTAACCCTTTTTATATTCTAACTTAAGTCAGAAGAAATCACTTCCTCATCTTTACGAATATTCCTGTGGACAGTCTGGAAGCCTGCTTGATTCAGCATAAAGCAGAAGAGGTTCCTCTCATCATTCTGGAAAAGACCATGCTTATACCCCCTTGAATAATTCAACGTGTTCATAAACCAGCAAGAAAGAGTCCAGGAATGGCAGGAAGAAATAGGAACAGTGTTAATCACTACAGTGAAAAATATAGGGAATGCAGATGGTATAAACCAAACAGCTGATGAAACCAGCAGTTCTGGATGCTACAGGCTGGGAATTCACAAGTAAGAGGAGACACAACACAAGGTAACAGGGACATTCTTACCGATGTATGTGATCCAGTAGTATAACTTAGATATATGATGACATCCACTTCCCTCTGTGGCCTTAACAGTGGTGCACTGCTGGTATTGATGAAAAATCCAGCATCTATCATGCCCAGCTGATCAGGATTTTGCATCAGCTGGTTGGGTCGTGAGTCTAACACAGTATCTAAAAGGAAAATATTTTTTGAATAATAATAGATCTGCAGGTATTTTGACTGGAAAAAGAAGTGTAAGGTGGAACTGACCGTTCCAGAGGCCTGGTTTAATTTAATTGCCACACTACTAGATCATCAAACAGGCACAAGAAGGACTGCAAAACACCTAAGTTCCTGCTCTGAAAAATCTGTGTTGAGTTTCCAGGCAATATATTGCATTAATATGTTACACCTATTACTGTCAGTAAGCTTTGTCTAATAATTAACCTACATCTGCCTTGCTTCATTTCAATCATTGTTTCATCTTCTATCTGTCATTGATTTTGAGGACAAAATATTTTCAATCCTTTATACACTTGGACTTATGCTTCCCACTCAGTCCCATCTTCTTTGGGCTAGAAAGCCACATGCCTTTCCAGTTTTCTCTCATAGGTGATATTTCCTTGGATATTTCAGTCCCATCTGAAGTTAGAGGTATACCCTTGACAAAGTAACCTTTCTCCCATGTTCACTCTGCTTTCTGCCACTTTAAATTTGGTTCTGTCAGCTTCAAGCCTACCCTCTCAGTCTGGGCTGCAGAGGTCTCAGCTGAAGGAAACGAATACAAATATTAAGCCTTCAATACCTGCCAATGCTGAAGTCTTAGTGTCTTCTTTCTATTCAGAACATAAACCCTTTTTTGGGAGGATTTTTATCCTCTACCAAGCCTGACAGTCTTTCCTAAACTCCCCACCCCAAAACTCTGTGAAAATGCTGCCAGTGGACTGTCAGTCTCCATCACCTTTCCAGCGGCAGAAGTGCTCGTTCTCCATGTAGCTGTTGTGCAGCTGGTAGCCCTTCAGGAAGTTGTGGTGCTGCGCGACGGAGAAGCGGTCGGTCAGCGCTCCCCGGAGGGCGCTGGACAGGGGCCCAGGCGGGGTGTACATGCGAGTCCTCAGCTCGTGGGGTCTTGTGGGCAGCACTGGGTCTTCATCTAGAGCAGGGGAGAAACACTGGTGAGCTGCTTGTTAACCTATGTTCCTTTCTGGCTGCCCTGGTGCAAAGGAGTTCTCAGGGGCTCTTCTTCACTAAACACATGGAAACTCTTCTGAGGGAAAGGAATGGCTGCTGGACAAAGCTTTGCTGATGGTCTCAAGCTTTGGCCTGAAGGCAGTTCATCAGAAGCAACCTTTAATCTTGGAAAAACAACACCTTAAGGAAATTAAGCAATTCAGAAAACATTCTGTCAGAAGTTAAATATCCTCACAGGAAGATAACATGAAACAGACGTAAGCAGGGAGAAAATGAGGCTGATGAATACACTACTGCTCAGTCAGATGGGCAACAACAGCAACCACAGGGTCTATTGCAACAGTGATAGCTGCTACCAGTAATCACTCATGGCTACATGAGTATATGCTTAATCAGCAGAGTGAGAGCACCCCAGGAAAACCCAGGGCATACATTCATACTCAGAAACTATGGGTAGTTTAGGGGGTGTGTAGATGGCATATGGGTGAAAAGCAAAAATGTGGCACAAGGTGTGGTTTCAAGAAATGACAATCTGCTTTGCCAGCCCAAGAGGCTGACAGTGCAGTAGGGAGACTTGGAGGTTTCCATGACTGCACATTGTATTTCTGTATTTTTTGGGATGTCTGTAATTATAGTTATATCAAGTGGTTTAGCAATAAAAACACGGTTTCTGTGTTGCTTCAGAAAAATACCCTCTGGGCCTCATTTATCTTTGTGTCAGTACGAATCCAATGCAGTAATTACTGTACTGAGTAATAAAATAAAAACCCAGGAAACATTGATTAACCAGTTGATATTAAGGTTTATTCTCCACATAGGTAGTAAAAAATACCATATTCTCTGCTGTTGGTTCTTGGTTCTCTATGGCTAAGTGAGAATTGTAATGCCAGAACACTTCCTGAGAAATGTCTGACCCCTCTAAAACTTCTTCTGAAGGAACCAGTAAAGCTTTCGTGAATGTTGTAATTACAGCAGCTTTTCCCTGATTACCCTCTTCCTCTTACTCTATACAGTGTGAGGGGAAGTCACTATCTCTCAGTAAGATCCTATGATGCCAGCTTCAGCAAAGTACACAAGATGATGCCAAAAGCCACACAGGAAAGTAAATGACCATAAATGAAAGGCTTAATAATTTCTCACCAACTTCATCTATTCTGTCTTGTGTCCATCTCCTCCAGAAGTCCTCTGAACTGTGGGACAGTCCCCATATTTGTAAAAGGTTCACAGAAAATATACTGCTCCACATACCTGTAAAAGGAATTAGTGAAGACATGGACACATTTTAACACAAAAACGCCCTTTCCCTTCTATTTTGGCCTCCTGCCTAAATTTTTTAATGGGCTTAATGCAAATATTTCTAAACTTCCATACTGTTAAACTCCTCCTAACTTTCTATGTCACTGATTCAGGTCATGCTACCATCACCTTTGTGCCTAACCTACTACATGGCTTTGCCACACGGTAAAGAGAGCAAAGAATGTGAGGCAAGTGAAGGAGGAAAAAAGACACACTTGCTCAAGAGGCAAAATAAAGAATTCAGGTAACACATACACCACAAACACATCACTTCTATCCCCATCTTCCTCTCTCCAGGTTGTCTTTTTCAGCACTTACTCATCAGTAACTCTTTCAAACACCCTGAATTGTTTCACAAGGGGATGAACTGGCTTTTCAGATGTTTGTTTGTAAGACAAGACCTTACACCACAGTTTGTAAAGGCTCACACATGCAGTGGGCTCCAGCTCTACTGTGCACTCTTTTCTCCATCCAGGATTACCCCTCTCTGCCTTGACACAGGGGCACTGGTGGCTTTGTTGACAAAACAGAGTGCCATCATATCACCAGTCATTGTAAATTTAAATCTACCACAATTGGACTTAGGTTGGAGTGCATTCAGAGAGGAATGAGAAGAATAACCAAAGAAGTGGGAGCTATTACTTACAATGAAAGAATTAAGGATCTTCACCTATTCCATCTCTAAGACACAGACAACTCATCTACCAAGACAGTGACAAGAAACTGAAAAAATATGCGTGTTTTTTTACTGTATTCTTTTGGATAAACTACCACTCCCATTTCCCAGCAGGCAGCATTCAGTATGTTAGGACAGAACCATCTACCCACTGGTTAACAGCATTACACCCCTGTGTGCCAGGACAGTGCTATACATCACCTTGAAGGTAGCAGATGCGGGACTCAGGGAGCTTTTTTAACAAGCGGCCCATGAAGAACTCGCTTCCGAAATGCTCCGTGCGGACAAAGGCGCCGTACTTCAGCAGCCCCACCTCGTAGGGAGTGAACTCCACCCACTCTGCAACACACCCACAAAGGGACACTTAGAGGGCTCCCAGACAGGCATGGGGAGAGGGGAAGCTTGGGCATACATTGGTCTGAGTTGTGTTTGATACGCTGCCCTTGCAAAGCCTCTCTCTGAAACGCAGATCTGCAGGGAGGCGTCTGAGCTTGGGCATGGTGGTGATGAGGAGGCAGGAGCAGCTGTGCTGGTCGTGGTGGTGCTGCTGGTGGCACAAGTGGCACACTGGGGGCATGGCAAAGCTTCAGGCCTTGCACACCCTGTGTGCACACACCAGTCCACTGTTTTCCAGCACGTGTGTAGTTTTGCTCTGCCCTTCCATACACCACATCCAGGTGACAGTACTTCACCTATGCAGTTAATTTATCTTCCCTAAATAATTGTTTATGCAAAAAGAGGGGTACTCAGCTCTTCAGAAATTTTTTTTTCTGTAAGAGCCCAATTACACTCTCTATGTGTGGTACTAATGGAGACAGAACTAGTTCTTGACTTTCTTGGATATCCTCTCCAAGTGAAGTGCAGTTGTCTGATATAACTGCAGTGTGAGTGAAAACTGAGACAGAAATGCCATGGACTGTAATTCCATTTTCATTCTGAAATGGTTCATTTTCTTGCCTAAACAATAAAAAATTTGATCTGAATTTTTCTCTTCCCTTTCTCTCATTTCTGATCCTCCATAGGAAAGAAACACAAACAAATAAAACAATGAGAAATGCAACAGATTCCGTTGGGAGTCTTTCCAAACTCTACCATAACTATGTGGTCATTCCTCATATTGAAACAATAACTAGCCATTGAGAAAAAGCAATAATCGGATAATTCCAGTATTTCTCAAAATGGCCTTTCTGGCAGAATTTCTATTGTGTATGTCTAGACAGTGAAATGCTGCTCCCCAATACTCTTGTATTAAAATTGTAAGGCATGGAGGTGATGGTTATTACTCCAAAAAGCAACTAATACATTGAGATTGTTTTTTCCAAGAGCTACCAAGAAGAGAAGAGTGATGACAGGAATTCAGCTGCCAATTTTAACCTCAGAGGATCTGAAATAACATCCTTACCTTTGAAATCATTGGTGCTGTAACTGTCCCGGACGCAGACCGACACATAGATGGGCAGTGGGTTCTGGCCATCACACAGTGCTTCTTGCTGCTCTGAAAGCTTGTGGGGGTCTTTCTGGTTTTGAAAAAAAAGGAAAGAGCTGTAGTGGCAGCTCAACCACACAGAGCACTGCAGGTACCCCCACCAACCACCACAGACCAGGCTCCCAGGCCCCAGCCTACTTTGTGCATGGATTCACAAAAAGATGAGGAGGGAGTTAACTATTTCTGCACACATCTATATGTCCTAGGAACTATTGTCCTGACAAGTAGAAAGAGGGGTGGTCTGCTTCTTAGGTTGAGGAGTGTAGTGAGACATGCTTGTTCTCCTGCATCTAAGGAAGTCCTTGAGCATTTTGATACCTAATTTCCTTTCCTACCACACAGCAGCTATCACAGTCTAGCCTTGCAAAGGGATTGAAATTTGGCAGCAAATTATTTGCACCCCCACCCAGCTTGTTTTCTGAAAAAGCAAATCGTCATTGAAGAGGTTTGTAAAAAACATGTAATCTCATGAACTACTGAAAAATTTAGGAGTATCTTGTTCTGGAAGATTAGGGAGAGGTTAATGCCACATAGAAACAGTCAGCACTGCTCAAAGGGAAAAATGCTTGGTTGAATTGTAAGGGGGACCTCATCTAGTTGAGATTAAAAGAGGTATTTATTTAGCTTACACCTGTGGACATGATTTTCTAAGAGATTTTTGCCTGCTAAGCAGTTGCTGATTTTTCCCAAGGGAAAAGCTGTCAACAACTGCTTAGCAGGCAAAAGTCTTTTAGAAAATCATGTCCACATACACCTTTGTTTGATATCTAGTATTCCTCTCTATGCATTTATGTTCGGTTTACATATACATAATGCTATATATATACTTACATAAAAATAAACTCAAATGAATGGTTGAACAACTGTAGCATTTCTGCCCCCATTGGAGGGGACTTCTGCTCAATCCTCAACTACTCACCCTCTCCCACTTTCCAAGTGCCAAAGCACACATCCTGGAACTGTGATCCAGATGGGGAGAAAAGGAAATGAACTGCTGTACTGTAGGGGTAGAAACCCCTTCAAGTAACAGAAAAGCAAACTTGAAATTGTTTATAACAGTAAGTACTACTTAAACCATGTCAGTAGTGCTTCTGAGAAAAAGCAAAATCCACACTTGCCTCCAGTATATTTGCATAGCAAATTAACTGCCAGTGGATACAATTCACTGAACATTCTAGCTGTGTCAGGGTTGCTTGAGATAGTTTTCACATTGTTGAGATTACTCTGCTTTACATTTTGAACTCTTTTTTCATAAGTAATTGGCATCTCAGATGCAATTCTCGAGATTGCCTTCGCTTCCATTTAAATACCAGCCACAACTGAATTTATTAGCACATACGATGCATTTCTTTCTAGGCAAATTATTAAAGGAGTTTTAAAAATCTGCTATTTTGTTAACACAGAGAATTACCCTCTGCTTTGAGGTACATTCTCTGAAATGATGGACTAGTTTCCTCTCCATCCACTAAGGGAAAAACAGATGGTTCTCTAAGAAATGGAATTTACATCATACCCCATCGTTTAGTAAGTACTCAATCATAAGACCCCAAAGATCTATAAATGACGTCCTGTATCCCTCTTCTTTCCGCTGGCAAAGCTGCTTATTGTAGTACTTCATGCGATCCATAGAGAAACAGCCCATCTTGCATTTTGTTGCTTGTTTTTGGGCTTCACCAATATGTGAGTCCAGGTCCTTCTGTGACCAGTAGGCATCTCTGTATAAGTTGGCCATGGTCCTGGAGAAAGACAATACAGATAGCAAAAGTCAAAAGGAGCAAAGAAGACTGGAAACTTTATGCTTTCAGAACAGAGGTTTACACTTAGGGATTCCCTTCTGCTCACACATACTCTGGTTTAGCTGCTCCATCCAGCAGAATGAACATTCCAGAGTTTCTATGACTATTTTTAAAAATGGCCCTGAAGAATGAGGTAGGGGTTTTATGTTTCCCACATTTGTTTTTTTTTTAATTAGAACTGGCAGAAGGTTAAGGGATAAAACAGCCAGGTGTGAACATAGGTATATTTGTGAAGCACAAATTAGGCAGAAAATTATAATAAATTTTCTTTCCTTGTTTTTCAGAGCCTTATATTGGAACCATTCATACTGGCTGGTCTCTCTTGACTTGATTCACTTAGTTTTAATCTTATGATATCACTGTTCTTTATTTTAACATCATCCTCTACGTTACCAACTTCCTCTGCATGAGACAATCAGACATCTACGGCTGTAGGACCCGTGAGCAGAGAATAACACTGCCCAGGGAAATACAAAACTGGCAGGTTGCAGGGGTAAGTGCGCACTGTGCAGAAGTTTTTTCCAGTTAGAAATCAGAGCCAGTCTCAGAAGTTAATGCGACCACTGGGATTCAGTGGAGAAAGGAAGAAGTATGATGTGAGAATCCACAATTACATCCACAGTAACTACTTACTTAGAAAGCATCTTGATGGGTGTAATTGTCACATGCATATTTAACTGCTGCATATGTGGAGTTGACAAGCATCGTAAAGAACTGCTTATAGAAAAAGCGTGCACCAAGTTAAGCAAATATTTAACGGCCTGTTACTGAGAAACTGGTTTATATGATGTTTGAAGAAAATCTCCTGATCTTGTCTGCTTTTATAAGCTACTCTCTGCAGCAGTGTGACCCTCAGAAGGCCTGGTTAGGCCTCCTGCTCGAGCTGGCTTACCATGTGGTGCCAGACAGCCCGCTGATGTAGGTTATACAGTCCAGGAGATTTAACTTCTTCAGTCCCATGAGGCTGCCATACAATCCTGTCATTGACTTCAGTCCCCCTCCTGTCGTGATGATAGCCACGATGGGGACCTGTTGGGCAGAGGAGGATGAGACATTCACACTGTCTGCATTCAACATTGCACCCCACACTGCAGTGGGGTCTGGGCACCACAACCAGCCCAGGCCCCTTTCCAGAAGGAAAGACTCCAAAACTAAGCAACAACTGCTGCTGCCACTTATTTCCCTTTGGATAAACATGGGTCCAGAGATTAACCCAAACTTGGATTCTTGCCCATCTCTAGGGCAAATATAGGCACAGATGAACAAGAAAAAACCTTCTCTGGAAGCAACTATATATTTTCTATGCATCTCTCACTGCACCACTCTTCCCATTTCACACACTGACTACTTCTGTATGAAAATCTGCATGCCAGTTCCATGAAGAAATACACTCAGTTCACAGCCACTGTTGTTAAGCTACCCTCAGCAATAATGTTATTCTTCGGTATCTTGAAGTTATTTTAAAATAAATTACATTCATTTTAAGGAATTTCAAAACCATAAGAAATGGAAGATATAAGAAACACTCAAAGATATTTGTCCTAATCTCTCACAAAGTAGTGAAATTGGAAAAAGGGGGAAAAAATCTTTGCTGTGTAATGTATTCAGTATTTCTGAACCAAGCCAGTTATAGCTCAGCATGGCAGGAAAGAACACACCTCAACTATGACAAATTCCAAATTGATAGTAATGAAGGATGATGACTGCAACTACTATTTTAATAACAAACCTTGGCAGCAGAAGCAAATGTATTTAAGACATGTGGACCAGCTACTATCTGCACAACAGATTTGTGTGGCCTGTTTTGCTGACCACTCACTTACAGGAGCACATGAAAGCACTACAGATTCAAGTTCTATCCCATCAGCACACACATACTTCTTGATCCTGCAGATCGTGTGGAAGGTGGAAAACGTTTTTGAGAGCACTTGCTACATATCTCTTTCTTTTCCCCAGGAAAGCCATCTCTTCAGAACATAAGTTAAACCCAAAGCGCATGTCCAGGTCTTGGTGGCAGGAACAATTACTGAGATAAAAACAGAGACATATATTAAATATTAACACACCCATATCCATCTTAAGATGTTGATCAAAGATAATCTACAGCATCCTTCCTTCAAGCAGGATGATGCAATGAGCATCAGAGAAAAGAGAATAATTTTAATATTTTTTAAAGTAAGAAAATTATGTCAATTAGTAAGACTGACTAGTGGCATTATGCATTGCTAATTGGAAGAAACAATGTACAGTGTTTACAAATAAAAAATAAATAAATAAATATCCTACAGCTAAAAGAATGACAAGTTTAGAAAATCCATGCAAATGGTCAAAAGTGGAAGTATCGATTCCCATTTCACAGGTTATTTTCTCATTCGAAATCTAAAATAACACCTAATTTTCAAAGGCTTGCATTCTCAACGTAAAAGGAAAGTCTCCTTTTGAGGAACTGGAGTGAGAATGCATCCCCCTCTAGCGGCGAGCACCGCCGGGGAGGGTGGCCTCGGAGCACGGCTGGCGGGAGACACCTCGGTGACATCCAGCCCCGAGACGGGCAGAGATGGGGCACCGGGCAGAGTCCCACCCCTGCTGCTCTGCTGTGTCTACAATTGCACAGGCCGACGGTGGAGTTCTATTCCACATCTGCCTTGACTCAACAATTGCGTCAAGATTTCCCAGTGGAAGATTTCACTGGTGTCTCTTTTGAAAACTAAGGCCCCACAAGTGTAGTTTATTTCCCTGGGCATTTGTGCTCTTCTGCTCACTAATCTCCCTCCTGACTCTTCCTGTCCTGCTCCTACAAGACATCAATAGGCAGGAGATGGTCATGGTCAGGTCAGAGCTAACTGGCCAGGAATTGTCAAATGCCAGGGCTTTGCTCTTCCTTCCAGTGACAGAATGTCTCTCCTCTACTGGATCCATAATTTCTATGAAACTATTAAAAAATGTAATTATGAGCTTTCTCCACCATCAGATTAGGATAAAATCAGACAAATCATTGTAACTTTATTTGTAGATTAAGACATACAGTGGGAATTGAGTTAGGTGGCACTGCAAAAGCCAGTTTCTATTGTAAATCAAGATCCAAACAAGCTGTTTCTAAAGTTCTCTGAAAGTAAAATAAATAAGCAGGAGCTGGTTTTTTCCTGTTGTGGAATAACACTCATTTTCCTGTTATCATTGACCACTTGTTGTTTTGTAATGAATGACAGAAAATTCTGTTTGAATTCAAAATTATTTTTTCCTTTTATTTCACAGTCAGACACACACAAAAAAATAGCAGTTTGTCCAGTTCTGTGTGTTCCATATAGCTATGGATAACCTGAAGCATCTCCGTGTTTACTAATGAGTATTAATGAGCATGTCTACAGATGTCAAACCACTTGCCTACCTTAGTTTTTACTCAATATATAGTATAACTGGACTTAACAGAATACAAGGTTAATCACCACTGAACATTGACAGTAAAGGAAAAAATAATTCTTAATTCCTGATTAAATTAAATGTTTACATCTGACTATTCTTTTTGTGTTGTTGTCAGCTAGTATTGTTCTTTTTGTGAATTTTGGAGACTGACATTGACCAAAGAAAATATTTTGTGATCAGAAGGAAAGGGATAATGCTGAAATAGACACATGCTTACTTCAATGTTTTATCAACCGATTAAAGCCAAATCTTCCTAAGGCTAATTATGTATTATATATTGTGCATGTGTTTTATGTTTCATTATAAGCACATTCTAAGTTTCAGACTGAGAATGCTTGCATGTGTCATTTCAATGTGGCTAAAACAATATAAAAATCAATGAACCAACTCTTAAGGAATAGAAGAAAATCTCTTACCAAGGTTTGGCCGTCACATTCAAGTCAAATCTTTTCTCCTGGGAAAAAAGAATGGGTAATACTTTAATTTTAAATTTTCTATTTTCTCTTTCTGTCTTGGGGTCAGAGCTTGATTTATACCCCAGCAAGGTCTGACAATCACAAACTTAAATGTCTGAGATCTTGACATATATTTACAAAAGCATTCACTTATCATTAGTGGAACATCCCTACCTACAGATCCTAAATCCTTCCAGGCTGCAGAATCCATCAAGCATCTTGGTATAAGAGGTTTCTGAGACTCAGACAGTAGGTCCCATTTCCTGTACTACTCATAAGCTTCCTGCAGCATCCTGAATTACCATTTTTTGTGTGTTTTCCATTCTTTATGCTCTATTACACGGCACATCTTTGACATCCTGGCCATAGTCTCACAGTGAAGAGACTGCAAAGTCTGCATTTGCTTCTGCCCACACTTTATCCTCTCTTAAAAATCATTATTTTAATCTTCATATTTAGCAACAAAATGTGCTTTGTTCTGAGAGGATGTCTTAATGGTTCTTTTAAATCAATATTCTCATTACATTATTTAAAATGCATCCTTTATGACTAATATTTTCAGCATATTTCAATATATTGTTCTCTTAAACATATGGTTTATGACTAAGGACAGGTTTATTGATGTTTTCTTATTTTGTGCCCAAGGAGCAGCTTTCAGTTTGCACCCTAAGCAAAAGGGGAGTCGGTGAGTCTTTGGGTAAACAGGGAGAGATGTTCTCAAGGGAGTATGATATTTTCTTACATCTTTGTAGGTTTCTGTCTCCACTGCTGGCACATAATGGAGATTAATACAGGGACAGCCTGCCTCTGTGGAGAAAACATCTGGAGAAACAAAGCTCCTGTTTTCTCAAAATCTAACAGAAAATCAGAATATTTCTGATTCCCTTAGCGGCCATCTGGGACAACATTATGAGGAGTGGTTTCTATTTGAGTGACCCTTTATCACCAGCACCTGGAAGTGATGCTTACCTCTGCAATGGTTGTTTTCCTTCCCATGGGCAGTGAGTTCAGCATCACAACTGGGGAGCCCGTCTCTGTACTGTACCTACAGGACCACTGGGAAAACAACACACTTTAGGACAAAACCAGGAATGGGTTTACCCTCCCTCCTTCCTCCCACTTTCTTGAGAGTGACTCAAAATCCCTCCGTCACTGAGGCCACTCCAACATACAGGGTGGTAGCGCCTCTTCTTTGGCAGCATGACATCCAACGTTGGCTCCGCATACTTGATATAGTGGAACTCGGTGGGACATGATGGGCTGACAACTCCATTGGGGCCCAGAACAATATCCTGGGTCCCCTCAAAGGAGCCCTTCACAGTGAGGGAAAGCTCTTTCTCTAAAGCAGCAAAACAAAGAGCATGACAAATGTTAATATGATTAACGAGAAAAATGTGCCAGCTTGATTAAAAGTGGGGTGCAGGTGGCACAGCTTTGCCCATTGCAAAGTGCTGGAACTAAAAGGAAAGGAGTCAAGTGGATGCTCTTCTGATATAAAGGGGACTCTGGATATCCCTGCTGGGATTTCAACTTTATTGTGCATTTAGTAGGCCTTATTAACATATATCTAGATGAGGTCATTGGAGTGTCTAACAACCTAATGTGTTTACCTGACATTAACTTCACTGAATACTGTAAGCACTATTTATTTCACTAACACATTATATGAAACACATATCTTCTCATATGTAAGCATGCAACTACTGGTAAATATAGATAACAAAGCAATAACCTTACTTGATTTTTGCTTTGTCTTCTCTGCCACTTCAACTTCTAAGCAGCAAAGCTCACGACACTGTGAAAGACAGATTGCAGGATTTTGTGAAAAAGATCATCACATCTCATCCTCATTATAGGGACCTGTGGACCCCTCAGCTTGGAGTAACTTGGAGTTCTGAATTCCCTGACATCTCTGGGCTTTTTCCCATTAGCAGCTGACTAAATAAAAGGAAAAGCTTTGGAGGGAGTTGTAGGAATTGCGTATGTGACAATGACTTAAGATTGAGCAAAGTGAGAGGATTATACAAAGGAAGAAAATCAGGATCATTTCATGATAATAGCAAAACTATAAAGGGTTAAACTAGGAAATAAATAAAGATATGTCACTGAGAGATCAAGGGTCAGTAGTAGGAAGGGTTTTCTGAAGAAGCATTGCTACTAGAATTTTGGGAGGTTTTCTTTTTTATGGTGCTCACTCGTCTTCAACATAATGTATTTTTGACAAGTCAGTATTTCATGCAAAACGTACCCACAGCGCATGGCTCATCTCCAACAGAAGGAAACGGCTGGGTAGATTATCAGTAAGTAACTTCACAGCCTTTTAATCATACTGTTCTGATAGACAGCAGTGCACTTTTTGCAGTAGTAGTACCAGAGAAAAATTCGGGGGGGGACAGGGAGGGGAGGTGGTGGTGAAGTATAGGAAAAATCAGAAATAGGGAAGTATAGGGCAAATGGGATATCTCCAATGAGCAGGTAAATAAAATATCCCATTCTGAATGTATCTAAATAGGAAAGAGGAGAGAAAGAGAAATACCTGGCCTACTGGCTTCTTTAACCTCTACCTTCCCCACCCCTTTACGTTAAAAAAACACTTAAAGAAAATATCTTGGGAAAGATACATACCACCAGCACTCCATTGCTAGCAATTGTTTCATGAGGACCAGGTCTGGGAAACAAAATAAAAACATGGATTCTTTTAAGTTAAACAAATCCCACTCATGTTTACCCAGGATGTTGCCCTTTCTCCCCACTTATAAAAACAACAGTCTGAGGGACCCCAGCAAGAATATAACAAGCTCCTTCCCTTGCTTGCATGGACTGAGCCCTGCTCTGAGGAAACTCATCCCTATACCACAGTTGAGCAAGGTGTATCATAGTTATTTTTTTACAGTGCAATCTCATGATCATTTGAAATGGAATCTCCTGTTAGGCAGTCAAATTCTTCTCATTGTAACAGGTGAAATAAATGTATTTCAGCTGATACACCAGCATGTCCTTGTTGGGAATACAGTTATATATATCTGCTGGCATGCAGATATTCTGAGTTGCAAGGGACCCATGAGGACCACCAAGCCCAGCTCCTGGCCCTGCACAGGACAGCCCCAAGAGTCATACCATGTGCCCAAGAACATTTTCCAAATGCTTCCTGAGCTCTGGCAGGCTTGGTGCTGTAACCACTTCCCAGGGTAGCCTGTTTCAAAGTGGCACAGGGCAGCCAGTACCAATTACATGAGGGAGAAAAATGCAAAAGCTTTCCAGATCATTCAGAGGAAGTCAGGAGATGGTGTGGAGCAACTTGACTTCTGACCTTGGCTCCCCAGTAGTAGGAGAGCTGGCCTTAGACTAGTCACTTTATTTCTGCCATGCTTTAGTTACCTTGTGGCAACACAGAGACTAAAATGGTGATTCATGGGTGGCAGGCTGACCATGCTGGAAAAGGAGCCTTACGTCCATTACAAGAGTTCCCAACCCACTGTGATTGTGTTAGGCAGAAAGAAAACACAATTACTAGGATTCAAAGAGTACTGCAAGGGAAAATTGAAGAATTGGAGATACACTGAAAACCTAACTAGTATGTTTCAACACTAAAATTGTGTCCAATACATAACTTGAAACAGGCAAGGAAAATTTGATAGGCAGGAATGCTCGCACACTCAGAAAGCCTTCTGAAATGTCCCCAGATAGATAAATCATAGAATCATAGAATAGTTTGGGCTGGAAGGGATCTTAAAGTCTTAAAGGGATCTTAAAGGATCTAGGTCCAATTCCCTGCCATGGTCTTCCACTAGACCAGATTGCTCAAAGCTCCATCTAGCATGATATGGAACAGTTCCAGGGATGTGGCATCCACACAGTTCTCTGGGTAACTGGTAGGTGCATTCTTGAGAGCAGCTAAGCTACAGAACAAGCTAATCAGCCAGGTGTTGGGGACTGCAGCAATAACGTAGGAGAAGGCTGCACTCTTTTTACAGAAATACCCAAAGCTTCTAATACTGTTTTTTTTGTTCTATCATTAATGATTTCTGCATTTTAAAAAAAAATCTCTGTATCACTTACGCGACCTCCAATTTGAATTCAACCTCTAGTTCCTCCTTGCCCTGAAAGCAAGAACAAGATATTAAATGAAGTACCTACAGAATGCTTTGTCTCTAGTCTAAACCCAAGTCCTTGAGAGCCAATATTGAAGTTATTGGTTGCAATGAGTAGCCTGTGATAAATACTTCGGACTGGGTGGTCTGAATCAACATTTCAGCCAGATGATTAAATGATTCCTTCCTCATCTCCTTCTGACCTCATGATATCATCAAAATAACCTGTACTTCTATTTCTTAGTATGACGCTGCTGCAGAAAGACAATTTGCGACTTCCTTTATTTTCCGAATTCCATTTTTTCTTCCAGCTATTCCTGGCACTGTCCTGCCATGACTTACTGTACTGGCTATTATCTTGGAAATTAAACATATTTTACACCCATTACTTTACTGTAATAAGCAGAGAACAGTGTGAGTAATTCAGAATTCATGTTATGCAACCCCAGGTAGGGCAATGTTGATCTTTACAAGCTGGTTGTGAATGGCCTAGTTTGGATACCAGATCTGTCCCTGGTAGCAAGAAGCTGCATGTGAAGTATTTTGCTGAGCTCATCCTTGATCTCAAAGGGAATCAAGATTATTTTTCCCATTTTATAGATGGGGACCTGAGAAACTGAAAAACAGGGTGAACTATGGGGCAAACACAGGGCAACTTCATCTTTGCCTTTTTGGGGTGAAAGTATACACAAGCAAAGGGGCAGGGAGTCATGAATTATGGGAATTACTCAGATTATTAATTACATGGTGAAAAAAGTATACAGATCATTCACCCTGCAACAGCTGTATGGTCTTGGTGTTGCTCAGAGGTAGCTCACAATTAGATCCTTCCCCTACCTACTGCACTGTTCCAGTCCTATGATATTTAATAACTTATAAAGTATAAGAGAGGAGTTCAGACTCTCAAATTCTGATTTTTTTTTTAACCGCATTTTTGTGCTTATAATTTGAAAAGCAATTCATGTACTCATTATTGGGGTAAGTAATCCATGGCAGGTTCAGAAAGATTTTGAAACTGTTCTGTTACTCTCCACCAGTTTCTTAGTTGCTTTAGTTGCTTAGTTGCTCTCACATTTGGGCTAGCCTTGAAGGACAAGATCACTGTTTTATCAAGTGGAAGTTTAGCAGTATCAAAGAGTGCGCAGAGGAGATGGTCATCTGGAGTAGCAAAATCCTCATCATACACTGTGAGCTCCAGCACGTTCTGGAAAAAGAGGATGAAGCATTTGTTATAATTTCTCAGATTGGACATCATTAGCTCCAGGCAAAAAGTATCGCTGAGAATGTGCTTAAGAGAAAATGTTCAGAAATTAAAAATCATCCTGCTTTAGAAAAACATAGTTGAGCTGCATATTCATTCTTTCCTAGTTTATTTTAATTGCTGTAACAAAATATATTGGCTATACCTATACAACAGCTTGGGTAACTCCCAGATTCTGTATCCATCTTACACTGACTCATAAGAGTCTCCCATTTCCCTAAAACCTCAAACCTGAGCTTGCTTTCTGGCCCTCCTATGTAGCACCATTGAACAAACACAGGAACTGTCAACTCTGCTCTTAAATGCTTTGAGCAGAGATACATACACAAAATCTTCAGGCTGCTTCAAGCAGATAGCTCTGGCTCCTTACCTTGACCTGACTCTGAATTCTGAAGTAGAAGGTTTCGTTCCACACTGGATTGTCGGAGTTTCTCACAGTTTTAGTGCGTGACCTTTCACACGTCGCAGTTGGCAGCCACAAGGACACGTAGCAATCAGCCTGGCTTACTGGGGAGGGGAGAGGCAAAACAATTGCTAATGTGCCAAAGGCAGCAGTGCTGCAGGACACTGGAAAGGTTACTGCAGTCACTGGTACCAGAAACAAGCATAAGTTATTTAAAGATAGAAAAGTCCGATGCAATGTAACTTTTCAAGATTCCCTTTAAGGGAGAAAGCATGAACCACAAGATGACCTAGAAGAGGAGGTGGTTTCTGTTCTTTCTTGCATGACATGTCACTAAACCAGGACAGTTATAGACTACAGTGATACTGTGTATAAAAAAAGAACATTGAGAATTTTTTCTTCTAGTCAGCCACTGCAGTTTCTCAGCCAAGAGGCTTTGCTGTGCTCATGCGTGCACACATGCACACACTAACCCTGAGCTGCTGTCTGATAAGAGGGGCTGGGACCCTCCTCCACTTGTTGAGGACTGCAAAAGTTCTTCATCTCTGCCTTGTCCTCAGTGATCTCCTTTGTGAGGGTTTGTGAAAGGAGCTGCAGAACTACACCTGCTGTATGAGATGGCAGAGGCTTACTCCAGAGAGAACTCATTGCATTAGACATTGGAATTTAACTAATTGCCATCTACAGGAAAAGAGGCACCAAGTTCCTCTCCCAAAAGGTACCAGGAGAAATTTAGTGAACTATTTTACATCCCCTTTCTCATAGGCAACTAAATTGAGGTATATCTCAAACAGCTACAGATGAAAATGTAATTTACTGTGTTTTTTCTTGGAGATTATACAAGGTACTGAAGTACCTTGAAAACCTCTCTGATGCTGTTCTAAACAATAAAATGATTAGCTATTATGGAATGCAAAAGGTAACTATCTTTGAGAAAGGATGTCCTGTAATGTGAGACTTTTGAGAGAGAAAAGTGATGGCAGCACTAAATGGAGATGATCCTCCAGCAGCAAGTAAGGACTCTGCAAGCAGAGCAGGGAACAGGAGCTTGTACAGGACCTGGGGGAAAAGCAAAAACCTTCCCTGTCTGCAACAGGACCTTCTTCTCTTCTTCCTTTCTTTCCTTTCCTTCTCCACCAGCTTTTTCCCCACGTCACCCTACAGCTACTGACTGTCTCAAACTGGTTGGAGGCTGCATTTTATGCTGTTGAAAGTGTTTGAGAAGCCTTGCTGTTTCTCTGTCCAAGTGAGAGGGAAAAAATCTAGAACTGCTTGAAAAATTATATATACATCGTGATAGGTCAATAGACACCTTAATTATTGGTTTTCTACTTTTTAACATTATAATGTAGAAACAATAACAACAAAGTTTAATGCTGTCAATTTTTTTTTCTAAAAAAAAGTTGTGGAGAAATCAAAATATTCCTACTGAGTAAAAAAAGTCCTCTGATGGAAAAGTTTGTTTGGAAAATATTGAGTAAATATTGGAAAATATTCTCCCTCTCCTGCTCTATTTCACACTTTATATCTTAGTTTGGCTTTAAAAATGAGATTCTGAAAGCAATTTCACTGTACTTGTCTAGAGAGATATCATCTGCTTTAATTCTACCTTCCCACCACTTTTGTTTCTTAGCCTCCTTGTGAAAAATTACTACTTATTCACCTTCCTTCCCTCTTCCTCTTTGTAGTGAGATTTTCCATGTCCTCCTCAATAATTTCACTTTCACTCTTAAGGACTGTAGCTCATTCAGTCCTTCTGGATGTAGAAGTTGTTTCAGTTGTTATTCTGTTTCCTCAAATATTTTTATTTGTTTATTTTTAATCTGGGAAAATCCATGCATACAATAATGCTTTGAAGAATTTTGAAACTGCAAAAATATGTATTTGGATATATTTGGAGAATCTAGAAGTAATACTACTGATTTTAAAATGCATTAAAAGTGATTTTTTGTAACAACTGTATGACTTTGGCTTTATCATTCAATATCAATGACTGATGGCTGTTTGGCTGAAAAGTACTTTATTCTGGAATTATGTGATTCATCATTCCTGTATCTTAACTGTACTTTGAGATACAGAGCATATCAAGAAATCCCTAATTATATGAGTAGATGCAGACAAACTAGTCAGCTGTGTATTTAATGCAAAATGTTGCCTCAGTTCTGCTTGCACAATCCCTTTCTACAACCTCATTATTTGCCTTGTTGCTTGACATGCAGAAGATCTGAGATGAGTCCCTGATGAGATCTTTTTGTGTTCTTGCTTCACCACACATGTGCCGCAGCCATGGACCAGGAGGGAGGTGCAGAGTGTGCAGCCCAGTGATATGACCTAGGATACAGCTGTTGTCTCCCTCACTCAGAGTTGTGACACAGGGAAGTCCTCTGATACACCTCCCACAAAAACATGTGACAACCACAAGTTAAGACAGGAATGGTACTGCATGGTAAATCCAGATTTTTGTCTCAGAAAATCTTTCCTTACTCTTCATGTGCAAGATATTAGAGAGCCAGTCACTGCTGCTCACATAGAAACAGGAGAATCAAGAGAATCTCAGGAGGGTTACATCATTTCCCTTTCACACTCACTCTCAAACTAATTTCAGCATCCTTTCACAGGTGGTCACGTAGTTCTATTTACTCAAACAAAACAAACTGTTAACTTGTCTGTTTTGTGGGAAATACCTCTCCTCAGCACACATGTGATAGTCCATGTTCTTTCACAAACCAGTGGTGTTTCCTTTCCACCTCACTCCCTTCTCACCACTTTCCTGCCACCTGACTCACACACTTGCACAACTGCAAGACTACTGCAGACACCTTAGAAAGGACCAAGCATCCAGATCTCGGTAAGCATATTTTTTTAACTGTCCTTTCAGGGTAATTAATGATGGCATTAGCCTAGGGGTAATGATTGTAAGAAGTTTTTTCCTGTTCAATTCATCTTTGTCAGAACCAAGATTGAGGATGTTGGAAGAGTTTGCTCCTCCCAGCCACATTTCCCAAGGTGCTACTAGCCATTGGAAGAATCAACCCTTGTTTTTGAAAACATGGAATGGAGTCTTTCATCTGCCTCTGTCAGAAACTCTCCTTTCTTTGATAGAAAGTATTTATCAGGAACACATTCAAGTCTTGAAACCAGTCAGAAAGCACAGGGAAAAGAATGAAACAGCAGCAAGCAGCAAGGACTGACTTGGTTTATAACAATCAATTTATATAAACACTGGGTTATTTCAGAAACACTAAGAAAAGATTGTTACAAAATTATGAAATATATAATTTGCCTGTTTCCTGAGTTACCAATAAGAATGGAGATACTTACAGGCATCCACTCGCTGGAGATTTCTCATCCGGATGACCCTTACTGTCAGCAGGTAGCAAGGAGAGGATTCTATCTAGAGAGCAACAGAGAAAAGGGGGTCTGAATAGGCCTTTGGTGGGAAAACATTTCAAATGTGCCAACTGACTGGGTGCCACAAAGCACAAATAAAGTTACTAAAACTTGGGTCAATTATCTCACTATTTTGCAGATGAAGCTTCTGCTGTTAAAAATATCGTAACATTTTATATATTTCACTGCCTTTTTGCTTTGTTAGTCTGAGACTCCAGATTGCTCATCAGAGCAGAAAAAACAGGAAAAATTCCCTGACAATTTACACAGCCTGTGAGATGCTTGCAAAACCTTTCACTCTAAAATTGCTGAGTCTAGTCTACAGCATAACTACAGTAAGTCTCTTGAACAGATTAAATGCACTGGTGAGCACCATGATGAAGTTGTCAAAATGCCATCAGTCTTAGTCAGAGCTACAGTCAATCCCCCTAGTAACCACCTATACGGGCCCATGGCACTGAAAAAAAGTGCTGTGGAGAATATCTGTTGTTGTAGACTCCCATGGGATAAACCTGAAGTACCA
Source organism: Pycnonotus jocosus (assembly GCA_013400435.1). Taxonomy (NCBI): domain Eukaryota; kingdom Metazoa; phylum Chordata; class Aves; order Passeriformes; family Pycnonotidae; genus Pycnonotus; species Pycnonotus jocosus. Next base: position 272,031 of record VWYP01027728.1, on the reverse strand, counting down.
CTTTTTAAGAGGTGGTTTTGCCTAGATTGCATAGATTTCCTGCAATTTACAGTTGTATGAGAAAAAGAGTAACAGTAATGTGAGTGTTTGTAAATCACAACTATGAGATAAGCCAATGGCTGAAAATTGTTTCCAGAGGATTTAGGATCTAAACATTTAGGTATGGGTTGCCTTTGGAGAAAAATAAAGCATATTACCCTCCTTCAAAAAACTCCTGAAGATTGAAAGTGCTTAACTTCCTTTGTTCCCTTCAAATATCTCAGCCTTAATCTTTTATAAAGCAAGTCTCTCCAGGTTTTGTGGCTGCAGGGACCTTTTCCTATTTATTATTAGAAGATAAATGTGCTTTCCTTCTTCTAAGGAAGACGATTTCCTGCTGGCTCATTCCATAAACCTGTCTCTGGCTCAGAGCTATCTGCAAAAGGCTATTTTGACCAAGCCAAAAAGTAAATCAGCATTTCCTGTGGCTGTGACACATGGTTATTGCCTCACACTCCTAGAAACATTTCCACCTGCATAAGTGGTTACAGCAGAGCCCCATAAATCATTCTTTTTGACAATTGCTATTTTTATCGACAGGTTTCCTCTAATTTAGGAGCATCCTTCTATTTCTATAGCACTTCAGAGACTTCCTATAACAATTTTAAACAAGCAGACAAAATAGATGTTAAGACAGGAACTGGAAGAACCTCACTTAAACCATTTTTTCTCAAGAGAACACAGAAAAGGCTTTTATTTACAGATGGAAAGATAATTATGCCTCTTTTGTCATAACAAATTACTTTTCCAATATCCAATTAGAATCCACTATTCTCTCCTCTAACATATCATGTTATGTTAAAATCTTTTTACAGAGCTCTTAAAAACCATTGATGTTTCCACTCCTCTTATATGTATCTCAAGAATTCAATGGCTTTTTTTCTTTTTTTTAGTGCTTCTTCATGAAATTGAACCTACAAAATTTATTTACCTTCTATTTCAATTGTTCTCAAAAGAGAAAAAGCCTTACTGAAGCTGTAAAATTTGCAGACAACTGGTAGAAGGATATGTCCTCAGAGCTACCCCTTGCAGAGACACTGGTTCAGATTTTATAAACAGTATAGCCATGTTAATACAGTTCTACACCCTATTAATTTACCCTTCTTCTCAGCTGGGTAATTAGCAAACGTGGATCACCACACTCACAGGTCAGGAATGAGCTTAGGTACCTCAGCATATGCCCTAGAAGGCAGAAACTCATTGTTCCTTAGGATCTGCATAAACATGGGGGAGATTCTCACAGGCATTTATTCCCAGAGATTGCACAAGGTGCTGCCAGCTCCTGGATCAGCTCCAGCAACATTTCCTCTGACAAGTGGCATTGCTTGAGTGGGAACCAATGAATTCATTATTTGCAAAGCAATTTGTGGTTCTTAGATAAGAGAAAACTTGGATTGGGTTGGGGTTTTTTTTAAGGAATAATAGACGGTTTCTGCCATCTGATCACCTTTTTCCTGGTTCCCATGCAATGGCTTTCTACCATGCTAGCCAGATTTTCCCTATCTGGCATGGGGAAATCAATTCTTAGAGATGCAGAATTCACAGAAGGATTTATTGAAATTTTACAAAAAAAAAAAAAAAAAATCAGTGGCTTAACAGAAACTACAGAAATCAGGACCTCTGCTTGCAGTAGGGGAGAGGGAGATGCCACCAGCCAGTTACCCGAGAAAAAGGCAGGAGCCAGCCATCAGTCATCCTGACAGCCCTGGCACCTGCTGGTGGCAGTAGCAAGGACAATAGGGAGAGCAGAATTCACCTGGGGATCAGGCCTTGCTAGTTCTTCTGCTCCCAGGAGGATTTGCCATTTTAATTAATTCTAGTAACATCTTAAACAAAAGAAATGTATTTAAATAGCAACTGTGACAACTATAACCTGATCTACTGGGGTCTAGTTATAGAGACAAAGAAAATAGCAGTCACACATGTTTAAAACAAAAGACAGAGGTTCTGTTTTTCTGCTTAATTAACACCTATTATGATATCTTTAACAACAACAACAAAAAAGGCTGCTGCTATGTCATGAGGTTCCACATACAGAGAGGGTCCACCACAGCAAATTGTCAACTTGTCAGTTTGTCTTCAATTTGGTGCTTCCCAACTTGTGCTTATGTGTGTGTAGCACAGCTGCATGCAGCACAGCACTCTGGGGTGCCAGTGCATGAATAGGGTGTACAGTGCTAGTTCCTCTGAAGTCCCAGGGAAATGAAGTTTTACTGGGATTCTCCAAACAGCACCTCCATCTAGTGTAGAACAGACCTCACAGTCTCTTCTGATTTTATTGTGCTTCCCATAAAAGAGAACAACATGGTATGATACTTGGTACTAAGTGACTACGTTGGTATAAGTAAGGGATTCCTCTGTCATTTGAATGATCCCCACTTTCTCCCAGCTGAGGAGTAAGAATTTGAAAACAGAAATTTTTCATTAGCACTATGGTGATGCAGGCTGTCTGCATTCCTGGAACATTTGTGCCTCTCCAAGTCTATCCCAGCCCTCTTTAAAGTCATGCTTATGTTGAGAAGCAGGTATGTGTGGCATGCATCCATCTCAAGAAGCACTGCTGTAAATTACTCCACTAGTTTAGTTGTATAATACATCCTGTCACATCACAAGTGGCTGTGGAACTCTAAAATGGCAGGACTCCTTAATGAGGCAAGAGTCCATGAGACCAGAGGACTTGCTTTTCTCTTGGTAGCCTTCTTTCTTCAGCTTTTGAACTTCTTCATCCAACAAGCTCTGCCAGCATAGATGATTGCTAGCTATGTCTTTCCAGCTTGTGATATCAATAGGATGAACATTCACTTCATCATCAATAGTATGAACTTCCCTTATTGTAGACTACCCCAGTCACACTATTCTACAACAGCACAGTCAAATGTGTGCTGGGTCAATGCTTTCTAGCTTTTTTTAATGTTAGGTGTTTGGTTTAGCATAGATGTTCGATTGGATAGCAGAATATTGTAGTTGCCTTCCCAAAACAGAGTCTCCAACAACACTGATCCAAAGAAGAGAAGTTACTCTTGAACTTTCAGGAGCAGTCAACACGTTCTCAGACTTGATGGTTGCTCTTTTTAGATTGGTATTTATTCCAAAGCAGTTATAAACTAACAGAAGAATAATGCAGAGAAATCCTGAAATTCATAATCAGTTTGTCTGTGTGAAAACTGTATCATCATCAATAAGCAGATATCCTTCAACCAGGTACTCAGCTGCTGGTTTCCTACATGAAGTGTGGGATGTCTTCCACCTGGTCTCATGAGTACGTGGTCTTTGACAGGCTGGGTGCAAAACTGTGATGAAGAGCCAAAGAAAACTGTGCCACAGTGCGCTGGTACCATTACCTATTTCAGTGCAGCTGCACTGCATACTATTCCACAAACCATCCTGCAAAGATCAGACAAGATGTAAAAATACCTTTAGTGCAATCAATTTTCTTTGACAATGGCTGAAAAAGCCATTTCTACAAACTACCTTAAAAAAATGTGTCATCTATGTAACCCCTGAAAAAACTTCCTCTCTATCCACACATTTTTCCTGCAATCACTCAGTAATAATTCCTCCATGTGTTTCTATGTCATCTACCAGCTCAGCAGCCTTTCCTGGCAAGGATAGCTTCCTTGCCTTGTCTAAGGTATTCCTGCATTCCTGGCCTGGAGAAGCATTCTGCTGAGATGAAATCACTCCCAGGATGTTGCAGGGCACTCCTATCTTCATCTCCAAGTGCTAATTTAGATCGTAGCCAGGGACCAAATCATTCCCTCCTGGTGGTGCATCTAGACCTGGTGGTGTGTGAAAGTCTGTCTCAAGCTGTCTGAGATCAGGTCTCCTTAAAGAGTGTGTGTGAGTTTTTTATAGTTGCAGTCAGGATGCTTCAGGCTGTGAACATCACTCACCAATCCCTGTCCCAGCTTGCTACAGCCGTAGGATGCTGTGGGATGTGCTGGGATTCCCCCGTGGCAAGCTGCCCAGACCTGCTGCTCTTGGCCACCTCTCCAAGGTTCTTCCTCATTCTTGACAAAATCAGGCTCCACGATGGAAAAGATGTTCTAATTGCTTCCTTCCTTCACCTCCTCCAGGCTGGGAAGGGCACCTCAGCTGAGGGCTATGCGGGTGTGCGTGGGCATGCTGGGGATGCTGATGATCACTGCTGCCACAGCATGGCTTTTCAAAAGCCATGTGCTTTATGGGTTTTAATAGTAACATTTCTTCTTCTTCTAATCAGACCACCTTTTCACGAGGAGTAGCAGAAGTCTTGGTTGGATATGAATGAATTAAAAATGCCTACACCCAGATGGAAAAGCCCCTTTCAGGCATACAGCCACAGTAACCTTGGTTCCAGCAGGGGAAATTTTTCCACATCCATGAGAGCATGACAGGTATATGCAAGGTCACAAGAATTCTATCCTTCAGATGACTGCTTCCTCATACATATATCCATCATGGGACTCAGAAAACTTTTGAGGAATGAGACTATGCATATTATGTTGTGCTTGAAAGACATTTCCAAAAACCAAAACTTCAAATACTGATCAACACAAGATGGATACTCTCACTGCACAATGATCCTATAAATGCAGATATGTATAATTATATTTAATAAATAAAACAATTATTTATTATTTATATTACTTACATGAATCTGTTGAGATGTTTTATTTGATTGCTAACTCAGGCTAGTTGCATAGCCCTTTCAGTACTGTTAACATTACCTTCACCTCGTAGTGTTTGCAGATGTTTAACAATCAGACTTCTTCAGATTTCATAAAATAGGTCTATTTGAAAACTTCAACTGTTCAACTGCATTTTCAAAATTATTTCCATATGGGCACGAGTATCCAGCGCAATAGGATAGTCCATCCATAAGAAAAAAACCAAAAAACAGTGCCCTTTTATAGTGCTCTGCCCTCCCTAAGTAGAACAAATATGACAGAAAGAAACTAGGCTGAGCATGAACCATCTGAGGGTTGAGACTCTTTACACCTAATTCCAGATATCTGTAAAATTAGTGTTTACATCTAACAACTGTTGAACATTCTGGATTCCCCTCCTAAGGTAGATATTATCACAGGACATGCATCACACTGAAAATCTCTCTTTCTGACTACTGATTCTCAAGGGCATTTATAGATCTATCGCAGGTACAGATGTTTTGCATTTTTTATGTCAAATATGGATTAGACAAATCATATTTCAAAGTTTTGAGCTGATGGGAAGTAGCCTCATTTGATTTTATGAGGTTCATTTTTGAAGTGGGAGGTGTGCTGGAACGTGTAATTTCAGCAGTCTGTATTTTAGGCAACTCCATACCAACACTCAGGGTGGCAGAGGAGGCACCTGGGTTCAGACCAGCTTCTGCAGCTGAGCAGAGCTGCTGGTGGAGCCATGCTGCTGCAAGCACTCCAGAGCTGGGGGTGGCTCAGGGCTGTTGACTCCTGCCTTTCCAGTTGATGCTGAGCCTGGGTCTGGAGCTGTTCCTGACAGCAGGCCCTGGTTCCTGTGGGAGAGAAGGAGGCCGTGCCAAGGAGCCTGGTGCCAGCAGAGACCCAGCCCTCCTGCCTGCTCGGCTCTCGCTCACATTACCCAGCCCAACCTGCAGCAGATGTCACAACTTCCTCCTAATCTTGCTCTGCAGTGTGACAGCTCCCCACTCTTCCCATGATCTCAAGAGCAGCTTCCAACTTCTACAACTCAGCAGAAACCAGAGCTCCTGCTTTGCACAAGAGTGAGAGCTTAACCTCTCCCTCTTCTGTTTAAGGGCTGCAGCTGTTCCAGCTGCATAAACCCTGAAAGAACAAGGAGCCCATGTCTGGCAGGGAAATGAGGTATGACTTGCCCTGAGACGTGATGCCTCTTAGCCTTATTAAAACATGGGTCATGGTGAATTTAGAGCTATGCATCCAATTGCTCCCTTCCCCTTCCCTCACGTGCATTATTATATGAGACTTGCTGCAATCCTCAAATATTTTGGTATAAACACTGATGTTTGAAATACCAGAGCTGGCTCTGCCTGTTACTTTAGCATGGATCTAACTACCAGCCAAGGCCCCAATAATACAGATTTCTTAATGCAGATAAAAATCAGCAGGTTGGTGTAAACACACATGCAGTTGGTGGCAAATGTTGTCATACGTTTCTAACAGACAATCTCTCTCAGCAGGCAGAGAGCCTCATATTGAAGTCTTTTGGTAATTTCAGTGATGAAAAATTAATATTTGAGAAAAAGCCAGGAGGAGAGAAAAATGTATCTGCATATTTTACATGATTGTTGATGTAGCCAAATAATGATCATGCAAGTGCGTAGGATGGAGAGTGGAATTCTGGACACAGACAAAAACAGTGCCTCTGTAACCACATGCAAAAACAACTCAGTCCATAACTAATGCGTTATCATGAATTTAGTAATTTTATAATGTAAAAAATAATCTTTCAGTGTGAGACAGGACCAATATAGTGGTCTAGAAGAAGGTTATGCATATATCAGAGGATGCTTTTGGTCTGCTACTGTCACTTCCATCCCCTTGAAATTTCATGACCCTTAAATATCTTTGATTTAAGTCTATATCCTGAGCACACAATAGAAAAACAAACACATCACTGTGTGAGATTAAGAAATAGAGACAAGAAGTTACTTGTCATATGTATAATTATCGTAAGTAATTATAACCCAGGAGCTCAAATCTTTTTTCTTTCTCTCATCATGCTTTTAAGTTCCTGACTCCTTGTAAGGAACAGATACCAAAAAACTGATACATAATTTTTCCCACCTCTTTTTACCATCTACAGAATTCTTCATCCTAAACATGGTCCATTTTAGTATCTCCCCAGGCTGGAGATACCAGACATTGTAACCTAAATATTTGCAAGACAAAATGCCACAAAGACTCTAGACTCACTATATAATATAGTCTGTGAAAATACAGTGTAATCTTTTAACATCACTATTTTTTTTTTTAATAATAATAATCTCTATACTGGGAAAACACAATAGCTAAATTTTGAAGAGTGCACGTGAAAAAACAGAAAATATTGTGAATATAAATAAGAATTTGTTTAAATTTGGGAGCACTCAAATTGCAGCAGAACTATCTGGTAAGCAGCTTATCACAAAGCTCACTGGTCTGCCTGTTCACTGTATGATTTCAACTTTCAGACAAAGCTCCTTTTCAGCTTCATTTTGCCTCTGCAGAACTTGTCTGCATGGACTATAGCGCAAATTTTCACAGAATTATCTGCCTCAGAAGCAGGCACTTCATGGGACAAAATTGTTATATGAATCACTCTTAAACTTCTCCATTGACAGATAGGAAATAATGCCCAGATCCACCGCACAGTAGCAGAATGAGAACTCCCATCAAAACCAGCAATTTCAAACCAAAACAATTTTGACTGACAATCATTCACAAGAAATAGCCATAGCACATTCAAGCATAACTCCTTGTTACAGAATCCCACTACAGCTTCTTTCCTGATGGAGTACAGAATTCATGAAAGATCAGAGTCCAATAATCCAGGTTTCCCTCATAAATTGCAAGGATGGAGGTCATGCTACCAAAGCCATTGCAGCAGAGCATGCCTCACTGTTACTTCTGGACCTTTCAGTCAAAAAAAGTATTGTGGAACAGAAAGCTCACCAGCTCTCACTTCTTTTACAAGTGAGACATTGAAATACTAAATATTCAGCCTGTTCCAAATAAAATGTAAAAGAGGAATAAAACATGCAATTATGGAAACTGAGCCACCTGGTCTACTTGAAGGTGTCTCTGCTTATGGCGGGAATTTGGAACAAGATGACCTTAAAGATGCCTTCCAACCCAAACCATTCTATGTTCTATGAAAATCATAAACATAGGAGGAATAAAATGATTCAAGCAATAGATTTAGGGGCATTTCCCTTGTAACACTCAAGGTGCTGCCATCATTCTTTATCTACCTGAGCCTTTTCCCTTTTTGAGAGAAACAAAGCCCTTTGGTTCTAAATTCTCTTAATACCTTGAAATCACCTTGGTCTGGCCCAGTACCATCATCTTTCCTTTTTTGCCATTCACCATCTCCCAAGGAACCGAGGCCTGAGTTCCCATCCTGAAGAAAGGAAGAAAGAAACAATAAATGATAATGTTAAAACAACAGCAGAAGCATTATCAGGATAGATCATTAATTTCAACTTGCAACAATTTATGATGAAACCTCGATTAGAAGGGCTGTTGGTTACACCCAGCTGATTAATGAATAAACCATCACATGTTTTGGTGTAAACTGGCATAAAATCCATGTCGGGGTAACCTTTCAATGAGAAAATAAAGGATGACCATCACAGCTGTAAGATACCTAGAAGATGTCTCTATATCCATCCAGTGGAAAGTTTGCTTTTTGTTTTGAATGTGATCTTTCAGCAATTTGCTCATGCTCTTAGCAATATTAAACCTCAGTTTAAAAACCCAGAATATCTTCTGTGAGTTTGAACACAGGATGTGAAACACTGCAGTTGCAATATTTTAAATCTATTGTTTCAATCTTTTTCAGGAAAGAGAAGTTCCAAAATACTTCTATACACCCTTGTAGGGTGCACCCTTTTGAAGCACTTTATAGAGTACCATTAAAGGACAGTTTCTACAAAGAAATGTTCTATTTCCAAAGCACTTCCTGAAGGGATATACCTTCATCCAGTCAGGGAGCATACAGAACAATGCATAATGTGCTACAGTTAAAACTAAATGCAAATCTTGAAACAATGCAGAGAATTCAAAGCAAAATGAAAAGAAAAAAAACCAAACAAACAAACGAAAAAAAAACCACAACAGAATCAAAAAGGGAATGTGTACGCGAAATTCAATTCTGTATTCCTGGTCTCAATCCCATCCTTATCCCATTTTCAATAACAGAAAATAAAAGGGGTTGACACATTATTATACATGTCAAAATCTTGCTATTTATGCAGACATGAAAATTTTAATAAAAGCAGAATTTAATTGCTGAAGAAAAAAGGCTGACAATTTAGTCTCCTGAAGAAAGTTTCTCCCCCTGTTCATTTTTCCCCTTTTTCATCTTTTTCTGTCCCTATACTACTCTGACTTCTCTCATTTTGTCTATGAAGATGAAGTCTTTGGCTCCAGTGGATTCAGAAGGACTTTTCCTACTGACAGCCTTGAAGAGAAAATTTCACTTTAAACTCCTTCAGGCAGAGGAACTGCTGTATAGTCCCATCAGGCAGCAAATTTGCACACTGGCTTGAATATAAACACGCTCATAAAACAGGATTTTGTTTTCTGTCAAATGCAGAGGACCTTAAGTGAAACTTTAAAGCTGTTTCCTTACCTGTAGTGCATTTGATGGTATCATGGTTGCCCCTTTATTCATGTAATAGAGTGTTTCTGGCAGCTCCATGGGCAGCAAATCTTGAGACATGTTTTCAGGACATAGTCCTGGCTCCTCCATGGGCAGGAATCCTTTGGACATGTTTTCAGGACATAGTCCTGGCTCCTCCATGGGCAGGAATCCTTTGGACATGTTTTCAGGACATAGTCCTGGCTCCTCCATGGGCAGGAATCCTTTGGACATGTTTTCAGGATATAGTCCTGTCTCCTCCATGGGCAGGAATCCCTTAGACATGTTTTCAGGATATAGTCCTGTCTCCTCCATGGGCAGGAATCCCTTAGACATGTTTTCAGGATCTACTCCTGCCACCTCCACGGGCAGCAATTCGAGAGAAATATTTTCATGCTCTACTCCTGGCATCTCCGTGGGCAGCAGTTCTAGAGACATATTTTCAGGATTTACTCCTGGCACCTCTGTGGGCAGCAGTTCTAGAGACATATTTTCAGGATTTGCTCCAGGCAGCTCCATGGGCAGCAGTTCTAGAGACAGGTTTTCGGTATCTGCTCCTGGTACCTCCACTGGCAGCACTTCCCAAGACATGTTTGCAGGATGTACTCCCGTGGGAGTCAATGACTTGTTATTTTATAAAATGACCTGAGGCCCCACCCATTCATCTCTCTAAGTAAGGACTCCCCTCCCACTGCGAAGGCAGTGGAGCACCAAGGATAGACTGCTTCAGGGAAGGCCCTTACAGCACAAGCACCACAGCCAAAAGGAATGTGGTGCCTTCCTTTGGCTGGGAATCTCTCCCAGCCTGTGCCTGCCCCATGGGTCCTGCACTGCTGCCACCCTTTTCTGCGTGTGCAGAGTCCCAGCATGGAGGGTGCTGCCACAGAGGCCTGCTCCTTCAAACCCACTTACTTCCTCCCTGCCCTGAGCAGGGACAGCTCCTGTGTGGGAGACACTGGACCCTGGAAAAGGCCTGTGCATCTAAATAACTGGCGGTGACTTCCCTGCACGCTGGCACAGCCCTGCGCACTTTGGGCAATGTCTCCCCACAGGCTGGGGGCCCTGAGCTCAGTGCCTGCTGAGGGGCAGAGCCCTGTGCCACGGAGTAACCCCTGCAGATGGCCATCCCCACTGTCTGACAGATCATGGTGTGGGCATGCAGCTCCCAGCTCCTCCTGGGTTGCTCCTATTCCTCCTTCCCAGGGGAGAGAGGCCCTGTGTGGGTACAGCGCCAGGGCTTCAGCTCCCAGCTCCTCCTGGGCTGCTCCTGGTCCTCCTTCCCAGAGGAAAGAGGCTATGGAGTGGGTGCAGGGCCAGGGCTTCAGCTCCCAGCTCCTCCTGGGCTGCTCCCGGTCCTCCTTCCCAGAGGAGAGAGGCTATGGTGTGGGTGCAGGGCCAGGGGTTCATTCTGCAGAGGTGAGCTGTGGTAGAGGAGGTGATCCACAGGCTGGGAGCTGCAGCACCCAAGTGTGATGGAACAGCAGGAGAAGGAGGTGCATGCTTGCAGGGGGTAGCAGAGGTCATGGAATCAATGCCTACGGTGCCAGGCATGACCCAGGACTACTGCTGCATACAGCAGTACCTTAAATACAGCAAAAAAGGCATAAGGAAATATGTAATAGCTGTGCAAAGCAGGTAAGAGTTATGCTTTTATACATTTTCCAGAGAAAGGCAGTTGAACTTTAAATGACAACTGTGGGAAACTCCTGTTGAGATGAATGGGATTCAGCATCCAGTGGTTAAGTTTTATCACTTTTATTTTCCAGAGATTTGTTCAACCAAAGAACATGAACAAAAGAGCAGATGAACATCTCCCAGCTTACCCAATGGAAATTACCATCTTCAAACGCAGAAAAACAAATGAATAACAAACTAGAAGCTTCAGTAACAGTAGGCTGTGTCATAGCATCTGCATTCCCAGCATGAAAAGTAGCTCTGCCCACACTGGAAGTACAAGAGCATCTTTTGGCCTCAGGTCATGGACACTCTGAGCTACATCCTGGAGAACTCCTTTTGCAGCTTAATTTAGAAAACAACAATCATTCTGGGATGGAGGGGTTGTGGTTTGTTTGTTGGTTGGGTTGGGTTTTTTTTTAATCTGGTGAGAAAAGAAGACCTGGTTGACCTTGGAAAACCTGCCATGGGATACTAAAAATACCAGGATATTTGTTATTAGAGCAGACAACTTTAAGAAGGCTGGTTAGTTCAGAGAGCCATTAGCACAACTGATGATAAGTGATAGAAATCCCTCTAAAGCTAGTGAACCTTAAGAAAGCTAAGATTCTCTGTCATCAAGGAAGCCTGTGGAGAAGAAAGATGGATTCTGTGTACAGACTTCCATGTCTGTACACAGAGTGAATTCCCCATTACAAGCCCACTTGGCCATCTATAATGATCTGTATGGCCTCCAGCTAAACCAAGGTACTCTGCTCCCGAGTCACTCCATGGGGAGTGACATAAAGAAAGAAAACTGCAAGATTCACATTAACAACTGAACTAGTGCCATCTCATTTAAAATCTGAATGTACAAAGCTTAGTGGTTTCAGCTTGGAGAAAGAAAAACAGATGCTTCAAGTGGAAATATTTTATTTCCTTACATTACGTATTTCAGTAATTTAAGGATGGATGAAGGAAAGTAACCCACCTGTTTCAAAGATCTAAATGTAGTTGCCCTGGCAGCAAATTGCACACTACTCCTTTAGTATAGTGATAACACAATCTTACCTGTTTATCACACAGAATGTGCCAAAACCAGCACAACCTTGTAATTTCTCTACTGCTTAGGTTTCTTACTCATCCTGCAACACAGTTTGCAGAAGCATCACTCACTTGGCAAAGGTATCTCTATTGCATCTGAGTGCAGAGACAAGCTCTGGAGAAATGGAGCTTCATGACAAAATTTTCAACAAGTTCAAATATAGCTTTTTGATTCCTCTTAATCATAGTCTTGGACTGGACCAAAAGCACTGACAAGCATTGTCCTCCTAAATGCCTTGCAACAATATGTGCTTGCCTAGCCTTTATCAAGCCAGGCAAAATGAGCCTGAGATATTTTTAACATGGTGGAAGCACAACCAGGACTGGCTGTGACCACCTCACTATTTTCAGACATGTAAATACTTCTGTATCAAAAACAGCACTGGAGGGCAGAGTCAGATGGGAGTTCTGGCTCAGCTATATCCTCTTCCTGCAGGAGAAGGGTCTTAGGCTATCACTTGTGCAGTTAGTGAAGGAAGGAGATTTGGAGCAGGAGAGAAAACTCACAGGAGACAGGGGCATTACTGCTGTATGTTCTTACCCCTGAAAAAAAGTAAAAATTAATTTTCTGGGAAATACATTTTAAACCAAAATGTTTAAAAGTACTAGAATGTATTTTTAAGATCATACTGAGGAAAGTATGGCACTTTATATCCATTGTATAGATGCATTAGCATTTGTATGCATTTAGCATATAACTAGAACAAACCTCTGATACTGAGAGGTATTCCTTTCCCAGTAGGGATGCTACCATCATTAATGACTTGGTACATCACTGCACTCACATTTAAATACCTGTATACATTTCTTTCATGTTACAGTTACTGATGCACTGCATAAAGCCCAGAACTTACCATGTCAGTCTTAGAGCTGCCTAACTGAAGTGTAAATTCATATTCTGTTTTATCTCTTTCAGATTTTATGCATGTTACAAACGTACAGTCCTCAGTGGTTACCTGTAGAGTGAGAAAGTCTTCTGTAGCTGGAGTTCTCTCACTTTGGGATGTTTTTCTGTACCTGGAGAAAGTTTCCTGGGACTACAGTTCTACTAGAGCAGTTCCCAGAGGTTTTTGAATCACTGTTCTTTCTCCACATTGTTGCAGACTACATGCAAGTTTATCATATCCCCATGAGCTGAAAACCAGCACAAGTGCAATACGACCAGCACAGTACTTCCTCCCTATGTCCAAACCCAGCAGTGGGTTACAGGCCATCAACTCCTGCACCAGCAGGGGTCATGGACTAGAGATTAAGAGTGACTAGAAAAGGTCTTTGTTAAACATCTGTGAAGGATTTTCTGAATTATTTTCTCCATGTGGGACCAAAGCATTTCATCTTCAACAAATTCTAGGCTATCATATTATCTGTTAAGTGTCAAAAACAAGTTATATCCTATATTTACAAAGTAGATATTATGTTAAAAGAAATGCAGCTCAAGGAGGAATGTGGAGCATGAGTTGCTTTTAAGACTGGGTGTCATCCAGCTGAATACCAGAAATTGCAAAATTGAAGAAATAACTTGCTCAAGATTTAAAAGTACATATTAACATATGTAGAAACTTGCAGCTCCTTACCTGATAGTTCTCAGTCTCTAAGGATGCTCAATTTCCTCAACAGAAGAAAGGAAATAGGAAGGGAGCAAACTAATATACAGATTATTAGCTGAAAGAGAGAAGGCTGCAATAAGCAGTAGTTGGCAGGAAAAGCTAGACTGCTAGAGGCCAAGGAACCATCTTTTCCCACTGTTTAAGGGCAGAAAGAAAGAAGAGACAGTGGGAGCTAGGAAATACTCACAGCATGCATGTCAGGTAAGCCCAGATGGTCAGAACTTCAGCAGTAAGATTTAGTGCATTGAAATTTTCTACATTAGAGATTCTTTTCATTGCTTTTCCTTTTAAAGGACCAGTCTATTAAGACTGTTTTGAAAGAAACAGAGGAGTGATATACCTCTATCTTTGTTTTAAATGTTTGTGTCCACCACCTTTTAGTTCCTGATTTCCTCTTTCTTTTCCTCTTTCCATTCCCTGCCATATTTTCTTTATGATTGACTTCTTGGATTCCCAAGTATGCGTTTTCTTTCTTTGTCCATCTCAATACTTCATTTCTAAAATGTTATTTTTCACTTTTTCTCAGGTATTATAATTTGCTTTTGCTTCTATCCTTTCTCCCTCCTCACATTTTATACCATCTTAATCTTACTTAATCATTCTTAATCTTTCCCCTTTGTCTTATATCTCATCTGTACTGTAATTGTTTCTCCAGAAGCTTCATGTTTGAATGATGGAGGTTTGGTCATATTTGGAACAAGCATGAATACTACAAGCATTAGGGCAACTGAGGTCAGGCTGTGACATCTGGATGAGATGTCCAGCTGCATGGAGAAAAGGAAATAAATGATAGTGGGTTGGAGGCAGTGCAAAGGAGACCTCAGGATCCAAGGAGGAAAAAACACAAGACATCACAAGATGTCACATCCCAGAGTTTTGATATCATGAGCTGGAGGTGTGGGAGGAGTGCTGGAGAAGTGCTGGTTTTCAGCAGAAATCCTGGAGGGAGACATTTTCAGAAGGAATCCAAAGGTATTCAGTGGCATAAATGACACAGAACTCTCACCCATTTTAACTGTTGATCAGCATGCCATGCCCAGGACATGAGGAAATAAGGCCCTGATAGTTTCCTCTGCAAGTGTTATTACTCTAGTAAGACAGTGGGATATTGCACATACACAGTAGATCTTCACATGTGAGCAGGTCTTAGTGCAGGGTTTTGAAGACGGGAGTCCTGTTCTACCACCCACATCCTCCTATATCTGCTGTGGCAAACACATTTCCCATCACTCATGTGGTGCAACCTGTAGTCTCATGAGTGACTAGTTCACTCAGAATGTTTGCAATAATCTCTTGTTTGATCATTTGCACTACAGAACAGCACAAAATGCTGCTGCCAACCATCCTATTAGCTCCTGTTTCTTCAGTGGCACTCAACCAGTAAGACTGCCCGAGTTCTCACATGCCTCATGAGGAGTTAAAGAATCCCACTGCTGCTTTCCTTAGCTTCCTGTGGTCTGAATCACCTCACTGAGCTGCTCAGTTCTTCATGCACCTTTGTGATAATCAGAAGGGCTGGGGCACAGCTGCAATTGCATGCTAATCCCTTCACTTACTATAGATAATGAATAGGTAAGAAGGAAAAGACACACGGAAAAGATTCAAAACATACTAATTACAACTAAGGAGGTCAGCATGTTAGTGTTTGTAGCTACCATTACTACATGTACCAAGAGCTCTATCTATTAAAACATTTAGGAAAAATCAAGTTAACTTCTGCTGCTATTAACACCATGATACAGCATGGGCCTAGATTTTTGCAGTGCTTCTCACCCCTCTAGTTAGTTTTCTCCCTCAAAAAAGAAGTCACTCCTCTTTCCTGTAAAAAGGGACACTCTCAACCTGCAAAACCAAAAAACACTTTTAAATGCTCACATCTGCAGCTGTTACCTACATTCTTGTAGTGCTTCCGTACAGCCCAGCATCAGAGCATCGGAAACATACCCCATTAAAAGCTGAACCAGAATGAAGCAATGCCAGCAGACAAAGCCACACAAAACCTCCCTGCTGGCCTGCCAGGACAGATGACAAGGATCTTCTGCAGGCATGTGGAACAAGCACCCTGGCAAGTACAGCAGAGAATGCCCCAGTGGCACACTGAGAGTAAATGAGGCTTCCCACTGTTAAACCAGCAAACAAGCGAACATCAAGGGAAGCAAAGGGGTATAGTTAAAGGCAGAGATGGGAAGAGAGAAGCAGGCTTCTTGAAATTTGGTGTCATCAGAGACTTGGATGGCAGGAGTAGGAATGTCATTTGCAGCTCTTGAAGGTGCCTGAAAACTTAGCTGTAAGATGGGCAGTTGGGAGAAGTAGCAAACATATGTGTCACACCAAATGGGGTTGTCATAATGATAACCAGGGAAGCCTGGGAGGGAAGAGCGCTGGGGCAGAGGAGAGGCAATGCCGAGAGGGACCAGATGACTCAGCAGCAGAGATCACAAAGAGGGGAGCCCTTGATGAGCACCAACAAGTAAACAGCCATTTCAGTACACCAGAGGTTAGAACCCAGACTGCAAATTGATGGAGATGTGAGGGCCTGGAAAAGCAGCCAGGGTAAGGACACAGCACCCCTAAGGGGGCTGAGGCCATTGGAGGTGAACATGGGAGACTAGAGCTAGTAAAAGATAGAGGAAGACAAGGCATAAAGGAATGATTAAAGGAAGAGAGACAGATCATGATAGCAAGAAGGAAGAGAATTTTTCAGCCTTTTAGAAGGTCGTATTTCATTTCAAATTAAAAATTAAGTTTATATTTTTAATATTTATTTTTATATTTTATAATTATTTTTTGCTATGATACATTATTCATAGCTCAAAACAAACATGTTTGCCAATACATGTTACTTCAGCACAGACAAGGTGTTGCATTTTATTTAAATTTGAAGTAATTACGGGCAATCGATACTGACTGAAGCATTATATCTTTTTATTTTGTACTAGTATCTTTGTTGTAATGAAACAGGTTTACATAGTATTTACATACATTAATCTTACTAAAATTCTTCCTAAAGCAAATAATTGTTTTGGTCTTCATCTCAAAAATAAGCAGTTTCAACAAATTACTTTGTGCTATTTATAGTAGTTCCATATATCTATCCTATGTTGCTTTTAGACAGGCAGGGACTGACAAAGTCATGGGATTACCCATGAATTACCCATGGATATCAGTGTAAAGCGCTGAGCTTGCCTTCTGACCACAAAATATGTCTCTCAGTTTTTGATGTTTTAATTCTTATGGCATCCCATCTTATAATAACAAGAAATACTATGAAAACCACTGAAATTAACAGGATGTGGATACTGAGCTGGATCATCTAAACACCATGAATGTTCAGTGGAAAGTAGAAACATGGATTAGATAGTTATATCTCCACTGGAAGAGCTGATCCTGACTCACAATATGGCTTGAAACAGTCATTTCAAAGAGACTTTCAAAAACTAAATACTGCTGGTGTAATAAAACTTCTAAATTCAGAAGTATAGAAAATGTGTATTTTTGACGTGAAATCTCAGATTGTCTTTTATGTTTAGCTTGGCATGTTATTTCTAGCAAAATTCCTTGCTGACATTATAGGAAAATGCAGTTTACATGTTCTTTGAGACTGTCCACATTTATCATGTATTTTTCTGTTGCACTAGATTTGGAATAAATTAAATATCTGTAGCTCATTTGTCTTCACTTCACACACGATTTCCAGTAGTATAGCAAATTTTGAAAGAATCTGTGCTTCTGTCCCAGATCCATGCATTTAAAAAACTTGTCAATAAACCCAGTGTTTTCTGACCTTAAATTTACTGCATATACACATGTATGCATGAAAAAAAGGTCCACTGGCAGTGAAATAGAACATAAATAAAGCACAAGTCTAATCATCATTTTGTTTGCTTGGTTGATCTAGGATGACCGTGTGGTAGAGAGGAACCACAGCCTGAGACAAGTTACTTTCCAAAGTCTACTATGCTCATTTGAAGACAGCTCTTGATTCTCCTCCNAAAAAAAAAAAAGACAACACCAACAAAAAACCATGCAGATATCTTTCTGAAACACAGGTGGGTTTTTATTTTTTGTGCTGTCGTTTTTGCTCTATGGCTGAATTCAAAGCCTGAAGGATCAGATGTTGGTTGTTCTGAATGTTGTAGCTGGTCAGTTCTATCAGCTTGTCAAACTCCTCCCCTGTGTAGGTAAAGCTGTTTAAGCAGTAGGGGGAAAAAATGGTGGAAACATCCACATTGCCCTGTGCCATCTCAGCAGGGCTGCGCTCCACACCTGACAAATAAAGAAAAATCATCAGTGGGGTATAGATATGGTTCTATCTCCAACTTTCCAGGTGGGGCACAACATTACTCCTCACTCCATTGGCATTTGCATTTCTCTCCCATGGGAGGCACAGCAGGGGAGGGAGGAGACAACACTACACTATGTCTCCCATCCCACAGCCAAAGGACTGCCAGGTGGTGAGAGAACCATCCCATAGCTTACCAGGCTCTTTGTATTTTCTGAAGGAGTCATTCACCAGTGGGAAAAACACCACAGTTGGTGCCTCTGGAGTCTCTGTGTCTTCAAAGATGTAGCACTCCTTTAGATTTTTCTTCTCTTCTTCACTCATGTGGATTTTGGGAAATGGGATTCCCTGCTTTTGAAAGTATTTGGAGGCTTCTTCCAATGGCTGAATTCAGACAGAAAAGGAGAAAAGGTCAGAAATTCTGCCACACTCCACCACTTTTCCTAAAGCATCCATCGAAAGACCTTCACAAAGATTTGGGACCAGGGTTTGCTGTCAATATTTCTTCTGTCCTTGTCTCTTATATGAGACATTAAGTGCTATTAACAGAACAGTTCAAGACTCAGCCTCCAGCTTGCACTCATGATTTGTGATATACCTTTTCCTTCTCCTCATTAGCCTTTATCTCTGCAAGATAGGTAAAATGTCCGTGACTATGGGAAGGGTGAACTAGCAGCTTAGGATACAGAAGGATGGCTCTTTTGGAGAAAATCCTGAAACAAGTAGAACGGACAAGAACCTGAAATAGTACAGTTTCTAAATGCAAATTACAATTTTTTTTGGACTCAGAATAAAGTATTCTAAAGCCTCTGTCTTAGATGCCTTAGGATGGTTCTGAAAAGTGATGTAAGTAAACAGTGATCTGGAAGCAAATACCATCTTAACTAAAATGTTACTGTTGCAGGTGTGTTAGCAATTTTTGAAAGTAGGATTTTGCTTCCTGAGTCTGGTGGGCACGTATGAAAATTTTAGTCCTCAAGAATTTCTGTCTTATCCATATCTAGTAACAGGAATTATAGACCAGGTCATTAGATGATATTTGAAAGAGCAAATATTTGTCAAAGAACAATTCTTTTCCACAATTTCAAACAACAACAAAAAAATCCTGTTACTATTCTAAAGACAACTGGACAAAATATTTATAATCATACTGCATGTGGTTAACTTTATATGAACATTGCAACACAACCCCATAATGAGTTAATCAGTGGTGGTAACTAGTACCAGATTAACACTCTAGGTGAGTGTAATCTAGATAGCCAAACGGAGATCACAGGAGCACACAGGTCTAGGAGACAGCATTTAGTTATTTGAGGGTTAATTCAAATAAAATATTTAGAAGTCTGATATTACTTCTGTTCTCAGGGGATTTACCAGCATCACTTGCAAGACCTAAGCATCTGCACAGGGAGCTATAGACCAAGGATTCTTTTCTCCCAGAATCAGTTTATTCTACATAAACTATTCTGAATTTTTAGGAGTGAAGGAGGGATAAAATGCAGCAGTTGTTTATCAAAGAAAATAGAGCATTTTTTTCACACCAAGGTCTGTGATCCAGAAGAATAGTTTAGGTGCAGGACAACATCCACTTTCCTCTCTGGCCTCATGAGTGGTGGATAGCTAATGTCGATGTATCCCGCAGTGTCTGCCAGGCACATGAACTCTGCTGTTTCTGTCAGCTGGTTGGGGAAATGCTCTAGTATGGTATCTAAAAGGAAATATTTGTTATGATGAGTGATTCACTGAAGAAACAGAACATCTGTTATTTGACTAATTAGGAAAAATTGGGAAAAATGTCTCTTGGCTCTCCATTACATTTACTTTTTCCAAAAGACCCTGACACACTACAGATGTTCAGCCTTCACACATAAAAGAGAGACCTGTTCAAGGTAAAAAGAGAGTTCTTTCACTTCTCATGTTGCTGTTCTCCCACCCCAGATGATCAGTAATCTTTCCCTAGAGTCAAGGAAATTCCTGGACCTGATTTGACTACATGAGATTTAAATAGTTATCTTGAAATATTAATTTCCAAATGTTCATTGTCTGCCTTCTCTTCACTGATGAAAACACCAACCATCTAAGAAGGTAAAAAATTATATTTAAGGACGTTTACCTTTCCATATACAGAAGTTTTTGCTCTGAAGGTATTCATTGTGCAGCTGGAACCCCTTCAGGAAGTTGTAGAACTTTGAAACCATCACCCGCTCTGTCAGGATCTGCCGAATGATGCCCACGATGCCACATTCAGGGGTGACCAAGTAAGTCTCCAATTCATGTCCCCTATCAGATAGAGAAGGCTCATCTGAAAGATAGAGGAGGTGAACAAATTGTTGCTTTGATACAGTTCTTTTCAAAACTTAAAATAACAGAAGGCATCTCATATTAGCTAAGGAAAAGAAGATGCTAATAAGACATTGCAACATACAAAACAATCAATGCCAAAATAGGAATAAGAAGAAAATCAATCTTTGGTAAAGCCTATTCCATGAGAAACAGAGTGGCAACAAACTTGCCAAAACTGGAAAAAGTGATCCATTCTTTGACAGAACTCACAGACTGATTCCCTGCATGAAGGTTAGGGTAGGTTCAGAATCTGGAGCTGTTCCTTTCAAAATTAATTTAAAAATCAAATCTTTACAAAAAAACCCAAACAAAAACAAAAAACAAACAAAAAAACCAACCAAACAAACAAAAAAAAAAGCACCACCAAAACCTGTCAGGAGACATTGATAAAAGAACAGAGTAAAAGGGTTGTGCTAAACAGTAACTCAAGAGACTGGGAAGAGAGTCAATGACTCTCTATCACATGCATTTATTGATTTTTTGAGCTAAGACTTTGCAACACTTCCATGGAGAAAGTGATAGAAGCCCATAAACCAAACTCACCAACTCCCTTTGAACAAAGGAAGGACAACCAAGGCCTCTTAGAAAAACACAGGCTTACAACAAGATCAAAGAAAATTGAATTGCATGTAATTGAAGTCTTTAACAACAATGTATGAAAAGCACCAGCTGCTGAGGCAGACAGAGAACACAGCACTGAGGTGTTTGTTACAACATGGAGGTTCACCAAAGGTTGCCCCTGGCAAAGACAATCTGTTTAAAACCTTCAGTAGTTTTATATTTGCATAAATTCAGTCTAAGAGAGATTAATGGAAATGATATCGCTATAAATAAATCCAGAGAGGAAACCTAGTTAGATACAGCTGACAACATGAAGCCTCTGGATTTATGAGGCAACAGGTAAAACAAACACAACTAACCCATATCCACAGCACTGTGTTGGGTACACCTCAGCGAGCGCCTTTGTGTAGGATCTGATGAATGCCAGGCATCCAAGAGGTTGTATGAAAAGACATTGCTCCATAGGCCTGTGCAATGGTAGAGAACAGAGAACCTTCTTCAGAAACATTCTAATGGAAAATATCCCTTTAAAAAAAATAATCTCCAACTTTGCAAGGGGTACTGGAAAGCCTCGAGGTTTCCAAATTATCACCAAAAACTATATGAAGTTTTTTCAGCAGGTACCATTCTGTCCTCAAGGAGGAGCCTAAATAGTTTAAAACATTGTATGAGGTCTTCAGTGACTGTAATTCATTGCCACATACAAACCAATGTTTTCCATCCTATAAGCAACTGTCATAAGTGAGCAAAACCATGCCATTTCCTATAAAATAAGGGTCTGGTCTTAAAAATATGTCATATACAAGTGGATACTCAGTTAAAGTTTGGAAGCTTCTCCTGGACAGTCAATAAGCAAATGGTTAGACCATGGTCTGGAATAGTCTGCAGAAAAGTCTTCTAAATAAATGACATCTTTGCTGTCCCTCTAAAATTTCTCTCTGCACAGGGTCTCTTGAGGGAGACTATCTCCTCCTGTTATTTTCATTCTCATAGTGCTTCTCCCACTTTTGCCATCCCACATAAAAGAACATCTGAAAATGACTCCACAGTGCAGAAATCTCCAAAAGTCTCTTGGATTTTGAAAAGTATGTCTTCCTTCACAGCTCTGTCACAGACTCCAAGAGGAACTCTACCAGAGAAGGCAGTGCTGTGCTTTGCCTTGAAAATCTCTACCAGTGAAAGCTTTGAAAAAGCCATACATTGTACAGGATGCAATAACTTGGGTTGCACAATATAACAATTATTCATCCCATAAATTATTAACAGAAATACAATTCCCTTTAAAACATGGCTTTTTTTCTAGAGTGGGACAGAAATCCAAGAGCCTTCTGTTTTACAGGAAGTCCTTGTAAGAATAGATTCACTTAAAAATATTAGAAATGCATAATCAAGAAATCAGATTGGGGCTCTCTGGATCTGCACTTAGCTGTCAAGCAGAGTTCATTTGCACATAATTACCGGCCAGTTTCTGTCAAGACAACCTCATCTCCAAGCAGCTTGAGAAGCTTCTCTGCTATGAGAAGGCAACTCCTCTGGTTTCTCCTGTCTTGGTATCTTCTCCCTCTGTCACTCCTCCAGTTCCCTCAGCCCTAGGAGTTACACACTGTTCCTGCATTTTAATGATTTTCAAACACTGTTTTCTCCCCTAACTTGTTTATAATTACATAGCAAAGTTGCCCTAACCTCTTGCACTGAATTCGCTTTGTACCTATATTGGCTGAAGTAAGAACTGTGAAGAGCAATGGTATCTTTTACTAGGCCAACAGAATTGAAGAGAGTAAACAAGCTCTTATGCACCCCAGCTTTTTTTCTGGAAACATGAGGGTCATGTATAAGCTCATCCAGTCTTTCCAGCTCTAGCCACTGCTCTTACAAAAGGCCTTTCCTCTCCCTGCAAATGACACCTTGCTTTTATCTTTGAACTAACTATCCAGCTGTAATTAATAGCACGTTTTAATAGTAACCCAAGAGGGCATTGCATGTGGTATCACTAGATGGCAACCTTGCTTCAACCCTCCACCTCATCCTTTATAAAGGTACACCCGTGGCTGTGGGATCACCAGCCTCAGGTGCTGAGGCTGAGGACGGAGCTCAGCCCAGCTGGATGTGTTGGGCGTGTTTGCTATCTGGCCCCCTTGGGTATGAGCACACTACCCCACTGCTATTGAGGAACTGCAGCAGAGGCACAACATGCTCAGAAGAAGGCTCTGTAGACCCACCTAGCTCTGTGACCTACCTCCTACCTCTAACAGTCAGCACAGAGTGCTAATGGAAGAGTAAAAGAGAAAGAGAGGAATAAAGGGATCTCTTCTCCAGCATACTCTCCAGCACCTCAAGCTCCTGGATTTAGGATTTCTATTACTGGTGGCTGCATCTGAGCTACTGGGTTTCAGAGCCACCAGGGATTTACTTTGCATATATTTCTCCTGCACTTTTCAGATCTATTCATACTCTTGGATCCTGTGTTTTCTTCTGAGTCTTTTCCCTCGAAGAACTTTTTTCTTAACTCATGATACCACTAAAAGCTCTTAGCATAGCTAATAAAGCTGTGAGATTTAGTGCTTGTGTGACTGAGCACAATCTTTTCTTTCTTATGCCCAACTATTGTCTCATGTTTTGAACAACATGATTCTGGACTCTTCCTGCGTAATACAGATATTCACAGCTTCTCTGAATATCGAATAAGGAATACCAGGTGATGCTGCTGGTTGTATGGATTTTTCACTTTATAAGTTAACAATTTTTTACCTGTATCCTTCTTGTCCTGTTGTGTCTTGTGCCTATTTACATGAAAAATATCTGTTTAAGAGCAGATGGACTTGTGTGCAGACAACTTTACCCCAGAGAACCAACACACAAAGGGGTGTGGTAGAGAGTTCCAGTATTAAGCAAAATTAAAACAAGAATTGCATAAAACCTGCAAAACTGTTTCTCATATATTACTGGGTTGAGATTTCAGTTTCAAAATACATTTTTTTTTGTGTGGATCTCTGCTGCTGGTTGGTTCAAAATTAATCTAACCTGTTCAAGCAGCCCTGAAACTTCAGGCGTGAGCATCACTATTTAAGGCAAAAACGACAATGAATAGTGTGGTTTGGAATTTCTTCCCAGTACTTTTAGCCCATCTCCATTGTCTAAGGAATTCAGTCAGAGGTGAGAACAACATGGTGTACAATTGGTTTCAGTCCTGCATGATGCAGGGCACTGGTTGTAATACGCAGGGTTTGCATTGCATTAGAAATAAAGTACATATTTATGCAATTGAAATTTTTGCAGTAGAGCACATCACCTTTCATGAAGCAGATTCGGGACTCAGGAAGTTTCCTCATCAGGCGACCCATGAAGAACTCACTACCAAAATCCTCTGCACGAATGAAGGTGCCATATTTTAAGAACCCAACCTCATAAGGGGTGAACTCCACCCATTCTGCAGAGACATAAAACAAGCTTTTAAATATTAATCTTATCCCTACTTCCCTGCTGGAAGGACTATGAAAAGACAAAAAGGAGCTGCAGGATAAACCCTATTTGCAGGGTGACCACAGACTGGCCTTTCTCAGGTAACTGGTGTCAGCCACTCACTCAGTAAATTTTCGCAGTGCTGTTCATTCAGAACTTTCCAATGACCCTCTCAAGAGAGAATGAAAGTGAAGTTTATACCAAAAGGAGTCAGCCTGAGTTATCCCACATGTGGAGCTAAGGTTTGTGAGTACCTTGGCTGTCCTTAAACACCTCCCCAAGATTTCTCCTGCCCCATAAAAGATAAGTTCCTCCCATATCCTAGGCATAAAGTCTGGAAATGGAAAAAGTAGTTGAGGAGGAAAAGAAACTGTTTATAAATACTATGGGTTAGCTGTAGAAAAGGTTGAAGTACTGATAATGCAGATAATTTAAACACCAAATAAGCCCATTTTCGCCATCACCTTTGAACTCCGAAAGGCTGTAATCTTCTTTGATGTTGAGGATCATATAAATAGGTAGGGGATTTTGACCCTGACTCAATGCCTCTTGCTCATCTGAGAGTTTGTGGTTATTTTTCTGTGAATTGATGAAAGACGAAGAACAAAATCAAGGTACTTTCTTGGCATAGTATATGGCCTTCCAAGGATACAGTGTAATACATAGCTGTTTCCTTCTTAATTTTGCTATTCTCTCGACTCATTTTGTGTCCAAACATTTTTTTGAGCAAGGAGTGATCTAAACATTTACACATTCACATAGGCTTATTTAATTACAGGTAGAGTTGTAGGATGCTTTTTAAAAAAACTGGTCTCCTTTCTCGTAAATACAAACACTTTACGTGGAAATTTGTTCTCATAGGGATGAGCAGAGGAAAATAAACCAAGAGCACGACTCTTTAGTTAGGTACTCAGATACTCATACTTATAGAAGGAGACATAGGTTTTCTTCTCTACAGAAGGTTCTTGGTCTGCTAGTTATGCATTAAGAGATAGGTGGGGACAAAACTCTCAACAAGTTTGCAGAAAACACTAAGCTAGGTGGGAATGTTGATCTGCTGGAGGGCAGGAAGACTCTGCAGGGGGATCTGGACAGGATGGATCAATGGGCCAAGGCCAGTCGTATGAGGTTCAGCAAGGCCAGGTGCCACATCCTGTACTTGCATCACAACAACCCCAGGCAGCGCTACAGGCTGGGGGAAGGGAGGCTGGAAAGCTGCCCAGCAGAAAAGGACCTGGGGGTGCTGGCTGACAGCAGCTGAGCATGATCTAGTGTGTGTCCAGGTGGCCAAGAAGGCCAACGGCATCCTGGCCTGTATCAGCAATAGGGTGGCCAGCAGGGTCAGGGCAGTGGTTGTCTTCCTGCACTCTGCACTGGTGAGGCCACACCTCATGTGCTCTGTCCAGTTTTGGTCCCTCTCTATAAGAAAGGCATTGAGGTGCTGGAGCATGTCCAGCAAAGGACACAGAGAAAAGGCAATGGATCCGGGAAAGGGTGTAGAGAAAAAGTCTTAGAAGGGGCAGCTGAAGGAGCTGGCATTGTGTAGCCTGGAGAAAAGGAGACTCAGGGGAGAACTTATCACTCTCTACAACTTCCTGAAAGGAAGTAGTAGACAAGTGGAGATTGGTCTCTTCTTCCANTTGAGGTGCTGGAGCATGTCCAGCGAAGGACACAGAGAAAAGGCAATGGATCCGGGAAAGGGTGTAGAGAAAAAGTCTTAGAAGGGGCAGCTGAAGGAGCTGGCATTGTGTAGCCTGGAGAAAAGGAGACTCAGGGGAGAACTTATCACTCTCTACAACTTCCTGAAAGGAAGTAGTAGACAAGTGGAGATTGGTCTCTTCTTCCAAGTAACAAGACAAGAGGAAATGGACTTAAGTTGTGCCCAAAGAGGTTTAAATTGAATATTAGGAAAAATTTCTTCACTGAAAGGCTGGTCAGCATTGGAACAGGTTCCCCAGGGAAGTGGTGGAATCATTGTCTGTGAAAGTGTTTGAAACTTGTGTAGATGTGGTGCCTGGTGACATGGGTTAGTGATGAACATGGTAGTGATAGGATAATGGTTGGACATGGAGGCCTTTCCAACCTTAGCAATTCTAAAACTCCTTTGTTAATCAGCAGAAGTCATCTGCTGGATAACGCTGGCATGCTCTCAGGCATCTGTCCCTGGAGCTTCATTTTCCAGTATAATAGTATTCAGTAGCTGTTAGAGAAAACATAGGAAAAATGCTACCCCATCATCTAATGCTTTTTCCAGCAGAAGCCCCCAAAAATCCACGCTAGAGATCTTGTATCCCTCTTGCTTCCGCAGTTTTAGCTCCTTTGCATAGTATTTCAAGTTCTCGAGGGAAAAACAGCTCAGCTTGCACTTGGTCATATGTCTGCGGACTTCACCAATTGGTCCTGATAGATCCTTGTGTGACCAGTCAGCACTCTGATACAAATGGGACAAAGTCCTGGGGAAAAGAAAGGAAGTGCATGGTCATATGCAGAGCAACTTTCACTTTTTAGACTTAGATTTGAGGTCCACATCAAATGAACTGAGTTTCTTTAAAAGCATCTTTTGGGCTTAGTGTATTATTCAAAAGATTTTTTGATTTAGAGTAGTTTCCCAAATCACTAGTGAAACTTCAGAGCTTGAAAAAAGCCCCTCCTTGCTACTAAGTTTTATGCACGAGTCTGTGATTTGCACCCTGGTGACTCAGTAGGAAAGATCCTAGAGCTAAAACAAAGAATCAAGGAAGATTCTAAACAGCACCTAGGCCATCCACTGGCTTGGGCAATGTGCTTCTAATGCAGCAATAAGAAAAGCTCAAGAATGAAGCAGTGCGCCTTTCTTTACAAAAATGAAGCGAATAAATATCTCCCACAGCAGACTATAGAGGTGATGAGTGATGTCTTTTTTCAGGATGTCCTTACCATGTTGAGCCAGATGACCCAGTGATGTATGAAATGGCATCCAAGAGACCCAGCTTTTGAAGACCCAACAGATTGCCTAACAGAGATGTCAGTGCCCGGGTGCCACCTCCTGTTGTCATCACTGCTACAACTGGTACCTGTTTAATCATCAACACAGCAGTGGTAAGCAACACTTTGTTTGCCCGCACAAGTGATCAGAGCTGAGTGAAATGTAGCATGTCAGTCCCACGAAAAATTCCAACATTTCACCATTTGCCCAAGCAGGAAAGAAAAAAAAAATTAAAATTATGTATTTTGCACAGAAAAAAACCCTCAAAACTAACTGATTTTGATAAAAATCATTTTTGATCATAGATTTTTACATGCTGGCTTATCAAAATTTATTGTTTCAAGGCATTTCAATATTAGACTGCATTTTCCTTAGCAAAACATCTTCTCTTGAGAGGTCTATTTTGATAACAAGCAGAGCTCATCCTCTCTATAAGTCAAGCATAATAGCTAGATTATATTTCCTACAAAGTACCTAGAGTATGTAATTGCAGTGAGGAAGCCTAATTGCATGGAAATCTAAATTGTGTTACAGGAAGACAAATTTCTGTAAGAAACCCACTGAGAGAAGATGAGCCCACTTGACATTTTGCACACATATTTCCAGGCAATTGCATCAAAGAAATACTCAACAGTTTCCTGATTCAAATCAAACATTTCAGGTCAAAGCAAAGTATTCTGATTTGCATTTACCTGACTATAAGGAAATATTTTCTTCCTGGAAAATCTGAAAATAATAGTTAGAAGTACTTCCCCTAAAAATTCTTATAGTTAAGAAACTACTGGGGTTTTTTCATTGAAACTATTGTGCCAATGAGAAACAACGTAGTAATATAATCAGTTTGTGAGCAGGGGCATAATTTATAATTTCTAAAACCATATTGTCATATATTACCTAATATGCCTTTGGTCCACGTGTCCTGGACAAAGGAGAAAACAGGTGAAAAAAAATTAACTAGCTCTCAAGTTTGTTCTTCATTTTTCAAGTTCCTGATCACAAGCCATGCTCCTGCCCTAAAGCACCAGCTACCTCCATGCTAGCATGGACATTAACAAATATGAATCCTAGCTCAGACAAGCAGATTAGAGAAAAAATGTTAAATGTCTTTCTTCTGTTTGAGAAACTACAGCTGAGATGATGAGCACCAGAGGAGAGAGTCCATAAGACACCTTCTCATCAGCCACTATTATGCATCACTTTAACTGTTAGATTTTCTCCCTCCAAAAATCTGCTAAAATACCTTATGAGGCCTTGGTGGCTGAATGATCAGCTAAAACAGTCAGACTATCCAGGTCTATAATGCACTGATGAAAAAGAAGTAGAAAAAAAATTCTGACTTATGGCATTATGTTTTCTGGAGAAGTGTATATCAAGAGGGTTTGATGCTATCCTGGCTCTCGCATTGCTTCATCTAAAGTAAAAATTTTAGAAAAGCATTCTCCAATGCTTTACATGGTGCAGTGAATGTGTCAGGGCTAGTAAAGGAACAATATGCAAAAGGCATAACATATTCCTGTTACACAGCATGTTACAGTCCCTGTGGTCCTCCCCATACCTCGTGATCTTGTAGGTCTTGTTCTAAATGTAGTGCTTTTTTCAGAGCAGAAGCCACAAACTTCTTCCTTTTCTGTAGGAAATTTTTCTCCTTCATACATAGATCAAACTCCAAGCGAGCATCTAAGTTTCTGGACCTCAAACAAAGTCCAGGGTTAGATAGGGTGTGCAGGGTTAAACAAGGTGTGCACAATCACTTAAAATTAATATCTGGATGCTTGCTTACAAGTTGCAACTCTGTTATGAGGCTTAGAAGAGCTGCTACTGTGGCCTCACAAAAGCACATCACAATAGTGTAGGTAAGCTTGATGAACTGCAAAAGGTAGCAAAATCTTACAGAAAGACATATTCTTTATTACTACACTGATTTTCAGGAAGTGTCTTACATAAATACTGCAATCCATATGTGGATACTATAAACAGTGGAATATTTAGGATTTCTTGCCTCAGGACCACAGATTTTATAAATACAAACACTCTGTGTTTTT
The DNA here is from genome assembly GCA_013400435.1 of Pycnonotus jocosus. Taxonomy (NCBI): domain Eukaryota; kingdom Metazoa; phylum Chordata; class Aves; order Passeriformes; family Pycnonotidae; genus Pycnonotus; species Pycnonotus jocosus. The sequence goes on along the minus strand of VWYP01027728.1, from coordinate 242,655 downwards.
TACAAGTAAGGAAAGGAAAGTGAACACACCTTTTTCTAAATATATAGCTCTATATACGTTGCAACGAGAAAACATTATTCTCCCCATCTAAACTGAATTTCCATATAGCAGCATAACAGGAAAGTTCACCTAGCACAGTTAACCGCCTTCTGGACATGGGTAGTGAACATAGGTGAACAAGTAAATATAATCATTGACTAAACACTTTCTCCCTTAGTTACAGAAATAGGTAAGAAGGCAAAAAAGTGGGTTTTTTTCACAATCACAAAACCCAAAGACAGAATTTCTTACCAGTCATTTGACTTCACATGTAAATTGATTGTCTCATCCTAGGAAAAAAAACCAAAAACCAACAATATAAACACTGGAGATCATTTTACATTCTTTCTTTACCATCAGCTTGGAAGCCCTTCTCTTTGTGTAAAAGCCACACTGAGCCACAAAGCCGTAATAATCAGAAAATATATCTAAATCTTAAAACTTCTCCAAGTCCATGTTATTTTCCTTATATTGTTTTATACTAAAGATAAAGAGAGCACTGTACAGCAAAAACCAACACCAGCTCTGCCAGCATGCTCCATCCTGCCTCATCATTTGCATTTGCTCTGATCTGCATTAGTCCCTGAGGTGGTCACAGAAATCCCTTTGTCATGTGTTTGGCTGTGATTTTTTTGTTGTTTGGTTCATATGAAAATGTACAGGTTCACAATATTAGGAATTTTAAGGAAGTTAAGGGCATTAATAGTTACATATCTAAACCCCTACTTCACAGTGATCTAATTAGCTTGTGCCCATTGATCTTTGATCTATAGCTTAACATTTATTCTAAGAAGTTGGTATCAATTACCTTTGCTACTGCCACTTTCTCACTGAATGGAAGTGAATCCAGAGGGATAGTGAGGGATGTATGGCAGTCTTTTTTGTTTTCATCTGAAGTACACTGAAAAATAAATTATAATGTAGAGAAATATTTCATGTATACACCATACAAAAGCACTGTCTCCAACTTAATTTTTTCAAATGGGTTCCTGTCCAGCAGTTTTCAAGTTGACATCTAATATTTGCATGTTTTAGGCATTACAATGCTCTTTCAGAGCTCAAGTTCATGAAAGATAGTTCTTTATTAAAAATACAAACTCTTTCCATTTGCCTCAGTCAAGTGTAGAAAACCACGAGTTCACTGTTCTTACTCAAGCTAATGATCACATACCAAGCAGAAATGAGGCGGCTTCTCTGCTAGAGCCATGCACAACTCTGACAGGCTGTACTTGATGTAGTGAAAGTTCAGGGGCTTCAGAGGTTGCCAGAAAGAGCCCAGTGACAGGGTCTGGCTCTTCTCATATGACCCCTTCAATGAAAACATGAAGTCTTTTTCTAAAAAAAAAAATCCAAACATGAAAAATATACAGAGAAGTTAATGAATATGATCCCGGAAATGGAACATTAAATGGTCTTTCAGAAGTTTATATATAAACCCTTCAATAATGCTTAAAAGCTTCCAAACTCTATTTATCCAGCAAGAGAACAATAAATAGGAGGAGAAGAAAAGCAAACAAGCAAATAAAAAGCAAACCAAAAAACACCAAAAAGCTTATAAAGCTTCAGTAGATGTTTTAAAAACTCAGATATACAGGCAAATTGGACAAAATGTAAGTTGAAATAGAAACGTGCTTTCTTATACTTTATGGCATTTATAAAATTCATTCCTTTAATTTCAAAGTCCAGTTTTTATAGTTAGTTAGCACAGACACACTGTAACTGTTGGATCTGTGAACCTGCATATACACTCCTAACCATCCAGTTCCTGTGCTCTAATTGTAAGAACAAAATAGGAAAATTACTAGATAAGAAAATAACAACAACAAAAAAAAAAAAAACCAGAAACAAACAAACAACACACACAGACAAAAATCCAAACAAACAAAACAAAAAAAAAAACTAAAACCAAAAAAATAATTTTAAAAAAACCAAACCAAAACCAAACAAACAACAAAAAAAAAACCCAAAGCAACCAACCACAAAGAAAAGTCTGTTAACCATAAAATAGGGGCAGTGGGAGGGGGTTGTTTCTAGTTTGAAGTCTAACCTGAAGGTTCTTTCTTTGTCCATCTGTTGTCCACTAGGACTTCCAAGCAGGAAATTTCACGAGACTGTAGCAGGGATGAACAATGAGAAATTAAAGTATAAAAAACATGCCATATCTGAGTCACTTCACTGCTACCTGTCTTTGGTCACCTGAGTCCCTGGGGTCTGGAAAACAGTCCACTCTGTGCTTGTGAGGCTGATAGGAGAAAGACTTTGGCACTCTGAAAATGTAACAAGTTTCAACTGAAAGAAAAATAGTTGTGGTGGTTTTGGACAAGACTGGGAAGAGAAGGGAAATAACAGGGGGGCAATGAGAGTGCGCTGAGACCTCCTGAGCATAAACTGTTGAGTTGGCCAAATCACGGGGATGTCCTTGCTACCCTGCTTTGGTGAAGCTGGACAGTCAAGTGCCACCTCCTTTAAATAATGAGTTAATGGCAGCTGAGAAAGCAACTTCCATATCATCCTGTGGAAGTGGGGAAAACAGGATAGCCATGAGGGAGTCACAAGAGAAGTTCCCCAAAGGAATGACACACTGGCAGTAAGTCAGTGAAAGACCACTTAAGGCTTTGTCAACAGGCTTGATATCAACCTGTGGTGGTGAACAGGTCTCTGGGTACCCCAGACAACTGTGCACATTCTTTCCTAACACATCCCCCCACAGGGAGCAGCACAACAGGATGGCCACCTGTGTCTCACCCCCATCTCCCTCACCTTCAGCCTTGCCTGCAGTGATGTGTTGGGGCACCTGCCAGGTTCACCATTCCCATCATTATCATGAAAGCAAAGATAGAAGAGCAATAGTTTAAAATTACCACTAATACACCATTGGTCACAAGCTTCTCAGGAGGGACTGGACTGAAAGAGGGGAAAAAAATGCAATCAGAATTAGTATTGCCTAAAAACATCTTTAAATGAACACCAAGGAATAATACTTTCTTTGAAGTTTGTCTTGTCCAGCATAGACATGTCATGATTTTTAATTTTAGGAGATATCTGAAATATGATTGGATTTTTTTTAATGATAATGGTAAACAAAAAAGTTGTAATAAGTATGATGACCATAGTTGTTATTTTCCTCCCTCTTCCAGCAAGTAATTGGATAAATCAATAACCAGGATGATTCTTCATAGATAAGGAAGACAGAATTTTAGCCAACATGCAGCTAACTTCATTGACACCAGCTATTGCTGTCATGCTGTACATTTTAAACTACATTATCCTAAATGCTAGCATGTGTTTGACTGCTTGCAAAGGGGCATGTCTGTGGTTCCATGTGGGTGTTACTCACATGCTCTCCGATGTAAACTCAACCTCTAGCATCTCCTGCGTCTGCAAAAAAATTAATTTATTGTGAGCATCTGAATTAATTATCTTTCCTATTAGCTATCAATTATTTATCAATTATTCTGGCTCCTGAAAGAGTCCTTCAATCAAATCAAATTTCCTTCCTATTCCAAGGTGAGGAGTGAAAGCATTTGAGTTAGAGTGATTTTGAAAGTGTTCTCCCTCCTTTTCTAATCATCAGTCCTCAGGCCAAACTGCTCTGTTCTGTTTGGTGGTGAGGCAGAGTAGAATGGCAAGCAGTGATTGTTGGCTTAAAATTGTCTAAAGGCTTGGGTTTTTACTGTGTAATGTTATCTGAAGAGGGATACTGCTATATAGAAGAGAGCATTCTCAATTTTTCTGATCAGAAGGACTCCTATAACATGGATGACACCTTGACCAGTGCCCAGACAAGTTAAGGCAGACTGCCTGCTGAAATCACTGTGGAGCTGAATGCCCCATATGTACCCTATAGGAAACGTCAGTGAAATACCAAATCTATAGCAGTATCTAAATTGAATACCCACATCCCATGTTGAAGTCATCATGTAAGTGTTCAGGAACACTAAAACAATGAAATAGTTTGAGCAACTGGCCATCAACCGGTTTTAGTACCTCAGTATGGATCTTTGGATTATTTTCGGGTATATTCAAAAGAATTACAGGGCAAGGAATCAGTTTTTAAGTGAATACTGCAACATCTGTCCCAGAGTATGCCCAAACTCACAAGTGCTTGTGCCAGGAAAAGAAATTCTAACAAAGAAACTTAGTGCAATGGTGATAAAATTTTGTACTTCCCACAAAACCTATTTGAGCAACAGAGTAAAGAAAGAGGGAAAAAAGGCAACTTTGCTGTCAGAAAAAAAGCACCTCCTAAGAGGTTTGAGGAGCTAGCAAAAGCCTTCAGGATTATGTCCTTGTCTATTTTGCTGATTAAGGTTTGGAAGGTTCTTCACAAGGTATAGGAAGTGCATACCAAGAGGAAACAAACTCTCCTACCTATGATTGCTTTAAAAGAACTTAATTAGGAGGTAATATCAAAAAATATATTTTCTTCCTGTGACCAAGGCACTTTTATCACTCACCTTTTGATTTAGGTGAAATGTCAAGTGAACAGTTTCTCCAAGCTGGACCTTAGCAACATCAAATAGGACAGTGAAGAGGAGGTCATCATTAGTGACTGCATTTTCATCATAGACTTTCATCTCAAGAATATTCTGTGAACAGAGGTGCAAAATTAGGATCCTGTTTTGAGACCTTACAGAGACACAACATGATATGCTTAGCATGCAAAGGAAAACAGAGAAAGAATGGGGAGAAGTGAGAGAGTATGCACAAGCTTTGCACCCACACAGACAAAGAAAGATATTCTGAACCTAATACAGAGTTGGGTTTGTTGCTGAGTAATTTGTTGTGTAATTTGTTGTAGTTTGTCCTGCAGAGTAATTTAAATGACAAAAGCTAGAAGAATCACTGAATATTGAAAAACATATTTGGCCTCCCGTTGGTTTAAGGTCACCACTTTTTTCCTGAATTGTAGGAAACCAGCTAGTGGTCAGGATTTTGTTGCCATTGGTAGAATAAAAATCCTTGGATATAAGCAGCAGTTAAAATGCATTAAGGCTGTGCCTTATAATTACTTCATGTTTGCATAATTTTATCCTGTAAATTATTAAGCAGATCACATGCAGATAATTACCATGGAATATACAGAAAGTGATATGCTTTTGTTCAATTGCACAAATCCCACTGTATAAATCTCCTCCTCTGTCACCTGTTTGGACAGACAGGAGAGGGTAACAACCCCTCCTGTGGCTGATTGGTAGCTGGACAGAGATACTTTCCAGAGTGCTGAGCAAGTGAACCCTAACTGCTGTTTTCTCAGTGGGGCAATCCTCCCTCAGGATATTCAGCAGCTCGTTTTCATGCAAATTACAGGGAGTGTTTATCTCAGATCCTTACTTATGCATCAGATTTAATTGAAACTTGCTAAGAGGCTTGATGTTCATTAAAGACACACAGGTAGGCTCATGGTCTCACACACAAACACATGGATAAAAGACAGTGACCACGTGAACTTTGTTATCTTAGAAGTTCATAATGTATCTCAGAAAGGTCCATACCTAAATGTGATAAGTGATTGACTAGACAAATACACTGAAATGAAGCCCCTCCAGAATCCAAGCATTCCATTTTGACATCTATCATTCTGCAAGAAACCAGGAGGGAGAGATGGCAAATGACCTTGAGTTTGCAATTTACTGTCAGAAGACAGAAATGCTGCTGACCTTTAAGGCCACCTAAGTAAAAGTGTCTCACTGTGGTCAGCCCTGTCCCTGACACTTGTGGTTGAAACATACTGTCAAGAAGCAGAGACAAGCAGCCACAGCACCTTGGTTTAGAGGCCAGCCGTAAATAGCCTGTAAAGGATTACAGAAGATGATGGAGGTCATATGCTTAAAAGCAATAATCTGCAGTGAGTAGAAGGCAGGCTTGCACTGAGGAACCAATCTGTTTTCCTAGCTACGATACTGCAATAGAATATCCTTGTCTGGCTTAAATGACTGACTGATTCTCTCAGTGACCAACTGATTTATAGTCTCATGTACCCCCAGCTAGCCAGGAGAGGCACGCCCAGGGTGCTGGCTGGCCAAGGGAGATCTCTGGCTGTACCCCTGGGGATGCTGTGTGGGAAGCAGCCAGGGTTGTCTGGGCAGTTCACTGTTTCTGTCTTTCCTGACAGAGAATATGAGGGCAGCATCACTGGGAGCCAGGTAATAAGCAGACAGCCCTTGGCAGGGCTGTGTGCCACCACCTCTGGGAAGGGTCACCCTCCTGGAGCTGTGGGAGCTGTGCCCACAGCACAAGCCTGGGAAGCCCTTTCTAACCAACAGTTTGTCAGACATTCATCAAAACAGATGCTCGTCAGTAAACAGTGCTGTTCCTGGTAAGAACCAGCACCAACATGCCTTAACAGGTCTTTTCTTCCACCATGACAGTGTATTGTATGGTTTTACTGAGCTCTGGTTACCATAATTTGGGAAGGTGAATACCTCAGCACAACACAAGACAGGAAAGGAGAAAATAACCAGAACAGCAAACTCTGGTTCTGCTCAGAGGATAATGAGCACAGGAATTGCAGTATGTACAGAGAAACCTGCAAGAGCCTTAACTTCTGAGCTTTGGTTGTCCCAGAATACATTTTTGCAGCCTGCACTCAAGCCACAGCCACCACCACCATGCTGCTGTTGCCACACACTGAATATTACTTTAGCTAATGCCACGTGTCTTGTCTCCTGCTGCAAATTTACTGAAAACATAAGGTCTTCCCAAACACTACTCCTGAAGAACTAGTTCAAGCAGCTTTTGTGGCCAAGATATTTTTTTAGCTGTTCTGTGTGGTACTGCAGTTTTGAGAAACCTTTCAGGAAGAGCAGGTGCTCATGTGCAAGAGTTGAAGATCAGTGGGTGTTTGTTCCCATGCTGCAATGTTTGTCCCTTCCCTTTCACCTCTCTGATAAACCTGCAGGGTTTCATGAAATTATGCCTCACAAGCATTTTGAAAGAAGTCAGAATTTTTTTAGATTTGCAGAGAAAGCACTGGCTGTAGGTCACAGATGGGCAGACATGTGAAAGCTGAAAGCTGTACCAAACAGGACCAGTACCACCTAACTGTGGAAGAAAGCCTGAGAACATGTATCATGGGCAACCTCTGCAGTGAAAGGCTGGAGGGATTGCTCACTGGAGACCCCGTGGTGCCAGAACACATGGAGCTATTCCAAATGCTCTTCTAGAGAAGTTTATCAATTCTTGAGAGATACAGGGAACTGGCCTCCTGATCTGCCACTTTAGAGAGTCCTGCTCTGGCACCAGCACTAGGAAATGAACAGTGCAAGCTGTAAAGCAGAGATTGACTGCCCCTGGTGTGAAGTAAGCTTGGTGTACTTAGCTTACCACTGATCTTTGTGGACTCCTAGACCCTGATGTTGATGCTGTCTTTTGGAGGGAGAAGATAGTGAGACTTGCAAATCTTCTTCAGCTTTAACATTTGTCATCATGATAAAAGTTCATCAAGTTCTCTTTTGCAAACTTCAACTGTTGCTTTGTGACTTTTTATTTATTTATGGTAATTACAAAGGAATAGTAAAAAAGTACAGCCCTTTGATGCTTTCACTACTTAGCTCATACATATCTTTTACACTATTCAATTCACTCTGAAATTTTCACATTTATTCATGAAAAGCAGTGATTAAAAAAGGAAAAGTGATAGGACACTATAGGAATGGCTTGTAGTCCTTCACACATATTTATTTCTATATTTATTTTGCCCTATATATTGATCACACAGTGACATCTCTGCCCCAAAAGAAAAACAAATCACTCTGCATCTTACCTTTACTTGGCTCTGGATCCTGAAGCAAAATGTTTCATTCCACACTGGATCTTTGCAGTTCTTAATGGTTTTGGTCCGGACAGTCTCTGGGGACGCAGTGGGCAAGGACAGGCTTATGTAGCAATCGGTTTGGCTAACTGCATTTGAAAAGATATGTTGTAACTAACAGATTATTACAAATATCTTAAAGCCTAGCTTTATAGCACTGTGTACAGCAAACTGCAAAAAGGTGTTCCAATAGCTTTTCCAACAGCTTTTTGGTCAAAATCATTCACTACTATTTGTTACCTCCTGCAAGTGGGAGCTCAGGGCATGAATGGAGACTCAAAGAAACTACTGCAATGAAGACAATTGGTAAGAATAGTGTACAGAGCTAGTTTGACTTTACAAACCCATTATTGGTACGTCCCCTGTTGGTTGCAAATCAAGAGATTTCTGTGATGGAAAAGTAAAATGCCTATGCATTTTAAGAGAAACTTTTTTAAGAGTAAAATACTTTTTTAACCACCTTCCCCATCTGGTCTGCTGCCCCTATATATCTGTAATCCAGTCCATGTAATGAGCTGACTGTCTCACCCAACATGTGATCACATCCCTTCACCATGAAAAACATTACACAAAAAATATCAGTGCACTTTTATCTTACTGTGATTTAAACTCTGAGGTCTGATACAGAAGAAAATTGTAATTTCTGAGAAAGGTGGTAATGTCACGGAAGGTTGCACAGTGAGCTACAAGTATGGCAAACATAGCAGTTGTTTTGGGTTTGTTTTGTCGCCAGACCTGTCTGGGTTGGCACAGCTATCACAGAATCGTAGAATAGCCTGCTTTGGAACAGATTTTAAAGATAATCTAGTTCCAACCCCCCTGCTGTGGGCAGGGGCACCTCCCACTAGACCAGGTTGCTCTGTGTGCTGGGCACTGCCACATGGTGTGGATGAACTGTCCCCTGTGTGTTGCCAGAGGTGAGAGGTGAGCTGGGTACTTGTATATCTGTGCAACTAACTTTCCCTTTGTGTGTCAGTCTGATATATGTGGAGTATTTGGTGGTGGTTAGGAATCTGTGTGATACTGCTAAGGAGATAATTGATTTTTAGCGGGGAGTAATGCAGGGCATTTGCTCCTAAGACTGTAAGAGTTGATGCCTTGTGAACCTGTGGTAATGAACTGAGATCCCAACAATATAGTGAAGAATGGTGGGGCTCAGTCTCTACACTGTTATCCACCCTTTCCAGCCCTCCCATTTTGAGCAAATCTGCTGTCCTTGCTAGGGCATTGACATTTTTTTTGTCTGCTGGGTGACAACAGCAGTTTACAATGTCTCCATCTCTAGGAACTTGCTGTGTATTCACAGTATAGGTCAGATTTGGGTATAACAGGCAATTTGGTACTGTGGGATACATGCTGAGACCAATTGGGTAACCTGCTGGAAAACATCTCATGACATGTTGGTTCCAGTCCCAGCTCTGTCAGAGACTGCTAAGTCACTGTGGGAAATTGGTTTCATTTAAATTTAAATTTATCTTCCTTCTCCATCTGCATTTCCCCACCAATAACACAGTGATAACTATATTTTACACTTTTGTAATCTACTTGGATTACAAAAGGAAGAGAGGTTGATCACTAATTATATGATTCTTTCTCTAGCAGTCTCTTGGTTCTCCTTCCACATTTTCTTTAAACTTGTGGGGTAAACCATGCTGCAATGAATAGATGTTGCTTAAAGCAGTTTGTGCAATCAGAGGTATATCTTTCAAGTCTTCTGATACTGTCTGAACATGAAACATCTTCCAGTTTTTCAGCATGCACTTGATTGTTTCCCCCTTACTGCCCATATTACATAAGAAATTACTTTAACATTGCAATAATGTTTAAAAATATCCTAATATTACATAAAAGAATTAGCATCATCTGCATTGGCAATTTTAAAATGCAGAATATATGCAATATACCTGTTGATAACAATTTATTGGTAATGAAACTATTTCTTTAGCTGTTTCTCACACACTGTTTTCAAAACCTCTTCCATTAATCTTTAACATTTGAAAAAGATCATACTAACTTTTCATGGTTACTTCCTCAGATGGTGCCAGAGGAGCAGGCTGTTTCTTCAGCAACTGTATCTGCAAGCTACGCTCTAATGATGTGTGCATGTTTTAGAAATTTTGTTCATTTATGGTCTGGGATATCTCTTTGTTGTACACATGAGCTATGACTCCTGGTTTAGAAGAAAGGTGTTCATTATTTTCAGAGTATCAAAGAAGTGCTAAACTTGTGACCTACACTCTTGTATCTGGGTAGAGCTGTGGTAGGTTCAGTTCCTCATTCTCGCTGAACACAACAGACCTATACCAACCTGAGAGGTAAGTCTAGTCTTTAGCAAGGCGGCTCCCCCTTAGTAAGAGCTAAAACAAGAGTCCCACAGTCTGATGAGCCACATTCAACACTAACTAGGTTAGCAACCAGTGAGGTCTCAGTCTCAACATAGCCTAAGAAAAGAATGCAGATAGAGACAAAGATATTTGACTCTGAAAACAAGCAATTAAAGGCAGAACACTGCATGAAGAATAACAATTTATACCTCAGAACTGAAATGTTGCAGGATGCATCTGACAACTTACATATACAACACAAATTTAATTACATTTTGGACCAGATCCCAAATACATAATGTTAAACATGAGTGCAGCTGATGAGATTTTGCACTGAGATCCTTTTGCATACACTTTTAACCCTGGAGAGGAACATGTGGATGCTCACTCAGTGTCTTCCATGTTTTATTCTCTTCTACTCTTTTCCTCCATCCACTGTAAAATGCTTTAACTCTTACCAGCTATTAAACATACCCAAATTGAAGAGGCATATGAGAAAGATCTGAAAGACTTGAGTTTTCTAATTAAACAACAACAAAATGATTGTGAAATAATCAGTTCTGTAATGTCCAGATGATTGATACAAAGAGGATAATGATTTGTGTCTCTGTGTGAACAGAGGCAAAAATTAGAAGACTGCTCCAGCTCTTAGAGGATTAGCTCTAGCAAGAGAGATTTTATAAATTTTTTAGGTAACTCATTTCAGGCTGTACTAGTACCCAGTCACATGTGAAATAGTGACAGACAAGCTAAATTTCATCCTGCATCAAGAGATGAGGACCAGCCCAGGTGAACTTACAAGGTGTCATATCGAAATGCTGCCACTTAATGTCAATGTTTATGCTGGAAGGCAGAAAACAGGATAATCATATCATGTCAATTATAGTCCATGGAAAACAACTAAGACACTTCCCTGCCAGGATTGAACCTCAGGGAAAGAAGTGACAACTTTATATGCTACACCAGCCCAAGAGATCAATTGCCAGATAGCTGGGTGCTGTCTCCAAAACAACTCCAAGCTTCCTTCTTTGACATATATGAAATAAGACTAAGTTCCTTGGAGGAGTTGCCACCTTTTCATTCTAAATAGGTACAATGTCTGAGGAACAAGGCCTAAATACATACATAGAGTCTCCAGGTACCATCACAACACAAACATCAAAATGAAACAACACAAAATGCAACACAATGTAACACAGCAAAGCCTATGCACAGCTCAACTACAAATCATGCATTTCCATAGGCATACCCTTTTTAGACTTTTTAAAAGCGTTGCTACAATTTCACTGTTCCCATCCTCAGATGATCAGCCAGTAAGACCCAAAATGCTGTATATTTTTGGAAAAGAGGTATTATCAAGCAATCAGACTTTCATTGTTCCACCTCAGACCATCTTGGGGTGACAATGTGGTGCAATCACAGCTCTATCACTAGCTAAGATTTTTAAGAAGGTTCTTTCATTTCCTTTAAAAAATAAACTAGTCAAAACTAAGCCTTGGTCAGACATCAGCACTGTTGATGCAGACACAGAGGGTCGTTAGAGCATCTAAAGAAACCATTATCAGAAGAAAACATCATGGAAACAGATTTGGAAACAGGCTGCAAGCAGTACACACAAATACCTTGGATTTCAAAGAAAACAGGAGTGGAAACAATATCAATACCAGAAAGAGCTGAACCATCAAATCAACACTCACAAATTTTCTTTCTTCAGAATGTATTCACAAGAAGGTTGTTCACCAATAAGGGAATAGAAACAAAATCGTTTTAAAACAATTTGTTTAGCTAAAACTTTTTGTTTCCTTAAGCATCATCATTTTGACTCAGAAATGCCTCTGACAAGGTATTCTTGGTCAAGACTGATCCTAAACAAGTAAGAAAAGACAAGGACCTTTGTCAGGAAAATATTCAGAACTATCATCAATTTAGCAGCAGAATATGATGCAAACAGTGGCACCAAAATTTGGGAGTGAATCTTACTTTTAACCTTCACTGGCTACTACTGCAGCACTACTTCATTGTCTCCTGCTGAGGGTACAGTCATAGAAAGTGCCCAAGAGAGGAGCCATAGTCCCATGGGGACATTCTCATGTATCTTCTGAGCAATGCAGACTATCATAGCCATGGCAAATTTAGCTTACTTTGCATTGGCCTCCCACATAATAGCACATCACATCTGGGTTCTCAGTCCTCATCTACAAGGTAATGAGTGTCCTCCATTCGGCAAAAAGATTGCCTGGAGCTCCAGAGACCATCACTGATAAGGGACCTCAAGCTCTGAGAATCTTGCCTGTGGGCAAGGCTTTCCCTGGCACTACTCCAGGTGTGCAAAACCTCCAGTGACCAAGACCTACCTCAGGCCTCATTGCATTGTGCCTTTGTCATACCAATCACCTCATCAGTGATCATCTACATCCACTAGTAAGGAAGTTAATAGAAACAGATGCATAAAACAAAACGTGTCTCTGCTCAGAGGACAGAGAAAGAATGAATCATTAATGACAGATATCAGTCACACTGTGTTATGCATAACTGGATGAACTACAGATACTGCTGGTTTTGATTAAACCAGAACAACCAGGACAGGTACGTAGGTGGATAAAATCTATCGGGATTCAATGAACAAAAATGTATTTAAATATATTTTTCATGGCAAAATATCAAACATGAGAAGTTGTAATTTTGCCCTGTGTCCTGGTTCCAGCCAGAACAGCGTTAATTTTTGCAGCAGCCAAGAGGGGGCATGGCCAGGACCCAGAGGTTATTGCTAGGGGAGGGGGGAAGGGAATCTGTTCATTAATATTGTTGCTGTTATTGCCTCCTTTCTTATCTCATTGCTGTTTCCAGTAAATTGTTCTTATCTCAACCCATAATCTTTTTTTTTATCTAATTCTTTTCTCCAGCCTGCCCAAGTGAGAGAAGAAAGTGGCACTTTGTTGGGACAGTCTTGGGAACACTAAATTTGGAGGTACCATTCCTAAACCATGATAGCCCATCAAACAAATACCTCAAAAATCTTGAAGCAATTCCTGTAATGAGTAAACCTTTTTTATCAATCTTCTGTTCTTTATGATTTATCAATAATTATAATTGAACAACTGAATTATCAATACCTGTTATTTAATAAATCTTTGAATGTCCAAATAGCAACTAATAGTACTGTCAATACAGTTCTATTGATATTCAATTTGTGGTTAATGTTTAGTATCAAGCTAAGTATACTTTGGTCTTAAACTCAACACACAATTGTGTAAGAGTAACCAGGGTATAGAGTAAAATATGGTCCTTATCAAGTATGATCAAAAATTCCAAGGTACAATAATTTCAAAGAAGATGTGGGAGACTATAAGCATGGGAAAAAGCAATGCTCAGCTTATTTTCTTAATTGCTGAGAAGGCCTTACTCAGCTCAGCCCAAGGAAATGTGTAAACAGAAATGCTACTCAGAAATCAAAGAACATGTTTCTTCATAATTATCTGTTTTCTGAGTGCAAACTAGAAAGATACTCCTGAGCAGAGTCTGCCACTGCCTTTTAACTCTGCAAGCCAAATGGCAGAGGAAGAATAAAGGATCTTGAATCACCTCATGGACCTATGTCCTTTCAAGGCACCATGTGGTTCTACATTGCTGCCATCATCACCTACTCATTCCAGCCTCTCTTCCCCACCCAAACTTCTCCCTTTTCATTTCCATTGCCTCCACCCTTTCCAAACCTGTTTTAAAACAGGTTTTGACATTTTAAATATTAAAAAATATTTTGAAAGCTGTTTCAACCACTTGTTAACTAGAAGCCCCCATTAAACAAGAGGATAATGAAGTATACCAAGAACATATAGGACCATCACAACAGTCCTTAAAATTCATACCTGTTCAAGGAAGGACATGAGCTGCAATGCCACCTACACTGGTACAGTATTAGGGCACAGTAGTTGATCTCACCTTTCCTTTTGAGACAGAGATGAGCTTACCATTTAGCTAAGATCCTTTATTTTCACCAGTCTTACAGCCAGCAATCAGTTCAACTTCCTAATGCCTCTATGAGGCTCCTGATGCCCTCACTGAAGCTCTGGCTCTGGAAATGAGAACTATGGTTTTGAGAAACTCTTCTTTAAGACTACACCAAGAATCTAAAGGAAGACATGAAGGAGCATCACACACAATACCTTTGACCACCAGAACAGCTTTCTGTTCTTGCACACAGAACCACACAGAAACCAGCATGGCTGCAAGAAGATCCGTGTACACCTACAACCAACTGATACCTAGCAGAATTGATGTAATTATTTCCACAGCTGTAAGGAGATGTGCAGAGCAAGTAAGGATCTCCTTGATTATAAATAGCATTGTCCTTTTTAGTGGCAGCTTATGCTGCTATCAAGGCACAGAGGAGGCTTTTTGTCTCTGCACTATTTACCATTAATTCAATATAGTAAAATTGTATATAATACAATATATGCTGCACTCCATCATGGCCATCAAAGACTTGAAAAAGGGAAAAAAATTAATTCATCTTCTAGATTAGAGAATAAAAAACAGGTAACTTGAGGGAAACTAGATTTATGTATGTGTTAGGTATCAATGAACTGAGGAAGAGCATGAGCAGACTTGGTTCGCATGAGTGGATGAAACCAAAAAGAAGACAGAATAGAAAGGAACAGAGGTTGTTAAGAAATGCAGCTATGAAATTGATTCACATAATATTCACTTAGATTATCCATTCGGTTTTTTACTCCTATTATTAGCTGTGGTTATAACTTCATTATAAACATCAGTTGAGACCAGGCCTCCATTTCAACAGGTGCCTCAGAAGTTATGCAATTAGTTTTTGAACTTGATCTAATCAGCTTAGAATTACAGTAAAAAAGCCCTGCTCTGGGATATGACATCATAGGGAGGATCTTCTTGTGATTACTGGCTGCTTTAATACCTGTTTCAGTTTCTTAATCAGTTAGGAAATCCCTGTTTACAGGATTTTCTACAACTTGGCAGTTATCCACATAACTTCTCTGTTCTTGTGCAGATTCTTCTTGCCAAGCATTTGTCTTGGGCTCTTTTAGGCTTTTTCTCCATTAATGCAAAAGCAGCCTGTCTGAGGAGGCAGTGACATCAGGAACCTAAATGAGGTGCCTGAAAAGACACTAATGCTCTTTTTAGAAGGACCACATCCCAGGATTAATCTTAAACCATTGCAAACATCAGTGACCATGGGAAGCAATTTCAACCTACAGTGAATGTGCCATTAGCACTGGCCAACCCAGGCAGCTGCCTGTTGGCTCTGCTCATGTTGTCTGACTGCTCTCTTGGCACCAAGACTGCTGCTACCCTCTCACACCGGTGCTACAGTCAGGGGTAAAGTAGAAGGAAATACACACAGAATGTTGTGAGAATATCTTCAATCAGTCCTTTTTATACACACTAGTTCCCTTTGGAGAACACGACATTGAGAGGGGTTTTGTTATTTTGATGGTGTTACACAGGGTTTAGCTGATACAAGGAAAAACACTGGTACTACCACCTTCCAATTTTTAAAATCATTAGGCAGTGCAGCATTGTGAGCTTGCTATGAAATTACATAGCAACATGCTAAAATTTAATGAGGCTCAGATTTAGTACTATAGCTAAAGAGAAGCCTAAAGCTTTATCTAATGAGAATTCTGATTGAGATTATCCTTGTCTTATTAAAGAAAACAAACGAAGAAAAGTAGCTGTAGATTATTCCAGGAAAAACTTTTTGTAGCCTTGGACTTTTCTGAATACCAATTAGGAGGTGTCACCAATTCTAAAGACATTTTTTGTCTTCTGAATGGACTATTTCTGTTAAATACATGTATGTAGAAAATGTTCATTTTATATTTCGCTTGTAGCCCATGAAGCAAACAGATCTCTCTTCCATAGATGTCAATTTGCAGTGTAGAAGATATTTTATCTCCTGAAAGATCAGTGAACCAAGCCACTGAGAAAAGAGCCATGCAAAACCAGATTTGCCAGCTGTGCCAGCCCATGGCCTGCTGTGACTGCAGTGGCAGCCTCTGGGATCAGTGAGTGCAGGGTGTGCTCCAATGGGACTGTGCACAACAGGCAGGTATGGGCAGCCACGCTGAAAACAAGATCTGCTCTGGGGAGCCTACACAGCACCCGTTCAGCTCCTGTTATAAGCAGCACATGGGGTGAAATGCAGTGGTACTTGGCTGGCAGACAAGTCTCTCCAGAAAGCAACTGCCATGGTTAAATATTAGAAATGCAGAGCCTGGCAAAAAGTTGTCTTCTATGAAATAATTGTGGGATGTGAACATAAAAACTTTGCCCTGTCCCAGGGATCTTGTCTGGTGTACAAGCTTGGAAAATGAGAACATGGAGAGCCCAGGCACCTCAGCTTGTGACTTTTGCTCCTGATGCTGTGAGTGACTCCCCATTTGGCTGGTGCCACAAGTAAGCCCTGATGGACAGTTGCAAAGAAATCACATCCTCCAGGCAGATCTTACAGAAACACTGAATGTATGAAGATTTGTGACAGCCACAAAGCTGTCTCGGTTTTAAAGCCAGAGATAGAGGCAGTCATATAATGATTAGCATTCTGCAATTCTTGAGATAAATACAAGGGGGTGGTTGTCTTGGTGTAAGAGCTGACATATCTATTATGCAAAAAAGGCCTTTTCACACCAGCCTGAAAAGGACCAGGTTTTCTCATGCAGGCATTTCTGCTGCCCATGCAAGACAAAGAGAAAAAAGAAATGTCTTCAACTATTTAGTTAGCAATATAACCATATAGACCTCCCCAAAGAATAACATCCTGAAACTGGGAATGCTGTTTTCCTGTGACAGTGAAAAAGAGTATCTGGGTTTCTGTCCAGAGCAAAGTGAGAGGACCAGTATCCCTTAATGGCCTCCAGAAGCCAACAATTTGGTGTATGACAATTAAATGCAAACAACACTGTTGACTCAGAAGCCAGATCTCTCAGCCACAGACCTCAAGAACCACAGACCTCTTGGGAGAGTGGGGCAGGGAAAAGCATGGTTCAGAGTTTGTCGTACCCTAAGTATTTATTATAAGCCAGTTCTGGGGACATACTCTCAATCCAAGTGAGACTTTGGACTGGTCTGGTACCAGTGTTCATTTAAATTTTCACTAGGAAAATTTAGCCAAATTCAAGCATATCTAGAAGTTCCAAGAGCTATGTCTTCATGATATTTACTACTTAGACTATAGTTACCTGATAACCTTCATAATTAGGGAGCAATTCCTTCTGGTTCATGATTAAGCCTTGTTCCTAACAGACTTAAACACATATTAGTAGCCTAATTCTTGTTATTACACTTATACTGTGTACAAACACAGCCTTTAGTCTGATACACAGGGAAAAGGTCAATAGCATGATTAGAGGTGATTGCCACAGCTAACCCATAATAAGAAAAAATAAGTGCTATGTTATATGATATGTGCAAGTCCTATGTTATATGCCCATGTGAAGACATGGACACTGTGGGTAGCAGTCCCTCTGCACATAGCAGGGTCATTAGGTGTGCAATGCCACAGCTGAAGGAAAGCATGCTTGACCCATGCTTGACAGTCTTCCAGAAGCAGATTCTGACTCCAACAGAGCACCAATAGCTCTTTGCAGCTGGAATTATTCCTGTTCCATCTTTCAACTCTCTGTCCTCATCTCTGTCTCTCTTAACAAATTTAAATTGTACAGAAATAGTTATTAAAACAAACAAAGTGAGCCACGTAAAGAATTATACAACACTCCCCACTGTTTTCTCATTCAATGTAATGCCTTTTAACACAGCTTCATTCCTTGTGCTGTGTATCACACCATGTGGTATGGCTCCACCAACAAAATTATTTGCCCTGAGAGAGCATACATGCACAGGGGAGATAAAAACTCACTGACTCTCTGGTGTGACACTGGTAACTTGGTCCTGATTCCCAGAGGGAAAAATGTGGTGCTCTCTTGCACACAATAAAGAAAGGCGACTGGAACGGGGAATGAATGAAGAAGCTCCTCTAAGACCCTGTCACCTTGCACTGCTTCTTCTGCCTCTTTCTAGCAAAGACCTTCTTCCACATCTGGCTTTGGAAGCAAATCTTCAGTGTTATAGCTTCAAACCTGAGGTCAGGTAATCAATCAGCTGCTCAAAATGAAGATACAGGATAGAGACTAATAAAAGATAAACAGTTAAGATAAACAGCTACAGATTTCTGGAAGTTCTATTGTCCTTAAGAATATAAAGATCACCATTTCTAACCATTATAGAATGCTGAGAGAGAAACATCCATGATTTTAAGGCCAGAGGCACAACCACAAAGATTGTCATGATGCTAATGCCTGTCACAGCAAGTTAGAAATTCCCTTGAGCTGGTAACATACAAGAAAACAGTTCAGCTGAGATATAGATGACAGAGAGGGAATTGAAACATCCTTTCCATTTTCTCTGTAGATTTGCTATTTTCAAGGCAATATCCCTGTTCTAAACACAATGGCAGAAAAGCAAGAATTTAATAGGAATCTCTATGGAGGCAAATATACTTGCTCTGTTCACTTGGTCTTATTTGATACACAAAGGTTCATATTCACTTCCTTTCCATTTTCCTGACTTATTCTTTCCTTCTTAGTCAGATACTTGAGCTATTGAGCTTTCTTTCTCCTGTCTGAGTAACTACTGAGATTTTTCTCTCTTCACTTCCACTTTCACCCATTCCAAGCCCTCAGAAATATTTAAATGGTACTTGTTTATCCTGAAAAGTCTACTTCAAATATATTTCAGTGAAATTTTGACAGAAAAAGAAGTTGTCTGACAGTAAGATATATAATGCTTCTTCTATATATTTTTTCCTTTGAAGCAAAAAGAAATTCAAAAGCTGCAACTGAGAATTAACACCTGAATCTGTTCATCAAAACTGGTTTTGAACCTTGTTAGCAGTTAAGGTACTTGACAGTACACCACATTAGACATTTGCAATTTCCACTAATAAAAATAACATGCTATAAACCAAAAGATAGTGTTTAAAAAACTGTATTCAAAGCATAGTCTAAATTCAAATATGCATCAACCAGGGTGTCACTTCATACACAGATACCAGTTACAGTGCCAGTAGCAAGTACATGTTCTCTGCTTTCAAAACTGAACCACTAAAAAGTGCAAAGAAAGACTGCAATACTCACACAGATCTGCCTTTCTCAGATTTTTCATTCTTATGATTTTCACAAAGAATGAACAGCAGGGACATTCATCACTCTGCAGAAAAATGACAAAGTTTATTACCTGCATTAATGTTAAATTGTTTATGCTTCATAAAACCTGCTCTCCCACAAATTCCTGTTGCAATTTTCAACGCCATGCAGCAAAATTGGAAGAAGAACTGCTTCCATTACTTTGGAAGTTAAAATCATGTCTACATAGAATTTAAAAAAATAGGAAAAACTTGAGGGAATATTCTGCTGTGTGTATCAGTCATTGACACAAGAAATAATTTTTTGTGGCACTGTTTGGCGCGTGAGGCACCATCAGAACAATTCAGCATAACATGAAAAAAAGCAGATGCAGGAAAACATATCTTCTTTGGAAGATATGTTAACAAAACTTCCCCAATCAAACCAGATGCTGGATATTTGCAGAAGGATCATTAGCTGAAATGTCAAGTGCAAGAAAGTCAGGTAACAGACCTGACTCAAAACAATTATTAATTATTGCAGATTTTTTAACCTGAAACTTTATCTATTGCTTCACTGAAAGCATTACCTAGTTCCTCTCCCATTCTCTGCTAGCAAAATGACTCCACCAAATTGCTTAAGGTAGTTATGTCACTCCTTTTTCTACTTAGGAATTAATCCAAGTGAGAAGTCACAAATTCTATCACTCTTGAATTATGATAAGCTGACCTTGGTCAATTTTTTATGTCTAACTCTAAAGGAGAAGGGCATGTTTTAATGTCATCTGTCTGGGTTTAGGTTCTGGGTGGAAAAAGACTCTTCTCACTCCCCTACCTCTAAGAAGCCTCTTCTTTTACTCTTGATGCTGTTTTAGTGGTTAAGGGCAAGGGGAAGAACAGAGAGGACAGTCTCTTTCCTTGCTTTCTATGTACACTTTTCTACACAAAGACCATTGCCAGGTTCTGTTCAATAGGATGAATTTGTAGATCCTTAGTGTTTCTTTGACCAGATTGGTTAGACATTCACATGTGTTATTTCTTAAGCCATGGGGATGCTCCATTTGAGATCTGCAAGCACCAATGCACATTTATGTTAACACATATCCATGTATATGGAGAGAAGCATAATGGAGAATGGAGATCTAATCTAATTATATCTCCATTGTACAATGGAGATATAACCTCCATTATACAACCAGGGAAACAGGGCACAGAATAATCAAATAACTTGGTCATAGCAAACTGTCTGAGACAGGTCAAGATTTTTTTGTGCATCAGTCATGCACAAATATAAAACTAAGACCATCACTATTAATCACTGTTTTCAGGCAGTGACCTTTCTGTGTGCATCACTACCAGGTGGCTGCTAGCACAGCTACCTGGGCACTATATATGTTCCATACATGTTTATAGTCACTGTTGGCAGATGCTGCACTGTGAAAGAGCACAGCTTACATAATGCTTGAGTCAAATCACAGATTCATCCCAAATTCACAGAAAGCTCCTTTGAGGCACCTCAGAATGGTTCCCAGCCTCCATGTGAATCACCCACTGTGGCTGAACTTCACTGGCAAGAGTGCCTCCACAAGGCAACAAATACAAGCAAAGCTATAAGTCATCCTTAAATAAGTAAATACATACATGAAATTAGAAATAAAAACTCATGAGTCCTCTTCTCCCGATCAGAATCCCAGCCACAAACCCACCCCAGGCCATGTTCACCTCCTAGAGCTTTCACACCCTTACCTCAGGAGCACTCCAGTATGAGCCCATCCTGCTCCCAGCTGCATACAAGTCAGAGATGGATTGTCACTTCACTGTTAGAGGCAGCAGCTGTGATTCACAAACTACCTCTGCAAAATTTAAGGAGGCACCTGCTGAGGAGCAAGTGTTTTATCCAAGCCCCACCTTCCTCATTGCATGAAAGGGAAAGTACGAAGAGAAAAGGGCAGGGAGTTTGCTGGGCTTATTTGATAACTAAATGCCAGAGGTGTGTGTTTGGAGAAGGCTGTACACACCAAGGTGCCAAGAGGTATCAGCAATTCAAGATAAGAAGGTGATAACACACAACACTTAGGCATGGATAGCTATGTTCTAGCAGCCTCGGCAATGAACAAACCAGAGAAGATCATAGTTGGGACAGGTAGGCACACAGCACCCCAATCAGCAAACAAAAGTATTGTAAATGGAATAAATTTAGAAGGCCTTTTCTTCAACCAAATTTATTTTCCTGTTCTTGGAGATAGAGGGGCTGAAGCTGCTCACTGGTAGATGTCTCCCCAATTTAATTAGTATCTTTGGGAATGGAGTATAAAGTTTCCTGCTTTCAGAAGCCTCCTACAAACACAAAACTTCTGAGTAAACCAAGACAAAAAACCCCTCAAATTCTGCAAATTAAGGCACACATTGATTCATCTTAAATGTTAACATCCTGATATTTTAAACACAATGCAGTATCATCCAATTACGATGTAAAAATGACACCAAAGTCTTCAAATTTCTGGCAGAAAATTGTGCAGCAGCAGATTAATAGCCATTGTTTGGGTCCAGCTACTAACATGCCCAGATATCTGATATTAAATCACCTCTTCAGATCTGCAGGATGTGATACAATATGCTCAGAGCAGCCACAACCCGTCTTCCCCTTCCACCCTCACACATCAGGAAAATACACAATAAAGAGAGTAATTTCTGGCCTTACAACTTTTCTCTGGATGAAAATTGCTTAAGTAAGCAACCATTTTAGGATCAGGAATTGACCTTCAACAACCTTTCAATTAAAGAGATGTGAAAGCTTCAAAAGAAGAGTGGCCAACAGGTTGAAGGAGGGGATTCTGCCCTTCTACTCGGCTCTTGTGAGACACCACCTGCAGTGCTGCATCCAGCTCTGGAGCCCCCAGCACGGGAAAGATAAAGGTAAACCTTTGAAGCGAGTCCAGAGGAGGGACACGAAGATAATGAGAGGGCAGGAGCACCTGTTAATACCCAGACTACGGAAAAATATGTTTTCCCCTTAGGTACACCCCTCCCTGC
>VWYP01027728.1:191021-220082 GCA_013400435.1 Pycnonotus jocosus | reverse complement strand
ACAAGCTGTGGTGGTTTGATCTTGGCTGGATAGCAGGTGCCCACCAAAATCACTTTTATCATACACACCCCACCCTTTTCAGCTGGACAAGGGAGGGAAAACTTAATGAAAGGCAAGTGGATTGAGATAAGGGCAGGGAGAGATCCCTCACCAATGATATACACGGAAAACCAGACTCAGCTTGGGGAAATCAGCCTTATTTATTACAAATCTAATCAGAGTAGGATAATGAGAATTAAAACTTAAATCATAAGACACCTTTTCCACACCTCTTCCTTCTTCTTGAGTTTACTCCTGATTTTCAATACCTCCTCCACCCCAGCAGCTTCACTTTCTCCAGCGTGGGGTCTCTCCCACAGAAAACAGTCCTCTGTGATCTTCTCCAGCCTGAGTCCTTCCCAGAGGCAGCAGTTCATCACAGACTGCTGCAGTGTGGATTCTTTTTTCCATGGGCCCACAGCTCCTGCCAGGACCTGCTCCTTCACAGGCTTCCCAAAGTGGACCTGCTCCTTCAGGCATCCACTTGCTCCATGTGGTGTTCTCCAGGGATTGCAGGTGAATAACTGCTCCATCATGGGCCAACAAGGGTTGAGGGGGACACCTGCTTCACCATGGTTATTTAACAGCTGGTTAAATAGTTATTTAAGAATTGTTTAGCACGAAATCTCAGCTCCAAAGTCTAGAACCCATCCTCCTTCACTGGCCTTCATATCTGCAGGCTTGTTTCTCACATGTTCTCACTCCTCTCTCCCTCTGCACCTGATGTTGTTGTTGTTGAAGACAGGGGTTTTTTCCTGTTTTTAAGGACGTTATCCTGGAGGCAGTACCACAGCCGTAGATGGGCTTGGCCTTGACCAGGGGCAAGCCGTGGAGGCAGCTGGCATTGACTCTGTTGGAGATGGGGAAAGCTTCTGGCAGCTTCTCACGTGGGCCACGCTTGCAGGCCTCTGCTACCAACACCTGCCCATGCAGACCTAACACAGGAGTGCTCAGCTGAGGTGGGGAATGACTGGACCACCCTGTGGTGCTGTAACACCAGCCAGAAATTAAACTCCAAATAAGTAACCCCCATCTCCTCTCCCATCCGGTAAGGGAGGGACAAAAGCAGAGATTTATGGGTTGAGATAACAATTTACTGGAAGCAAAAAACAATAGGATAAGAAACACACAGTAACAGTAGAAACATTAATAACAGAAGTATACAATAAGAGGAGTTTTACCCACAAAAAGTGTTTTCACTACCTCAACTTAGTACAAGGAAGGAAAAGAGTGGGCCAATTTCTAGGTCTCTATCACCTCTCCTACCCAAGGGTTCTCTCTGCAGGAATTTCCTCCACAGTAAATGCTGCAGGACCTGGAGCTGGAGAGAGCCCATCCCAGACACTGGCTGTCAAGTGCCTCTGCTTGAAGAGAATCTCGTAGTAGTACCAGAACTGGCACTTGGGACAAAACATCTAGAGGGAACATATGATATTCTAAGTCAGTCGCTGAGAAGCTACCATTTCTGGTTTGCTTCAGATCATCTGAGATTTTAGGGTGCACCACAAATTCTGAGATGGGACATGCACAAGATGAAGCAGGCTGTACAAGACATCTGCAGAGAACTGTTTCCATTGTCTCAGGAATATGCATTTCCAATCCGTCTGAGGCTGGTAAAACCAGGAAGGAGCAGGTACTCACCATTACTATCAAAAAGCTCACAGGCAAAATCAGAGTATCTAATACTGACAAAAACGTTCCCAACAGGGAACAACAGTTGAGAATTGAAACAGCATCAGAGCTTCTCGAAGCCTGCAGAATTTACAAAGCTGATGGAATGCCCAGAACTTCGCAGTCATGGGAGGACTTTGGCAAATATAATACCCTCCCTGGCAGGCATTAAGGATTCAGTCATGATACCCATTTTGACAGTTCAGGTACCTTTGTTTGAGCTCATGCGTGGCTGCTCAGACAAAACTGTGAGCGAGATTTTAGAATATAAGGCAGAAATTGTCTATGTACCTTGTTGGAAAGTTTGTGGAAAGAAGATACTCTTCTATAGCTCTTGCCTACTTGTTTTAGGCCAGGCTCTGAGGGACTTCTGTAAGGCTCATCTTGGCTGACCCTTGACAAACTCCTAGATATCAGCATCTGCCTTTCTTTCACAATGCTTCTGTGGGACTTTTACCTAAAACCAGTAAAAACCAACTTCTTAACTAGCTCCAGATCTACAAAAGAATACCCCTCTCTCTCCAGTTACTCACCTCTAAGGAAAAATTCACACCAGAAACAGAAGCTCTGCATCTCTCTCTGCTGGACCTTTCTTGGCCTTAAGTGTACTTGATATGGGGTACACTGTGATGCAGTGAAATGAAAATTGGTATCTTACTGCACATCTCCAGTGTTCAATAACCATACATCCTGCAATCTCGTTCACATGCTCTCTGTTTTTGTAATAGTTCAATACATTATACTGAACAAGTTCCAGATGATGCTAAAGCAAAATTGCATTTCAGGGAGATAACTGCAGAACATATATGTGGTCTGGGACAGGACACACTTGGTTGTGAGAGGAAATAGCAGTAGTCCTTCAAAATAATTTTTTTAAGCTTGATTTAATTGATAAGAATAGATGTCATCAAAGTCCTAAGTGGCTGCTGATCCATATCTCTGTTGTCCAACACAAATTTGAAAAATTAAACATCCTTCATAAAATATTTATTTCATGATAATTCATGACCAAAAAGAAGCACCTGGGAAGCAAAACTCCTTAAAGATAGAAGGTCATTTAATTCAGGTTATTAAAACCAAGTAAAATGTTTTATATTGATACTGCATGGTCACCACATTCTGTGTCTGAAGAGGGCTATATGGTCTTGCTACCTGTAGTCCCAGTGAAATGCCAAAACAAGTTGCATATGAAAAAGTATTAGCAACTAGCCACCAAGAGCACAAGAGATTGCAGACAAGGAGAGCTAGTGCTATTTCCCTATCACACACAGCTGAATCTTCATCTTTCAAACATCGTAGTGAGATGTTGTTAACAACAGAAACTGCTGAACTTCATGCCACAATTCTGGATAAGACTGAGAAGGTTACTTAGAAAGAGATAGCCTCTGTAAAGAATGGTGAAGTATTTATCACTTGTATGCTGTCTTGGTAAATGCTTAGTAAGGGACAGGAAAATGCTGTTCAAGCAGAGGGCTGTGCCTGTGATACTGGCTGGCTCAGGGCTTGTTTCTTCCGTGCCACAGCCATGCGCAAGGCCTGAAGAATCATGTTCTCGTTGTTCATTACATTGTAATTAGTCAGCTTCAGAAGCTTGTTGAAATCTTCTGCTTTCAGTGAGACCTCCCTGGTTGAGTATGGAGAGGAGAAACTGGAGATGTCAATCTTGCCCTCTTCCATTTCAGCAGCAGTACGTGACATGCCTGTCAAGGGGAAAAAGGAATGTGTTTGCATAGTCCCATGGAAATACCATACTTTTATAGGTCAGTAATAACTTGGAGAGATCATAGATGCAATTATTATGAAGATAAGTGCAGTGTTGTGATCTCTGAGAAATCTACTTCCGACCAAAGCCTATTGGAATAAAACCAGTGTCGTTAAACGTCATTTCCATTGCAATCAGCACCATCTACTGGCCAACTCATGGCACATTATTTTGTGTGGTCACCACTGCTCAAGGCTTACCAGGCAGGTTCTTTGGTACAACACGAACTGTAAGGAATAGAGATATACAGGACAGAAAGAAGCACAATATTAGTTGGCTTGGAAATCATATTAAAAGCAAAGTCTCCATCTCAAATACTAATCCAGAAGGACACTTTATGTACTATTGCTTTGATATTCCAGTATATTCAACCAGCATATTAAATGGCCTAAACAGAAGGCACAGTGGCCCTCCACAGAACTATTCAATACTGTGATTCTCACCTGAGTGTCATAATTTCAAAAATACAGTTTGTTCTATACACCACACATAATTTGAAAAATATAGTTTGTTCTATACACTAAACTCTTGGAAACTACAAGAAGAGATTAGTTTCCATTCATCTAACTGAGGAACACATTTTTTCTATTCTCTGAATTGCACCAAGACACAAACAAAATTATGCACAAGACTTCACCAGATTTTGCAAACAGTTTGAATCATCCCATTTTGCAATCTATTGAAAAGTATGAACAAGCCAACAAAGGGGGTTTTATTGGCTTGAGGAAAAACCACCCAGGGAGTGGGAGTCTTCATTGAGTCAATAAAGTTACCTGTGTACTGTTAACTTACCAGGTGCAACATATCTTTGAAAAGTGTCATTCACTAATGGAAAATAAAGTAGCAGAGGAGCTCCTGGAGTGTCTGCACCATCAAACATGTAGCACTCTTTCAGGTTCTTCTCATCATCCGTCAGTCCAATGCAGGGAAATGGAATTTCCTGCTCTGCAAAATATCTGCAAGCCTGCTCCAGGGGCTGGTCAACAGCAGCAGCACAGGGAACAGAAAAGATAGCAAAGATCAGACTGCTGCCAAAGCCCAGCAGTTCATGCAAAGTTGCATGAAACAGACTGAGACCCAGACAGCCAGAAATAATGTGGACACCTGCAGCCCCAAGGACAGCTTCTCAGTTGCCTGAGGAGCCATTTGGAAATAATCTTTCAGGAAAACACCTAATATCAAGATGGCAAAGAGAGTTTGAACCTGTAGTAAGGCACACCTCTAAAATGAGAATATGATGTAGAAACAGAACAGATAAATTCAAATCATGTTATAGATCACTAATTAAAGGAGAACTAAGTAAAAAAAAAAAAAAGTGGTTCCAAACAAAACTAAATTTGCAGTCTAAGACTGTAGGATTCCCAGTCCCATTATCTGTTTATAAAGCAGGATAACTTGTGAGTTGACCTCAGTAAACTTTAGGAGAGTTTTAAGACCAACCTACCCATATCTATAACTTTGAAATTTAGAAATAACATGAGATTTTCAAACAACATATTTTAGACCTCAAAATATAGCATTAAAAACAATCATCAGAAAGCCCATTTGTGATGACCAGCTTTGTTAAATCATCTAACAAAAAAGTACCACCTCATTTTGAATTATTTCCAAAAGACTTCCAAATACAAGAAAGAAATATAGTTGAAGATGTTATCTTTTGTACTGCACTACAAAGACAAGTATTTTTCATGTATAATGGCTCCATTGAAGTGTCTTCCCCTTGAAAAACTGATGGAACCTTAACCACTGCACTTTGTGGTTTTTGGGGTGTCCCTCAGGGACAGGTTTACAGTTACAAGTCTGTTCTATATTTTGAAGCCTAAAACTGTCTATTTATGTGATAAATACTGCTGTCAAAATGTGTATAAACATTTAAACAAATTAGATTTCTGCAAGAGCAGTAAATGCATTTGATACCTTGCTTCCAGTCCACTATTTAGGGAGAAAAAAAGTATTTATTAAAAGATATAAAGATGAAGAAATCCATTACTCACTAGGCTGTTCTTGCTAGAAAATCAACATTAAAATAAAAAAGAAAAAACCCCATACATTTATAAATAAAATGCAGATTAAATTCAGTATTGAATCACAAAAGTTTCCCAACTATATTTGTGTTATTAAATATTATATATAAGACTATAATAGACATTTCAGCTAGACTTTCTTAACTTCACTTTCCCTGTCTGTATTTCACTAGTGAAGAACTTAGGGATATTTCAAAAGTAGTTTGAGAAAAATACACGTATTTTCCTCTCTAGAAATTTCCATTCTTCTTCTAAGGTTTGAAAGCATGCTACTAAATTCCAGTAAGTTCCGTGTTTCACAAACATTTGTTTGAAAGTAGTGGAAAGCAAAGCAAAAGTTGTTGTGAAAGAAAATCAGTTTTGAGAAGTCTCACCAATGTCTGTGATCCGCCTGTGTAATTTAAGTGTATGATGACATCCACTTTCCTCTCTGGTCTCATAAGGGGTGGGTAACTGGTTTCAAAGAAGAAAGCTGCATCCACCAGCTCCAGGTGTTCCGAGTTGCCCCTCAGGTCATTGGGAGAGGTGTCTAGCAAAGTGTCTAAAGAGGGGAAGATTAAGAGCTATTAGCAAACTGCAGATAGACATCTGTCAAGTTAGAAGGCAAAAAGAAGGTGAGCTTCCCTCCCATCCAGGATTTTTCCTTTGCTTTAGGGTAGGTAGCGTGCAGCAATCCTAAAGCTCCTTCAGCCTCTCCACTCACATTTTGTTGTGTTTCTAAACCCATTAACTGCACCAAAACTTACCTGGGTAAGGCAACCTGGATGTTGCCTTATGTGCAGAGCCTCACCCTAGCAATTTTTATTCCTGTGAGGACTTTGAGAACCCAACTAATAAATAATTGAACATTTGTGTTACTGAAAGTGAAAGGTGTGAGGAATTCCTTCATTCTCCCTCCTCTCAGTGAGCACTAACAGGTAACCACAAAACCCACTCAGTTCTCTTCAGGACATGCAAATGTCCCTTGCTAATTCCCAGCCCCTGTGCCTGCCCCAATGAGACATGTAGGCGAGAGAGCCATCCACACCTTTCCATTTTGTGAACTGTTCATGCTGGATGTACTCGTTGTGCATCTGGAAGCCCCTTAGGAAGTTGTGGTACTTGGAGACGGCGGGGCGATCCGTCAGGATGTCCCGGAGTGTTGTGGAGAGGCCACTTGTAGGAGTGAAAACGCACGTAGCCATCTCATACGGCTTCTCAGGCAGGTCTGGCTGTTCCTCTGGAGATACACAGCATAAATGGCATGAAATTGAATTACAGCCATAATTAAGAAGAGGCAAGACACAAAGAGGAGGAAGAATCAATAGGTTATCTGTAATTGTGTGTTCACACCTCAGCATTGCCTGATTTTCCCTATGATCTGCTGTGAATTCCAGGTAATTTCATGACAAAAGTATAAACTTACTTGTGTTTCCTAAACTCTGGTTAGTTACATGTGACTAAAACAATATTTTTCTCATAGAACAGTATATTTTGGTACACACTGAGGTAATTCACTTTTATGAGCAAACAACAAACAGGGGAAATTCTTTTATTATTACATTTTAAGGGATTACTGCTTTTAGATTCCATGTAGGTTAAATATGAAGTTTAAAGCTTATTTTGAAAAGCATAGAAAAATTTGAGCATTTTACTTTCAAACGAAATATTTTTACTTTTAAAAAGCTAAATTGTTCTATTTGATTCCGTTCTAGACACCTGAATTCAACAAAGCTTGCAAATTATTTATATAAACTCAAACATAAGACTTTGGGGTTTTTTTTAATGAAAACATAGCCCACAGAAATGTGACCCAAGTCTGATGACTGGCTTTGCTTGAATTTTGTCACGAAGATGCTCATGAGTATTTCCAAGGAATGGTCTTTCAGTACGGAGCTGCTTCTCTCAGCTGGTCTAAGAGCTCCACCACACTGATCTTGTTTGATATCTACTAAGTCTTTCAGTTTAGTCAGATTTTGAGGGAGGGGTGTGCTGTGCAGGGCAAAGAGATATTGAAACAGAAACAATCAAGCTTCTTTCTGGCTGACAAATCCATGACATGAGGCTTTGACAGAAATATTTCTTTCCCAGCCTTTTAAAGACAACACTTTAGGGATCACCTTATGTGTCCATCCCTGTCTCCCTTATATCAAGGCCTGTCTGATGACAGGCCTTTCCTTCCTGTCACAGTCTCACTATTTAAGCAAAGCACTGGCTATTCAGGAAAATCAAATAACTTCATTTTTCTGGTATGTCCCACATCCAGAGACTGAGAGAAACAGGATGACAGAAAAACTCAAAAAATGGGAAATGTGAGTGCAGTTACCCTATCAGAGGAGTCTGGAGGAAGGTATTTTGGTTTACCTATTTCAGTCACTTTGTCTTGGGTCCACCTGTGCCAGAAGTCTTCTGAATTGTCAGCTGCGTGCCAGGCATCCAAGAGATTTTTCGAGAAGATACTACTCCACATTCCTAGAAAGTGGGAAAGGTATAATAAGCAATTCAGACGTAAACAGAAATTCTTTTAAAACTGCTTTCTGCTCCTTCCCCAGCTCTTCTTTCACTTTTTTTCTTATTTCTATCCAATTTTTTAATAAGTTCAGACATCTATTTCAGTGGTAGACTCCAAAGGCAAACTTATTTAGGCAAATTTATTTCAGAAAAAATTGCAAGTCTTTTCCCTCTCACCATGTTTCACCTGGATTTTTAAAAAATTTTATATTTCGTTTTCATGTTCCTATTTTCATTTGCTTTTTCCTTTGATAAAGAAATATTTTCAGCCAGCTCCTCTGATTCTCTTCTTTCTCACCCCACTGATTTATTTTCAACTTTTTATTTGGCTTCCAGAGAGTAACATAGATTTCCAATATCAAAGAGTTTTTGCAAGCTACATACTGGAAGTGATGATGCCTCAAAACCACTCACAAAGATACATGACAACTTCTTTGCCATTTTAGTTTATTTTTATGGTAAAACCACTTTTGCTGGCAAGGGCAGTTGAATGAGTCTCAGGAAACATGGAATCATAGAATATCCTGAATTGGCAGGGATCTACAAGGATCATCAAGCCCAACTCCTGGCCCTGCCCAGAACAACCCCAAGAATCACACCCTGTGCCTGAGAACATTGTCCAAACCCTTTTTGAGCTCAGGCAGGCTTGGTGCTATGACTGCTTCCCCGAGGAGCCTGTCAGCTGACTGACCCAGTACCTCTGCTGCCTCATGCTAACAACAGGTTTCTGGAGACAAATTCCTGAACCATTAATGTTTCTATTAAAATCTTGTCACTCCCCCAGGCTGGTGAGTTACCTTGCATGAAGCAGATTCGTGACTCAGGGAGTTTCTTCATCAGGCGACCCATGAAGAACTCGCTGCCAAAATCCTCCGCGCGAATGAAGGCGCCGTATTTCAGGAAACCCACCTCGTAGGGCGTGAACTCCACCCACTCTGCCAACACATGCACCAAGGTTAGCTCCACTATAGAAAATAGTCCAGGTGCCAGGCTTGGAATAAGCCTCTCAGACACTGGCTCTCACAAGAAAACTGGCATAACATCTGTCCTGAGCAAACCCTGCCAACTGTCACTGCTGAACCAGCTATCACACGGTCCCCAGGTTTGTGAAAGAACTATGTCAAGGCCAGGGAAAATTTAAATTCTTATTCTTTTTGTCTAATGAGTACAAAGTTTTCTCATGGAAGGTGGACTTCTGATGAAGGTGGAATTCTGATGATTGACTCCTATCACCTTTAGCAAACTATGAAAAACAGAGTAACAGAATGGTTTGTGTTGGAAGGGACTTTAACGATCATATAGTTCCAACACCTGTTATGGACCAGAACATATATTAAGCAAACTTAAAGCCCTAGTGAATCATTTTCTTGAAGAATTCATATAATTTCTGAGACTTCGTCACAGAGTTACATTGTGTTATTAGTCTGAAGTTAATACGTGAAAATACACAATCACATGCCAAGACATCTTACAAAATATTGAATTCTTCATGTGTATCATGTGACTGCCCGGTTACTCTTTATATTTCTGTAAAGAGTGCATACACTGCTTCTCTGAGCTTGGAGTGAGAATTTAAAACAATTCATCATTATTTACTGTATCCCCACAGTGTCTCTCCCTGGGTGAAAATATAGCTCTTTTTCACAATTGAAACATTACCTCGGAAATCTTTGGTGGCAACTTTGTCCTTGACATTAAGGGCAAGGTAGATGGGCAGTGGGTTCTGACCTTGGTTCACTGCCTGGCGTTGATCAGAAAGTCTGTGGTGGCTTTTCTGGATTTGAAAAAAACCCCAAAGTGTTAGCTTATAATCAGTCCCTTAAAAACATCAGCTTATAAAGACTAAGACATCACTTTCCTGAGTTTTCTCCTAAATTTACTTCCATGCACATGAATAACAGAGGATAAGAAAGCAGGAACAATTTTTGTTACGATATCCAGCCATATTCATCTGCCAGTATACAATGACAGCAGTGATTCACTTCACCTCCTGTCCTAGCTTTGTATGGTTAAATGTAAGATAGAATATATGGCATATCCAGGTAATTCCACTGTCATCATATACTTCATCTGTTAATGATAAGAGTTCTTCAAGGCAGCATGTTAATGACCTTTCTCATGAAGATTTCTTTTTTTAAATATTATATTGAAAGCTAACATCCACAGAGGAAAAGTCCTTGAGCTGTCCAATACTAACAACATATACAGGAAATGGAGTTTTTGAGTATACTTCAGCCAGATTAAATTCTAGCAATTTTTGCTGTGTAGCACTGAGGTTGG
This sequence comes from Pycnonotus jocosus, assembly GCA_013400435.1. Taxonomy (NCBI): domain Eukaryota; kingdom Metazoa; phylum Chordata; class Aves; order Passeriformes; family Pycnonotidae; genus Pycnonotus; species Pycnonotus jocosus. Next base: position 209,816 of record VWYP01027728.1, on the reverse strand, counting down.
AAACACTGTGTGAAATATGATATGAAATGAGAGTATTTAGTTTTATCTGTTTCATCTAGACAAAATGTAAACCATGTTTACAGAATTTTGAAATAAAATAGCTTTTTTTCCAGCTATCATCAGTCTGGAGAAAGTTTGGAAAGTTTTTGCTTGTGCCATTACAACAAATTAGAAATTGAAGATCCTGAGATGTCAAATTCAAAAAAGCTGAAAGGCACCCACTATAGCTAATATATCTCACCAGCTCTGGATCTATATGCTTTCTTATCACTTAGTCCCAAACTGCTGGACATAACAGGTACATCTGCAGTACAATCAAGTTAAGAGTGCAGCTTATGCAGATATTTTAGCAGTAGGGAGATAAAAGCACAGGGCTATTAAAAACACCTAAGAACCTTAAAAATTTCTTGCACAGCTGTACTGTTAATCAGAATTCTGCTTACTTTAGAGGTAGTCTGAACATTTCTGCTACATTCAATCACACTTCAGTCTCCAGTGTAGACCAAACACTGTGTCTGCAAGTTATCAATGTAAATAAGTGTTCTGTCTATGCAACAAGTACAATGTTACTGACCAGATGTCTCTGCAATGGTTGTAAATATTAAGTCAACAACTTTATGAGAAGAAAGATGTATAGGCATTACCCCATCATTTAACATGGCTTCAATCATGAGCCCCCACAGATCAATAAAAGATGTTTTATGTCCTGCTTGGGTCCTTTGGCTCAGCTCTCTGTAATAATTCCTCAGACTTTTCAAGCAAAAAGCCCCCATCTTGCACTTGGCTGCTTGCTTCCGTGCTTCAACAATTACTTCCCCAAGATCCTTACGTGACCATTCAGCATCTTCATATAGCTTTGTCATTGTCCTGCAGACAAGAAACATGATGGAATGCAGGGAGAAATGAAAAAGATGCTTTTGAAACTCAGAGAATACACTCTGTAGAGTTTTGGGCATGTATCATTTTATCTTTTAGTTACTCTTCTCTTTGAGCTTACTTTAAGCAGAACTGGAAGTCTAAATGCAACCAGTCAAAAATCACTTAATCTGAGATGCAACACAAGCAGGTACACCAGCTGTCAATGCTGTTTCTGTCAAACAGTAAATAACAACAAAGGATCATTTTTTTCATAGGATTTAGGATGTTTACACTTCCAATGAAGTCTCCTCTTTTGGTTAGGGATAGGTCACCATGCACAATAATTCTTTCATAAGTGACCTTGGTACTCAAAGACCAAAGATGGAAGCAATAAGTAAATTGATCACCTTTACCCTTTCTGAAACTAACGCAGAACAAAGTGAGATCCAAACAACAGTATCAGAATGACTCCTCACCATGTTGTGCCAGATGAACCACTGATGTATGAAACACAATCCAGAACACGCAACTTTTGGAGACCCAAAATGCTGCCATACATAGCAGTGAGTGCTCTTATGCCACACCCTGCTGTGGTCACGGCCACAATAGGCACCTGTTGAACACAAGAAAAGAGCAGAAAGCATAGATGAAGGAGAGGCATTAAGGCACAAATAATGTCAAAAGATTACAGAAATGCAGAAGCAGCATCCAGATGCTAGTGAAATAAAACACATAAATTAAGAGATAAAGTGTAGGGATGTACGGTATAGAGAAATCTGACCATAATAGGTCTCGGCACTTCACAGAGGATTTTTAAGAAACACAGACCAAACTATTGGTCTGAAATGCCTTCAAATAGTTCACTTGTATGTGGAGAGATTTTGCTCATCTAAACAGACAGTTGAACTCTCCACCTGAGATCACACTGGTGGTAAAGTGCCCTGGAGGATGAGCTGATGTTAATGATCAAACGATGTAAACTATGTAAAAAAATCATCCCTCATCTCCAGGCTTGAGGGAAAGGGGAGAGAAAAATCCCCTAAAAGTGTCCTTAACTGGTTACCTCATGTTCTTGCAGATCTTCCTCCAGATGAAGAACTTCCTTTAATGCAGCAGCAACTACCTTCTTTCGGTTTTGCAGGAAATTCTGTTCATCTGTGCAGAGGTCAAACCCCAGGCGGGCATCAAGGTTTCTCGGTCTGAAACACAGACCCTGAGTCCTGAGACCAGGGCACAGGTATTGTTATACTATTAGTCACTGTGGACAACTCCAGCTCTGCTTTTGTGTGTTTACAGACCAGTTTGTGGACAATATAATCTAATAAATGAGAAACAACACCACAGACAAGCCTCTGCTAATTGCTGTAGCTGAAAATGAGAATGCAAATAGGAAGGCAGAGCAAATCACTACTGATTTGCTGTCCATTATGGTATCTACTACAGACTTACGATTTTATTTGCTCGTATAATTAATTTTTCAAGTTTCAGTAGTGCTGCCATGCATCCTGTAACCAAATAACCACTGTCAACAGGCACTGCAGCTGTGAGATTAGAGAAACAGCTACCATGCCTTGAAGTTATTTTGTTTATATAATTCAGAAGTGTCATTTTTTTGCAGAGCTGCTCTCTCCATCTGTAGGCATAATAGTGCACACAAATCAAGACCTATTGCTAAGATGCACCAGCAGCTTGGAAATTTGGAGGACAGGGGACCCATAATTTAATTTGCCATCAATTAAAAAGGAGAACCTCATAAATCAAAGCCAACAACCCAATCATGAACTCACACATCTGCTCCCATCTGAGCCCGCATTGACCCCTGCTGATTTCAAATGAGTTTTGTGTTGAAGCAGATGTCTCCCAGTTACAGAATCAGGTCTTGCTGGAGACTCACTTACCATTCACTTGCCTTTGTGTACAAGTCAATTGTTCTGTCCTGAAAATCGCAATACAAACAGTGTAAGCATGCTCAGGTCGTTACTCCTGTGCCTTCCTCCCCCACTCCATCTAGGGCCTGAGTTTCACTCTTTGAATTCAGCAGCATGGCTGGAGAATCTGGCTAGCAATGGTCTGGACTGTGAGAGACCTTCACAAGTTCCAGCACAGTCTGGGTTGAATAAAAGTTGGCCATTCACCCAAGCTAGGTAGGCTTAGGGCCCCTCAGCTTCTTATAGTTTACCATTCATTATTTGGGAAGGTTGTTGCAAGCTGGGCATATGAACCATGCACATATGGATGATCTCTATTTTATCTTCTACTTCAGGCATTCCCTTTGCAAATATAAGTCCTGATTGTCATATCCATTACTGTTAGTGTGTGTACTACGTTGATGAATGTACATATTAGACATGTCCTGAGGAAGTTAGTTTAAACTCAGAACAGGGTTTCACAGGGCATGCCTGGATCCACCTACAGAACAAAAGAAAAAGTAACTATTGCATAGTTGCAGAGCAACTGTCATTCACACCTTACACTGTAGATACTTCGTGTCTGACAGGAACTGAATCACTGAGCTCTAAGACTAATCATCCACCAAACTGAATGAGTGTTGGGCTGTCTTCTGTTAAGAAAGACTTGTTCTCACCTCTCCTATTGCTATTTTCTCTTGTATAGGAAGCGAGTTCAGCGGTAGAGTCACAGATTCATTCATATTGCTTTCATTTTGACTTGATATAGACTGGAAAAAGGGTAAGACAAAAAATAAACAAGTTACCTATTCTTAAAAAAAAAAAAAAAGGAGAAAAAAAAAGGTAAAAGCAGTCTCCCCTGTCTCACACACATGCACTAACCAATTCCCAGCACACACAATCAGGTCTTCGAGGTCCCCAATGGAAGAGCTACATGCTAGTGGTGCTCACGTACCCTGCTGAGCCGCCTGCGCCGCGGCAGAGCCACAGTGAGCGCCGACTGGTTGTACTTGATGTAGTGGAACCTGGCCGGGGATGTCGGGCACAGGCAGGAGCTCAGCGTGTGCGTCTGGGTTCCCTCATACGACCCGTCCACAGTCAATGCAAACTTTCTCTCTGAAGAAAAGGTGTTCAAACTTAAGCTGTTCAAAGAATGTGGATAATTTGCTTGCACAGTAGTGTAATATATGTTTTCCTGAAGTAAGGAGGTCATTTTGATACCCAAATTACAGGAAGAATAAATAGACTGATTTATCTGAGTGTTTCAGGTTTAGGGATGGTGTAAAGAATGTGCCATATAGTGACTGTTGTTAGCACTACTGCACTTAGATATATATGGGATAGCAGAAACTACGGCTCTGTTCATTAGGTAATGATTCACAGCCAATAGGAGTTTGGGGGGACGCTCTCTTCTGAAAGTCTGAAATGTGCAAAATACCTTGTTATTACACCAGAATAATGTTTTAGTATTACATATTGTCTTATTGCTGAGATACTTTGAAAATTTTGGACTTTTGGGAGAAACACTTTTTTTTCTATGAGACCACAGTTCTCTTTGTTATCAGTTAAATCTCAGTCCCTCTATCACATTTCTCTGTCCTTCAACCTGTAATATTTCTTTTGAAGTATTTCTAGCACCCACAAGATAATGTCTGGTCGTTTTTTTCTTTCCATGCAAAAAGTGTCAGATATGTTACATTGAAGTAATTAAAAATGGTCTTTATGTAGAAGGATATCAACCCACAAGGTTCAAGGTGAAATATATTCTGTAAAGCTACACACTCCAAAGTATATAGTCAGCCTTCCAAAGAATTGCTTAAGCATTTTCAGTCACATCTAGCAAACTTTTTCTCTGAAGTCAACTGGATCATCTAGGTGCTTAAGCAGTGTGCTGGATTGGGGTCATCATGAGATGTCAGAACATGTCTCAACTTTAAAAATTGCATGGGAGGCACACAGTTTCCTTCTACAAGTATGGGCTTGACATGGCAGCGATGCATTGCTTTAGATGTGCAGCGAATGTCTTTGTTAATATACTGTGTCTTACGTTTCACCCAGTGGCATATCTTATATTGTTATACCTAAAGAAATTCTATGATGTTAGATGGTAAAAGAGGCTCAGTTCTCATTCTCCCGTTATTTTCTCCCAGAATCCATAAACAACAGGAGATAGCTTCAGTTTAGGACCCAAAAAACCTCAATTCCTTGCACAACCGCTTTGGAAAATTGTAAGTATTTGACAAGATGTCACTGCAGAGTAAAATATTTTATGGGGAAATTAGACCACATGTTCATCTCACCACATTCAGGAAAAATCTGTATATTTTTGATCAACTGCAACCACCTCCGGAGGCCACTGGTATCACAGTGAGATTTTGTCTCGCATCCTAAATAATTTTAAAACCATCTTGCTCAAGTGTAAAACACTGAGTGCTTCTGCCACTAAGTGGCAACCTGATTTGCTCCATAAGTCAGTGAAAGGCTCACCCATAGTGTCCTTCCTCAGCCTCCCATCATTCACCTGCACGTCCAAACAGGAAACCTCACGGGACTGTAAGAGACAACAGGGGCAAGAGACAAAGGCATTCACTGTCAGCAGAGCTCCACCTCATCCAGTCTGCTGGACACATGCCCACAGGGCCCACGGGGCATACACCTCAGGGAAGAGGTGGTGCCAGCTTGTAACCCCATGACCAGGTCTAGGGGGATGGCATTAGACTTCCCCATGGGAAATAACTGAGTGCATAGAGATGAGGAAAGAGAAGGGATCTGCTCACTCTGCCTGCAGGAGTGGGTCTGCAAGGGCCTGGGGGAGGATCAGCCGCGGGAGAAGGCTCTCCAAACAGGGTGCAAAGGGAGGGATGTCACACCCCTGAGCCCAGCTCAGTTTAGGCAGAGGCGAGTGCTGGCAGCAGCTCACAGTCTCCACCACTTCAACCTCTCCCAGCACGAGTCGCTATCTGGGATCACATGAGAAAGCCAATGCCAACACCAGTTTTAGGCTGTGTCTGTTGGTCTTGGTCAATGCCTCCATGCCACCACAATGGCCTGGTACCTTAAACACCAGCTTAAGCATTCTTATACAAGCAAGGAAAAGGATTATGAAATAAAAATTACCACAAGAACTCCATTAGTAACAATGTTTTCAGGAGGATCTGGACTGAAAGACAAAATGGAAAACAATCAATTCAAACTCAGCACATTCTTATTTTTCTCTTTTCCTGACTCTTCTTTAAGCATTATTTCGTTATCTTTATCTTTAAAAGTCCGTCTTCGGACAGGCAGCACAGATAAACAGAATCAGAAATTCCACATCTGTATTCAATCCAGTTTGTCTCTCACTGGTTAGAGTCTGAACTTGACAACATTTGTGGAAATCCACCAAACAGAGGAGTTCCTCACTATATCAGACAGGATCATTTTCTGACACACTGAAGACAATTTACACAGGGATGGCATAACCACACTATTGCCCAAAGTTGTTCCGTTCAAATCTGTGGAATGAGAGCTAAAAAGATGTGGAATTCATCCAACATGCCATTAAAAAAAGGGGAAATTACCATTTGCCTTAAAAATCAGCAGCATTAGGACTGATCTACATGCTTATTCTCTCCATTAACTGTAAAGTCAGCAAAGAAACACAGAAAAAACAATTTCTTATGACAGAGCAGACATCTGGGATCCCACAATAAGGAAGAAGAGGGGAAACTTAAAACCTCCTCCCATGTACAATGCGCCTTTCAGCTTGGTGAGTAGATGCCATCAGAGATATCTCTATGCTCCCACCAAAACCTGTGCTTGCTTCTCTCTGTGTCTGGATGCCCAGTGTTGATGCATGAATACCATGCAACACCATGCATTCCTTCTACATTAAACACTCTACCCAAAGCTACCTTCTGTTTTATTCAGATGTTAGCAGTGTTAGGGGGCTGCAAGTGTGAACTGATTTGTAGCAGTAAGCTTGTATTTCTATCTTACACCTCCAGCTATTTCATCTTACGCACCTGCTCTCCATTGTGAATTCAACCTCCAATTCCTCTTTTCCCTGCAAAAGAAAATTAAGACAACCACTGCAGCTTGATCTCGAAGAGATACTAAGGAGAAGAGGTACCCTACAGGAACCTGTGCCCTTCAGGTGTCTCTATACACCACTGTCCCCCTTTTATTGCTGTACATGCCAGACCTAATTTCCTTCATGTTGTATCTGTTATGCTTCTAGTATCATATACTTCTAGCATCTTATCCATTAATTTAGCAGACTCCTAGTATAGGCCTTGCAGGACAAGTGGAATGCCTACTGCAGGGCCTCTTGGTGGCTGCTTCCTCCTGCTACCTATTGGTGTGCTCTCCTCACAAGCATATTCTCACCTGACCACACCCTCTTTGCTTTGTCCATGAATTTTATCCATACCTGTGGATTCAGCTGGAAACTTAGCTGAATGTTTTCTCCAAGCTGGATTTTGGAGACATCAAAGAAAACAGTGAGGAGATGGTCATCTTGAGTTACTTTGTCCTCATCACAAACTTTAAGCTCCAGAACGTTCTGGGGAAAAAAAATAAATAAATATGAAAGGTTTAACAAATATAACATGCTGCAGATATTTCATTTTAGTTGAAGAACTTTGAGAAAGAATGAAAAAATAGAAATATTACAGTTGCTGTCTGTGTACTCTATTGACTATGCAGGCAGATACAGTCTTATCAAATCATCAGAATCTAAATAAGTACAGTAAGAGAGTGTGAATACTTCACAAGGGATCTCAGAAAGACCTGCAGAGTTGAAGGACTATATGGTATGCTTGATATCTAGTGAGAATAGCTGTGGAGGTGTCTGCATTCTTACCTTAACCTGGCTCTGGATCGTGAAGTGGAAGGTCTCATTCCATGTGGGGTTCTTGCTGTTCTGGACAGTCTTGGTGCGGAAATGCTGCACCGAAGCTGTTGGCAGGCTCAGGCTCACATAGCAATCAGACTGACTTACTGTTGGAGACAGGGAAAGCAGGAAAGCAAGGGACCAATGAAACAATCTAGTTCCCTGTAAGGTGGGCATTTTTAAGCTCTGTACACAAAGCAATACACAGAATTCAGGCCTGCATCTAGCTAAGATACCATCAAGCTGCCGCTAGACAATCATCTTGTTTTGCTATTGTGAAAGCCTGTCATTGTGCACTTCTTGAGAACTACTGTTTTTTAAGTCCCGGAGGAAAAAAAAAATTCAAAATAGGCAGTTGTGTTGCTGAAGAGCCATCCACACACACACAGGGGCACATACACACAGTGGCCTCACAGGGCTGGCCACCATGGACATTAGCAGCTGTGACAGGGGCTGCACTTGGACAGAGCCCAGCTCCTACACTCCGGACTTCCACAGATAAGCACAAACATGCCTTTGTATGTCTTGAGTAACTCTGGCTGTAAGTTCTGTCTTGTCTACCTTCTGAGCATCCTTTCTTTCTTCTAGGACCTCTGGCTGCCAATGCAGATGAAGCAAAAGGCTTCCATGAAGCCAAATTCCTTTCACAGAAAGAACGTCTTCTACTGAGGCACCTGATTTTGGTTTGCTTTCTTCCCTTATGAAAGTTTAAAAAGGAAACACTCAACAACAGAGTTTTTCAAGAAAATACAAAGAAAAAAATTTAAAGAAAAGAAGACTAATCACCTGTGGAGATGAAATTATTGAATCTAATCTTCTGTGAAGAAGATCATAAGAAAAGCATTGAAATGTTGAACAGTTTGATGGATAACATTTGCTTTGAGAAGCAGCTGTACTGGGGCATTTTTCAGCAATAAAGCTGTATAAAAAAAGGTGTTTCTTAATGTCACTATTTTCACTCGCATCTCTGTGCCTCAGCCAGAGTGCCAAAGGTATTTGCAACACTTCATGTACAGGTGGAAGCTTGTCTGTGCTTCCCAGCACAGAGCGAGCTGACATTGCTTCTTTGCAAAAAATTGCACTGCTCTGCTGTTTCCATTCAAGGCGTGTTCAGGTCATAAAGTTCACCTACTAATTCTAATGTTTCCAAATGTAGGGAGGGCAGCTTTAGTGTTTTTATTTTCCTTTCTCAGCTGGAGTGGCCATTTGTAAAGTGTGGCTTCCCACCTGAACTCCATTGTAGGAGCTTTTAGTAGGAAGGAGTGGTTAGCAGCAGTCTGCAGGGCTTGCATCAACAACAAGCACTTTCATTCTGAGGTCAGAATAATCTACTGGCAAATACATTTGTCGTCATTATTAGCAAGTAAAAAAGCAAGTATGAATCATTAGATCAACAATCTTGTGGACCCACACTCAAAAGTCAGAGATTGTCACCCTACAGAACATGATCTCTTAGTTAGGGATGACAACCTACACAAGTGCCAAAGATAGCATGGGAAGCATTGCCATAAATGCCAATCCCATTAGTAGAATTGTATTTCCTCTTTTTGCATTGCCATGTACTCAAGCATTCCTACCATTGCATCGCAGACACACCTTCATCTGAACAGCATCTGAATAGGACTAAGTCTTGTCACACAGTTTTACTGGCAGACTTGACTTTGGGAAACAAAATAATTGACTTGGCCCATTATTGACTCCCCGTGTGTAACTCAAGAATTAACAAAATCAGCCTTTCCCCCTTGCCCCCCAACTTCTCTGAGGCTTAAGTCATCTTTTCTGAGTAACTCTGAACGAAAGAAGAGTAACTTTGACTGATAAAGTAATCATCATATATATTAACATATATTCTTTCAAAAAAACCCATCAAAACACATAGAAATCAGCTGAGCTTCTCACAATTCTAATAGCTCTCAAAGTTCTATGTGCACACAAAAAAATGTCCCTATAAAAAACCTTTTTTGCCTCTTGGGAAGCCCAGATAGATATTAGCACAGATTGCTATTGACTCTTGTCACCACTAGGGGAAGGATCAGAAGGATCCAAGTGGGTGAGTCTGTGGGTGAACCAAAGTTTATTTCATTGACATTACCCAATTAGTAATACATGCTCTGACTTCATCTGTTGCAAAGAACACAGTATTATTTTGAAACTCCTTTTTTTCTTTTTTTTTTTTTTTTTTTTTTTTTTTTTTTTTTTTTGTCTGTAAGTCATCACTGTCTGCTACTGCACTGTATCATCCACCTTTAAAGAAATAACTACCTGTCAGACAGCAGAGCCCTGACTTCTCATTAAGATCTCTGACTTTCTCTGGAAGAATTCTGAGAGCCACTAAACAACCATACTTCCCTCTTCCCATCTGCAAAATGTGTTTGGAGATGCCCTTTGTGCTTCAGAAGCATCCTCTGAAACCTTGTTATCTCTTGTTTGTAAATTATTTTCCAGGTGTTAAGACGGAGGCATTTACAACACCCAGGAACCTTTTTTACCCATCTCTGATACCTGAGGCTGGTGTTCTGCCTGACCACCTCCAGGCAGAAGTGGGTGTGTGAGAAGTGGCACTCCACAGCCCATCCTGTGCCCTGCCTGGTGGGTCTCCCTGCAATATCCCTTTGCCTTTGCATGTGCAAGGTTCCCACTGCCAGCCACGTGCCAGCAAACCCCCATCACCCTGGTATGTAAGCCTAACCAGTGCCTAACTAGAGCAGCTCGGCTCTCACAGGATGCACACTGCCCAGCACCACACCAGTGACCTGTTGGGCCCCTCCCCTCCTCCATGACACGGTAACAGCTGTCAAACATGCTTGGGATGGCAGCCATAGTATTCCTGTGGGGCAATATCCGGCCAAAAGCAGGCGTGGCAGCAGGTATTTATGAAAGCACGGTCTCCTCGTCCAGTTATTACACTAAGTGTCTAATTATCTTCCAGGATAATAGCAGGCAGGACTGGATCTTAATTGTGCTTTACCATTAGGAAGCATTACAACAACATGACCCACACTAAAAAACACCACAGCCACAGCCCCATGTTGCATCCCAAACAGCAGGACACCCACTCATCTGGCTCGAGCTGAAATCTCTTCTGCCTGATAGCTCAAATTCAAGCAGGGCTCAACCAAATGTTTTAATTTTAATTCCATCTCCTTTTTTGATGTTGATAGCTGCAAGCTTCAGCCTGCCTGTAACCTGGACGGAAGCCTCAAACATCCTTCTCCTCACGGACTGCATTTAGCTCCTCACTGTTTCTGGGAGGTAGATCTTCTCATGACACTTATGGTACAGTTTTTTCTTATTGTGGTGAAAGAGCCTGAACCAAGAATGTGGTCTCAAACACTGTTTACCCAGAGTATCACCTTGACCTGATCTCCCTGCACTTAGACCTAGCCAAGCCACAGAATATAAGCTATCATCAGCAGCTGAGAGGAGCATTTTTCTATTTTTTTACACCCCACTTCATATCTGAGTAGGTATCTGGCTGAGGGCAGGGGCACAAGTCAGCATCACTGTCTTCTAGAGGGCAAAATATTAGATAATTGATGTCATTGAATATTTTAATATTGTCTTTTAAATACGAATGTGGGCTACTTCTATGGCCTTTCAGAAGGTGATTTACGGGCAGACTATCAGAACTTGTTCTGTCTGAGGAGATCAGCTCCTGTCCCCAGGGAGCATTCAGTATTCATCTTCTAATAGGTAAACTTCAAGAAAGCTTTCACACTTTCTCCCACCCTGCCCTTCAGTCTGGGTGGAGCACCCTACAAGTATCCCTAAAACTGTATTTATGTAATCTCATTTACATCCCTCCTTAAAACACTCCTTTGTTGAGAAGATGCTAAACAACCTTCCTTGTTTGCCTTAATCAGCCCACATCCTCTGATTTTATAAAGAGATTTCACTCAGCACCTAGAACAATAGGCTGCTGGTGTGTAGCTGCAACTGCTTAAATGGTGAAGTAAGTAATAAATAACAATGAAATAATAACAACAGTGCAAGAACAGAATACCAGAGGAAGTCTGCACATTCCTGCAATACAGTTCCTCGAACAATAATGTATTTCACTGACTGTATTTTTTTCCTGGATCTCAAGGGACTTTCACATGAATTGATCTCATATGTGGCAGAATTGCTACTGCAATTCTGTAAAAAAAAAAAAAAATTTGTTGAAAATACAAAACATACTTAACCATTTTATAAATTGTAGTACCCAAGTTTGTCTTACACAAAAATAAAAAAAAATCCAAAACTTGAAGTTTTCAAAATTAAAAAGCTTTACGTTTAAAAAGCTTTTCATAAAAAAAAAACACCCAAACAAACAAAACAAAACAAAAAAACCCCACCATAAAACCTTAAAATGTTTCATTTTCTTACTAAGAAAATTATGAAGAATATTTTTAACTCTATACTGGTCAGAGTCCATTTAGGCAAGGGCCCACATTCAGTGTCCACTGAGGGGTCTTGGGCATTTTCAGGAAGCAGAGAATGATGGCTGAATGATTGCTGAACTTAGTATCCCCATGCAGTAGCCTACTTTCACACTGTTTACCCCTTAACACTCTGTTTTCTTGCTTTTCCATTTGTTTAAGTGTTAATTCCGCTTAAACACTTAATTTCTCTGCAGTATCTTGGCTTTTAGTCCCTTCACCCACTTTTTGGGGGGAAATACCTTTGGTTTTATCAAGAATGGACGTCACGCATCACATTTATATATGAGTGTCTAAGGAGAGTATAAGAGGGAAAACATCATTTAATGTCCTCTCAGCCCTCACAATTTAAGATACAGAGACTTCCTGAGCCTACTTTAACTGGATTTTTTTTTTTTTTTCTTCTATGAACTTGTCCAGACTCTACCTGCAATCTGCATAAACTTTGGAATTCACCATCTCCTGCCATGGGGAATGCCCAAGCTAAACCACATGCTGTAAAAAGCCATGTCCTTCTGTTCTGGAGCTATGGTGGTTGCCCAGGGTGAGGAGTTGATCTTGAAATTTGAAAAATCTCAGCAGACAAAGATGTGTTTTTAAGAGTGGGTTGGATTGATGCACGTCCAAGTCTTACCCCATTAGGGAATCAGGATGCTTGTGGAGGACACACCCAAATCTGGGAATTGGCAAGCAATTACAGGTCCAACAATATCAGGAGGCCCAATGAGCCTGATGAGCTGGGTGTGCTCAGTGAAAAAGGGAATGTGAAGAACACAAACAAGGCACTAAATTCACATGTGTTACCAATGATATCAGATATGCATTAATACACAAGTGGAAATTAGTGTTATAAATTACACACTGAGGGATCAGTGGGAAGGGTGCACGAAAAAGATTTGGGGTTGAAAAAGCAGAATGAAACTCTTTAAATTGTCTCAGTTAAAAATACTCTTATGCACTGAACTCCTATTAAAGGTCTTTTACTATCTATTCCATAAGAGATGTTAGTGAGGTTTTGAGATTCTGTTGTTATGGATTCATTTTCCCATCTCTATTACCTGGCAGATAGAGCAATGGAAAAGATAGACCAATAACATCTGCAGCACCAGATTGGGAGACTTTTTAAGCACTAGATGAGTATTAAACAAAGTGATCTGAAAACTACAGAAACCTAGTGCAAGGTTAGGCCCAATTGTCAGGAGATAGAAGAAGCCAATTTAAAATGTCAGAAATCAGTAAGGTGAATGAAAAATAGGTGACACTTGACATCTTGTTTGTCTATAAAAGTTTGCAAGAAAGAGAAAGTAATAAAAACAGGGCTGAGAAAAGGAAGAATGAGAAAAAAAATCACTTTTAGGAAAATGGTCCTATACAGAAGTCTACTTTGCTGATGATAGAGGACATGTGCTTCTGAGCTTGTAAGCCTGTGTCAAGCTAATCTCTAGGAAACTGTAAAGATGGCTAAATCAACTCAACAATACTCCCCTGGTTTTACACAAACCAACAAAATTTTGTTTGAGGTTTTTTTTATCTCAAAACTCCCATTTTGCTGATCCTCAGAGGAAGTCCTATGAAGTTACGAACATTCAATTTGCACTAGCTTTTACACTGGAAGAAAAGTTAAGCAGAGGTTAAATTCATTCATTTAAACATTTGAAATATAGGTTTATTTTATATGATAAAGAGTCTCTCATTGAAATCTGTGATTTCTGTAAGTCTGACTGCATAGAAAAACATGTCTTCAAACAGTTTGAAAGCAAATCTTTCTGATAAATACAGCTGACAAATAACACACTCAGTAAAATTAAATGTTACTGGAAATAAGCAACTGTCAGTCAAAACTAGATTTAACATTTAAACATAAGCAAGGCAGTGCTCCCTGACTGGTATGATTTTCTTTTCCTATGTGATGAATGTCCACAAAAAGTAAAGCAAATAAAGTAAAGCAGTCTTTGCAAGTGTTTATCCTGGGGTTTTTGTGCAAAATTTTTCCCCTCCAAAATCATCTCTGTCACACAAACTACTCCTTTAGAAAGTTCAGTGGGCTGGTGGGAGTTGGCTTAGGCCAGGAAGCAGAAAAGGCTGAGCATTTCACTACCTGTCCCATGCCCTAGAAGCTTTCTAGTATTGGATAGGACAGCATCAAAACATCATAAAGCCCATTCCGAAAAACACAGCTTAAAGATGAAAATGAAAAGCATTGGTCTAGATGAGAAAAAGGTCCAGAGGAAGTTTGGTAAGCTTGTTGTCATGCAGATGTTTTAATAGAACACCATTATCTAGGGAGATATCTAAGGGTTGCAATTTTTCCACATTTCCTTTTTTCAGTTCAGTGCGCATGTTTCCATATTCAAATAGGTTTTAGCTGTAGGAAGGGATTTCTCTCCAGACTATAACTGAGCTTCAAATATGGTTTCCATGCTGTAGAAGTAGTCCAGTGAAAAGGTTCATAAGGATTCTTCTTCTCCATACATTTATCAACAACAAAGCATCTTACTGCTCTTCACTAAAAATCAGAGTGAGAAACTCCTCTTCACATACCTTTGGTCTCTAAACAAACTGCTGCAGAACCTGAAGCAAATAATGTTGGAAAGGCACAAAAATATCTTCTCCTGGATCTTTTTAAGTGAACAACTTTAGCTTGGTCCTGCTCATATAGAAACTTTCTGCATTCAGACCATTCTATGTGTATAAATTAACAGATGCAAGACAATCAGCCATCTTCTCAGATAGGAGGAGGTCATCATCATACAAGCCATTTTTTCTAATGTTTTATAGTTCAGATATTTATGAACCATTAATAAATATTTGCATAACTATAATTCCTGGGCAGTTTGTAAAAGTATTTAAGAATAGAAAAAGCTAACTGTGAGCCATACCTATTGCTGAATGAAATTTGATAATCCATAAGAGTTGCCAAGTGTGCAGTCCTGAGCTCACATCAAATATTCTTTGATAGGCCCAGGGTTACACAGGGTGGACATTACTGTAAGAAGGAACCATGGAAAGAAAGTTCTTATTGCAATCTTTCCTGTGAATAAAAGAACATTTATTTGCAGATTCATATGTGAAATATTATGTGTGATCTTTGCATACATGGTCTGCAGTACAACTGGTGGCTAGACTTCAGTGTTTTATTGACAAAGATATAAAGAAAAATAATGTCTTCTAACCATGTTACCTCATCTTCAGCATACCAGGATCACACATCTTCTATCTCTCTCCTTTTAAATACAGTCTGTAGTGTTTGTGACACTTGATATATTCAGAGTAGTTTTACAAGCATGAGGATGCTGCAGGGGTATAGCAAAGGTACTCACACAAGTCTGCTTTCCTGGCATTTTTCATCTGTATGATTTTTACGGTGAGCAAGTTGCATGGAGATGGTTCTGTCTGTTGAACATCACACAAAATGCATGGGATGAGAATGCAAAAAGGAAAAACAGAAGCATAGTCAGAGATAGAATTGAATTAAGTGTTCCAGTTCCAACCAACAAAAACACTTCTAAACTAAACAAGGTTCCTCCTTGTGCATTGACTTCTTCCCAGAAAGTTTGTAGCCAGGTGTGACCACAGACCAGACCTCTGATGTCCTCCATTTTCCATTCTGAGGACACTTGTGGTAACCTTCAGCTTGAGGTATCGGACTCTTACAACTCAATCTCAAAGAAAGGTGTGACAGAGAACCTTGCTGTGTTATTAATACAGCTGACACACATCTTGGTCTGAGAAAATTCACAGGATGTCATATATATCCATTGTATTTCACAACAAACAGCAAACAATCTAGCAGGGCAGGAATTAGTAACGATATCATGGTGTAATGATGCTGCTCATCAGTTGATTTATAGCTACATAATTATTAATTATCAGACATAATTCTTATGTCTGATACAGGGCAGTGCTAGCTTTTAAAAAATAAGGACCTGGAAAGGACCCTCCAGAGACCTATCCCAAAGTTCTCAGGAGGAGTGAGTGAAAGGCACAACTCTGTAATTACTTCTCTGTGAATAATTCAGCTCACTCAATCTTCCTATAAGCAAAACTCTCAGAAATATATCAAAAGAAATATTTGCAGTTTTCCAGTGTTTAAAGGGGGCTTGTAAACAAGAGGGAAAGTGACTTTTTACACAACTCGTTATAGGATGAGAGGGAATGGTTTTAAACTAAAAAATAAGAGATTTAGATCAGATATTAGAAAGAAATTCTTTACTCAGAGGTTGCTGAGGCACTGGAACACATTGCCCAGAGGAGCTGTGGATGCCCCATCCTAGAAGTGTTCAAGTGCAGGTTGAATGAGGCCTTGAGCAACCTGGGATAGTGGATGATTTCCTTGCCCCTGGGGATGGGGTTGGAGCTAGATGATTTTTAAGGTTCCTTCCAACCCAAGCCTTTTTATGATTTTAGGCAACTACCTAAACCTACCTAACCTAAAGTTACCAAAAGACATTTAACAAACCTGTGAGGAAATAGCTTTGATTTTGTCATCCTCTCATCTTAAGCAAGGATCAGACAAATGTGGTACTTAATATGTAGGAGCTGAAGTTGAGGTACTTTTTTCTCTAGATAATTGTCCTTCTTAAAGGAATAAAAGGAGGAAAAAATGCACACCTAATGTTCTAAAATACAAAAAAAACCCAAACCAAATGAACCAACCAAAAAATACCCCAACAAACAACAACTACAACAAAACCCCACCAAAAATCCCACCAACAACAGTAAAAATAACCCCCAAAAAACCTCCAACAAAACCACACCAACAACCAAGAGGAAAAAGCGAAACTGAGTAGTGATGCAAGGAACACATCCAAGAGACAGTTCATGCACACTACCTACAGAGCAGGGTGTATCACTGCAGCAAATGCATAGATCAGTATGTAACAATACATTACCATTCATTCCCTCAAGCCCCAAAACTGCCACAACTTTTGAGAGCTCTATTTAACACCTCACATAACATTAATTTCCTTATTTTCCCTATGCATTCATTGACATTAGTGATAACTCTATTTTTCCTCAGTGTGTTGTACAACTTCGTTGTAGCCCAGTTGGGTGGAAGCAAAAAGAAAAATTCCTTTATTATTAGGAATATTCAAAACAGTAAATTACTACCTCATTAAAATTTTTTGCATACCTGAATGCCAAAACACAAAGTAGTCACAAAACCCAGTCAAAAAGAACCCCTGCTTTGGTCTCAGCCTCAGTGCTCAGGATAACTCTCAGAGCTGAAGATACACGAGGTGAAACATCCCCTCCTACACCAGGTCCCCTCTCCCCCCAAGGGCAGCCTGCTCAGCTCATTGCAGAGCCTCCTCTTTCCTTTTCTTACCTGGCTCTTGCTGTAGAACAGCCCCATCGTGGTTTTCTCCCCGTCTGAGCCAGGTGTGAAACGTGGTAGTGGAAGTGTCGGAAGGAGTCTCAGGCAGGGAGCTGCTTGTGCTTTAAGCGGCCAGGAGCCGGCAGGCAGGTGTGTGAGTGCCTGACTCAGCGCAGCCTCACCCTGCCACCACCGCTTGGGCAATCCCAGCTCCTCCTCCTCTTCCTCCTCCTCTCTGCCCCGGAGCTGAGCGCGGGCTGCACACCTGCACCAAAGCACCTGGCTCTGGCACGGCAGAAGGATGGTCTCCACATTTGCAGCGAGAGGGAAATGAAGACGGAAAAGGGATCTTCCCTTCAAGGTTATAGGCACTGAACAAATGTTTTACGCTTCTAAGCACCCTCATCACTTTTTGAGGAGGCCACAATGCTCTTGCCCACAGGTGAGCTGTCAAACTGCAGTCCCTTGTGGGGAGGGGACTGGCAGCATCCGGGGATCATCTGGCTGCCCAGGACTGCTTTGGCCAAGGGCATCCAAACAGACCAATGTGCATTCAAAAGCCTTTTTATAGCTTTCATTTGTTTTAGGGAATCCACGTTCTTTGCTTAAAGACACATCTGAAAGAAATTTTGCCATCCCTATCTCACCTTCCATTTTGCTCTATTCAGGCAGTATATTGTCTTTCAGCCAAGCAGATATTGCCGTGACAAACATTGAATGAAACGATTCCCAAGTCACCTGTTGAACCTGTGAGAGAGTTTCCCTTGTAAAGAAAACATTTTAAAACTCACTCACCTTGTCAAAATTTTTTTTTACTTTGGCCATCTGAATTAAAATGCTTCAGTGAGCAATCTCTAAGAGGGTATATTTGGGAGGATGAAATTAATGTTGAAATCAATGTTAATTACTGCTCACGTTCTCACTACTCTTTCTGGCTTCATATGTATAAAACTTCACTGCACACTACACTACACAACATGTGAGGCAGACCCTGCCACATAGAGGGAGTACACAAAATTAGTACAAAAGAAGTAAAAAAAAATGGGAGTTTGGGTTTTGGTTTTGCCTTTTTAAAATCATCCTTGCTATTATAAAAATTAACAGATCAATGAATTTCAAAATAATCTCATTTCTCTTTGCAATGAATTGAGAACCCATTGAATGATGTAACTTCAATGACATGATATAATTTTAATTTCCTAAAATATTTGTCACTTTAAGACATTCTAACCTAAGGACTAGATCCAACAAATGTCACCTAGACAAACTCTGAACACATTAAGGATGAGTGACTAACAGATCACAAGAAGCAGTACTCAGAGGAAGGTAGCCCAAAAGGAAAATACTCCTAGAGAGATGGCAAAAGCTCAGTTACAAGCCTGCATGTTTTTATCAGTCATCTTGAATATCGTGCCATTA
>VWYP01027728.1:92054-190998 GCA_013400435.1 Pycnonotus jocosus | reverse complement strand
TATATATATATATAAAATATCACAGTTGGTACTCTGTTTCAAACAGATAATACTGAAACACTGGGGAAGCTGAAGAGCTTATGAGTAGTAGGAGCTCTCAGAGAGGGAAAGGCAGGTTTCATATCAGCCAGCAGAGCACAAAGAAAAGCAGCATTAATCAGTCTCAGGCATCTACCTGGTTTTTTTTCCATCCCATTGTTGAGCAAGTGTCCCCTGTAAAACAGACTGAAACATCCTCCATCCTGCTCTGTTTCATTTCCAGCAAAAAGGTCTAGGAAACCATGACAGTAACCCCAAAGATACCTCTAGAAAGGACCCCATGAAGGACCCCAGAAGCATCCCATTAAATAGCTATTCTAGTATATTGAAGCAGAATCACAATCACAGCTGCCTCATACATGGAAGAACAATAATCTAGTTTTAAACACACAATATTGTACCTGAAAACAGGGTTACACCATGCTCTTTCAAGGGTTTCAGATATATGAACACAATGAACATGTTCATAAGTAAAAAACATTGCCCACTCCTTCTCCTCCTCCACCCAAACTGCTCTTAGTTGACCCGTCTGCTGGTTATTTTCTTTAGGAAAAAAATCAAAGAATTCTTTTCTACCATCCATTACCTAGAACTTCATTCCATACAAAAAAAAATTCTGATAATAGTCAAGACTATCCTGATCTCAACACTAATTCTGCCCTGGTGACAGTCTGAATTTCCTCGCAACAGTGGGAGTCTTTTATTAACAAAAGGAAGATAAATCCAAAACATTTTCTGAGCTCCTGTGACTAATTTCTTCATGAATCACAGCTCCAGCACAAGGCTGATGTTGTGAAAGACTGAGCTTGTTACCTGCCTGTTGGAGAGTTGTGAGGGGAGTCTTTGGCAACTACTGTCCCCTAGAAGACCTCTAGGATTTTTGATAATGAGAAACCAGTCTCTCAGAACAATCTCTGCAAAGACCATTTTGTAAGTGTTAAACAGGTGTGAAAGGTATGTTTGGAAAGGATCCCAAAAGGGTTTGTTGCATTGCCCTATTCTGTGCAAACAGCTAGCAGCTACCTCCCATCTTATGAAACAGTGGGAGAAATCACAAGGTCATCCTTCAGGAGCAGTAAAGGCAGGTAAAGATGAGTGAGACAGGACAGTCAGCAGAAACTCCAAGAGAAAAGTGAAGGAAAGTTGGGTAACACATCTACTACTTGGGTTGAATATAAGTGGTTCTGGGAACAGCAGCTCAGAGAGGACACGTTTGATCTCCTGAAACAAAGATGATCTCATTGAGGGGTAATTTTTATTGATGGTGAGAACTATATAAATTTTAACAACACCGATACTAACTTCAGAAACTTATTTTCAAACTTGTGAACACAGTTAAATAAAAATCTCGTAGTGGACAATCAAATCAGAGATGACAACACTCAATAACTAAATAAGCAAGACCAGCACAATGGATTAATTATTTACCAAAGAAATTCCAGTTCAAGGGATTGTTGTTCCACCACACAAAAAAACACACCATATAAATATTATTTTGATACAAATTTTAATGTGCCACATAATTCATTATTATCTTCCACAGCAATATAATAATTTACATTGAATATATATAACAATTAGTAAAGTAACTTGGTAGCAAAACTAAAACCAAATTTGCTGCTTTGAAGTTTGTTTTGGATTAAAACACTAGTAAATTCCCTTCTGTTTGTCTGAAGAGCCATGTAAATAGAGTGGTATCCAGAATGTTCTTAGGATGATGTGATTTCCACTGCAAGTACCACTGAGAAGAATCAACCATCTTGACCTCACCGAACCACAGACAACCCAAGAAATAGCACATGAAAGATTGAAGCTAGTGTGTGGTGGCTAATAATTCCTCTGCTTCCTCCGTGCCACAGCCAAGCGCAAGGCCTCAATAATCAACTTCTCATTGTTCAGGACATTGTAATCAGTCAGCTTCACCAGTTTGTCAAAATTCTCTTCACTGAAACACACCTCTCTTGTTGTAAAAGGGGAGAGGATGCTGGAGACATCAACTTTGCCTTCAGCCATCTCTTCAGGACTCCTTTCCACACCTAAGGCGACAAACCAGAGGGAGATGCACTAGTAAGGTTTTATTGTAGTATGTGGCTCCTATCAGTATTTACATAATTAGAGGTAGAAAAGGAAGACTTGGAAGGAAAGACATAATTTGCCAGAGGCAAGTAAAAGTACTGTGCTAGTAGCACTGCATTCTTCAGCATCTGGATCAAGCCTCTGACCAAATATGATTTTACACCATTTGACATTTACATCACTCCAGCAGGTTGAAGTTAGAACAACTTTAGCAGCAGCAAAGCTAGACCACTACTAGGACAACATAGGCTTTTTAAACCAAACTAGAAAAGCACAAGCAAAAAGGAAACCAGATACTCTTGTACCAGATAAAATAATAGCCACCTCACTGAAAGTTCAGGAGAAATTATTGCAGTCAGACATCATTCAATTAAATCAAAGATCTCTGTCTACTTGGGCCTCAGTCTGAGAGATTACTTTTAAATACATGAAAAAAACTTGAACAAATGGACTTCACACCAAAACCAGCAGAAGATTTTTCCTCATCTTTCTTTGCAAGCAGCAGTGCATGACAACTCCATGTCTGTAGAGTAAAACATCTTGTGTTAAGAATCTACCCCTCATGGTGTACATATACTGGAAATTTTGCCTTCATACTATCTCTAGTTATTCTGGTGAAATAAGTGTCTATGCTCATCTCAAATGCTTTAAGAAAGATTCTGGTGTTCACATAATTCAGACATACTGACACAGACCAGTTATTTTTGTCAGTGATGAGACTCTTGCTGGCATTGGAAAGGTCAGAGATGACAGTGAGACAATAGATATGAAATGGAAAGAATTCACAAGGAAAACGTATTATTAAAATTGCTATCACAGATGACTCACCAGGAGCTTTATATTTCTTGAAGGTGTCATTTACTAGGGGGAAAAAAAGCACTGTTGGAGCTTGTGGACTGTCAGCCTCTTCAAACACATAGCACTCCTTCAAGTTTTCCCTGTCTTCCTCACTTATCTCAATTTTGGGAAATGGAATTTCTTGCTCTGTGAAGTACTTCGCAATCTGATCCAGAGGCTGGATGAAGGAAAAAAAAATACAAAATTATTACAATCAAAACTGATCCAGAGACCTGTATATTTTAAACTCCAGCAGCTAACAGGAATATTCTAAGATTTGAATCCTCCTCTGGCAAGATATTAAATTTCAGATGGAAACAATCATAAACACATCAGACATTGCAGTTCATCTTATTTTCCACATTGCCTTAGGCAAAACAAGGAAACAGTCACTTTCTCTGAACTTGAAAATTAATCCAAAGGCCACAGGTCAAATTTTGTAATTCCATTGAAAGAATTCCCCCATTCAGAAGGGGAAGGCAAAGAAACTGCAAGAATGGAGAAGGAACACATCAGTTTAGATTATTCTGCATCGTTGTCTTGACTACTTCATTATTTACCACTTTCCCAATCTTTCTGTCCTCTGCATAATTGGTGTTGCTTGATAATGACTCCCTATTAACAAAGACACTTATCAACACGTCTTATGACCTCATTAAAATAACTTTACCACCTATATTTACTATAAACCTATGTTTATTTTATGTTATCATTATATATGCAACACTAGTTATATTATTTTTAATTATTAATCAATCTGGCATTAGCCACTTAGTTTCCCTGAGACTGGTATAAGATATAAAGGACAAAATACAGGTTTTCTCATTTAGTCTGTAAAAATATCATCAGGATTTTCCATTGCCTTTGTCATTTGTTCAGTACAAGGATAACCAAAATAAGTAGCAGAGTTTCAGAACACTCCATGTGTTTATTATGTAATCCAGAATATACCCCCTCAGTTTTTCAAAACTTTTGGATCCACTGCAGTGAAGACTTTGATGTTTTTAAAATGCCTATATCCATCATCATCTTCTAATACTCTTCTTAGTTACTAAATAAATTACCTAATAATCTAAATAATAAATTAGATAATAGTAATCCAATTCTCATTCCGGTACTGAAAAGTTAGGTGGTTTACCTGACAAGTGCTAAAGACCAAAAGACCATGACGGAAAAAGATCTCAGATACCATGGCTTTTCTTACCAGTGTTTGGGACCCTCCACTATAGTTCAAATGCAGGATGACATCGACCTCCCTCTTCGATCTCAAAAGTGGTGGGTAGCTGGTATTAATGAAAAAGCCAGTATCAACCAGGGAGAGCTCACTGTCTGCTGTTTCCATCAGTTTATTTGGGAGGGAGTCTATCACTGTGTCTGAAACGTAATTATTTCTCATTATGACAAATAAAACACAAGATTGATTTCTCCTCTGAAAACAGGCAAAGAATAAAGAATTGAGAATTTTGCCCTCACTCTAGCTGCACTTATTTACGGGAGTAAGTGACATGTTACTGCTTTCTGCTTCCCCCTGCCTGGGCACTGCAGGCTGCTTTAGCCCTAGAGGGGAGATCTCTCCTGCTGCCTTAGGCTGAGCTCACTTTATGCACTGCAACACAATCTCCACACAACCAGATACAATTTCACCCTTTAACACCCCCCACCAAAACTGAAACGCTATTCAAATCCAGCTTTCATGTTTTCCATTTTTAAAGGGAGAAGGGGCATTTCAGAAGTCAGTCTCATCTCTTCCTCTTTGTTAGAAATCCTAAGTGAATTCCACAACCTAAACCTTCCTAGAATATTACTGAAAAACGTGCTGGTTTACTGTGCCTTTCCAGGTAGAAAATCCTTCACTCTCCAGATACTTGTTATGCAGCTGGAAGCCTCTGATGAAATTGGGATACTGTGCAATGGTTGGGCGCCCTGTTAAGACATCTCGCAGAGTAGAGGAGAGGACACTCGAGGGAGTGAATAGACACGTGTCTACCTCATAGGGATTCACAGACAGAAAGGGCTCTTCTGCTGCAAGATGGAGAGAAGAAATTTTAAGTCTCAGATAATTTTCTGAAAAAATCCATATTTTTAAAAATGGAGTGACTAATAACAACAGGTATCACCACCCCCTACTCCAAAGGTAAAGCAAACATAATTATAAGCCCTTAAGGTCTGTGCTACCAAATAAAATTCAGCATTAGACAGTGAATTAAATGACCAAGCTACCTGCAGGCAGCAGGCTGCCAGGCAGTGAGCACCACCTTCCACTCTAAGCTTCCTCAAATGATGCCCACCTCTACCGTAGCATGTGGTAGAGAGGAGAGAGCAGTCCTAAAATGTACAGGAGACCTGTCAATAGGACACCTTCAGAATGCATGTCAGTGTCACCTAGCAGCAACACCAACTAGGTTAGGTGACCAGTCACTACAGATTCCCTGTGCAATTAACAGCAAGAGCAAGGTCTCTCCATGGGCAGTTCATTGGAGAAAACAGCCCTCTGCAAGAGCCATTTTCTCTACCCATGTTATTAGTGGCCAAGGAGGACCATATCCTAATTTAACAGTCTTAAGATGTCATTTCTATACAACACAACTTGTTGTGTCTGATGGAGACTGGTCTTGTGTCTGTATGACCTTCAGAAGAAAGTACAGCTTTTACAAAGCTTTTCCAAATAAGTGAAATTTAGTTTTAAATCAGGCAGAAAAAAATTCTTAGTTGACATCTCTGCTTTTCTTTCTTCATCTTTTACTCTCTGACTTTGACAGCATTTCTTAATGCATTAGACATCTTCTGAGAACATAAGCAATATATATCAGTGGTGCAAAAAATTTAAAATCTCACCAATATCTTTTACTCTGTCTCTGGTCCATCTGCACCAGAAATCTTCTGAATCAGCAGCCAAATTCCAGACATACATCACATCTATGGAAAATATACTACTCCACATGCCTGTAACGTGAAAGAAGAATAGAAGCTGATTGATGGAGTAGCCTCAGAAGAATCTTAATTGATACATGCCTTCAGTTCTTCCCATTGGATACTTCCTTTCTGTCTGTATGGAGACCTTTGTGGGCCCCCTTTGTGAGTATACTCTGTAAGTATGTCCTTGCTAATGTGAACTCACCCAGTGCCTTCCCAGTGCTGTCCACCACAGACCATGTGCTCGCCCATACCAGCTGTCTCTTCAGTAGACCACCTTTCCCCAAGGCAATAGTCACCTTGCATGTAGCAGATCCGAGTCTCTGAGAGCTTCTTCACCATCCTTCCCATGAAGAATTGACTTCCAAAGTGTTCTGCGCGAATAGACGCTCCATATTTCAGCAGCCCAACTTCATAAGGAGTGAACTCCAGCCACTCTAGGGAAACAGCAGCCAGACCATAAAAAAGCATGTTAGATAATAGTAAACAAAAGAGTTCCAGGAAGCAAACCATGAGAAAGACACTGGCTAGTTCATGGCATGCCATCCACCAGCCATGGCTCTATCTGTATTGCTGGCAGTACTGATGCCATGAGGTCCTTCCACACTGTGGCAGGGCAATCCCAGGCTGTGATACAGCAACCTCCAGCAAAAAAGTCCTGGTCTGAATGAACCCACAGGCATTCCCTTAACAGAGTTAATCCTACTCCAAAGTATGTGTTTTTTATGCATAATTTGTTTCCCTTAGGGCTCTAGTGACAGAGAGCTTAGCATTCACTTGGTGTCATGCACTTAGCTGCTCATGTTAAACAAATACTGTGTAAATTAATAGCAGAGGAAATAGTGATTTTTCTGACATCAGAACCAAAAATTCAAAGTCTTTTCTTTAATTGTTCAAAATAAGACCATGTAGAACCATTATATGAATTTGTTTCATTACAAGATTTTTGTGACAGGATAAACTGCGACATCTTCTGTGGTGTAACTATGATTCCACTTTCAGCAAAATAAAGACCTCAAGTTCTAAACATGTTTGGATTTTTTTTTTTTCCCCCCAGTTTTGGTCACTATTATCTGAAAATTTAATTACTTATTCTGGGTTTTATTTGCAACTAGAATGAAAAAAATTATTGCATTAATAAACCTGATTATATCCATATCATCTTAATTTAGACCACTTAAATTATAAATTTGTTAAGAAATCTTAATCATTACCTCTGAATGCTTGGGCACTATAGTTGGACTTGAGGTTGATGGCCACATAGATGGGCAGTGGGTTCTGGCCATTTTCCACTGCCTGTCGTTGATCTGAGAGCCTGTGCTCGTCTTTCTGGTTTTGATGAAAAATGTTTAATGGAATGAGGTGAAAAACAGCTTGCACTTCAAATAATATAATGTGAATTATCAGCCCTATCCAGCCTTATCTAAGTTCTCCTTTCTATTCCCAGCTAACTGAATTGTTCCAAAATATCTGCCATGGGATGTTCCAAACTTGGTAAGTACCCCATAAGAAGCAGCTACACCCTATACAGGTTCTCAGATTCTGAGATATGCAGAGAAGTTGATTGTAGATTCAACAAGAAAAAAAAACAGTTCCAGGAAAAATCATACAGCTAAGTGAAAGGTAAAGTTCTTTCCTTGTCTGGGTCTTAGCAAAAAATTGATTGTACTTTAAGGTATTTTGCAAATATATGCATATTCAGGAAAATATTCTATTGCACATAACAATTTAAAACTTCATTGTATAAAGTTAAACCAGAAGGAAACTGCTTAAGATACACTATTTTTAAATCAACAACATTTCTTAAAACTTGATATCATATTTAGAAAATGGTCTTTCGCAGTATGTGAACCATCTCCATATGCAGTCTACACCTAGGCCACATCACAAATGCATATCTTCATTTGTGCTAAAGAAGCAAATTATTTCAAACATTTAAGTGCCTCTTCTAGTCAGAATATTTTATGTCCAAAATGATTCATTTTACAATTCAAAAGGTTTTTTTCTCAGGGTACTTCTTTCTTTGAGGAGAAATAACACCTTAGACTGGTGTGACACAGCTCCCTCAGTTCAAGGTCAGCCTCTCTTTAAATCTAGAGCAATGTTTTAATAATGGATCTAAATATATAATATTTAATCCACTGTTAAACAAATTATTTGCATTACTAGTACTGAATGGCATCCCAGGATGTATTTTCTTCTCCACTGTAGCTATAGAAGCTCAGCAGTTATGTGGAAGAAAGGAGTAATACCTTATCATGTAGCATGGATTCAATGACAAGACCCCAAAGGTCTATGAAAGAAGTGTTATGTCCTTCTTTAGTCCTCTCCATCAGGTCATTATAATAGTACTTCAGACAATCCAAAGAAAAACAGCAGATCTTGGATTTGGTTACTTGTTTGCGAGCTTCCTTGATTGCATCCTCCAGATATTTTTGTGACCAGTTAGCATCTTCATATAAGTTTGCCATGGTCCTGAAGAAATATTAGTAGAAAATGATGAAAGAGGAGTAAGGCTGTGGTTTGCTATTGAAAAATATTTGTGCAACCAGTTTGCCTGTTTCTTAATTCTTACTGGGTTCACAACTTGAAACACTCTCATTTCAGGAGCAAATGAAACCTCCAAGTTTTCCTGGTTTGGATGTGGTAAAATGGGCTCAAAAATTATCTTGACATTCAAGGGAGAAAAGAAACCAAGACCCAAGGCTATTAAATTCAAAGGTTCCACAAGTATTTGTCAAATTCCTTTCTTGGATGGTGGGGAGTATTCTAGGGAGCAGTCACTACTAATCTGCTCTAGTCCTGCATTTGTTCCCATGTTGTGCCCATGTCTCACTGCTTGTGCCAACACAAGCCAATTTTGGGCATCTCTTTGTATGACCATTCTTACTTGTTCTCCTGGAAATCATAACACAGACAGGTACATTCAGATCTCCATATACACTCAGAGAAGTTAAAAGAAAAACCTACCATTGAAGCTTGGACTTACAAAAAGTGACACACAACTCAGTGGAAAAAAAATCTCCACTTCCAAAGAGGTGTAGAGGAGTGGGGGTACCTAGAACCTACTTGATTAAATACTTCAGTTATTTTAAGTATGACATCATCTGCTCTATGCCCACTGGGAGAAGAGAGCACTTCACAACAAGCCACCATATCTGCAGTCTCTCCAAGGCCGGTAACTTGATATCATTTGTTGGACTTTCTGTGACAATATTAATTCCTTTAGCCCCAAATACATTTTTTTACCAGAGGGAGATGCACTGTAAATCCAAAATAGAAGAGAGAATAACCAGCAAATGGCAGGCATAAATTCTTCTTTCCATCTTTCTTCAATTTCCAGTCTAAAGACAAATTCATTACATTTAGTCTATGGTATAATTGATTAAATAGGAGAAGGAGATACGGCACTTAGATGAAGATATCAGGCATAGACCGAGGCAGTGTGGTGACAAAAGCAGTTGATGAGTGTGGTGATTGATCTCTTACTCAGTATGTTTTGTTTCTTTGCTCCAGGTGGACAGAGAGTAGATTGTGGGGAGAACAGAAATGCTTTTGCTTTGCTAAGTGCTGTATAAGCTAATGGCACTGTACAAGCCAACAGTGTTGAGCAGAGAACACATAGACCTTGTTTGGGTCATTCTCACCATGTGGTGCCCGATAAACCCCCGATGTAGGAAATGCAGTCCAAGAGGTTGAGTTTCTGCAGGCCCAGCAGGCTGCCGTACATCGCTGTGAGTGAGCGCGTTCCTCCCCCGGTTGTCGTGATGGCCACCACTGGCACCTGTTCAACACAGCAAGGCACAGGGAGCAAAAGCCATGCACGTATTAGACACAAACAGCCCTCGCTGAGGAAATCAGATAACAGGCTGCAGGCACTGATACAAGCAGGGATGCTACTTGGCATCCTTGGAAAAGGATGTGATTGTTGCAGAAGGCTTGTTTGCCACCACCTGACAGCTGCAAGGAGGAAGGCTCATGTCTTACCCGCTCAGATGGGGTGGGAAGCTGTTTACTTAACATGCAACTGGAAATCAATCTCATCACCCTGGAATTTTTCTCAAAGTGTATTATTAGAAGCCGTCATAGAAAATACAGGATTTACCACACCGGAGCAGATTAAGGATCTGTGATTCTGCCTCTAACAATGACCAGGGTCACAGAGGAATGCACAGAACCCTGTAATCAGCCAGACCACACAATAGCCAAAGCCTTCCTGGCCCCAGGCCATTAATTACTTCGTGTCCTGAAGCACATTAATTGATAGGGTTTCCCCCTTCATGATCCAAGTGTAATTGAAGAGACAGACTATTCTTCTCCTTATCTTTTCCTGATCTAGTACACCCTTTGCTTCCGTTAGCATCCAGAGTGTGGATGCTTACACACCCCATGGAAAATGTGTACTTATACTTTCCAAGTAGTATCTTCTAATTACATAAAGGAATCTGTGTTCTAAAGTCAATGAATAGAGCATGAAGAAAATAATTCCCCTGCTCTATGAAAAAAACAAAAGAAAGACAAATGAGAAAACAGATGTTCTTCCTACCCTAAACTGTTTAAGATCTTAAATATAGGAAATTTTATAAACTAATAATGAGGAAAATCTCATAATCTTAACTAAAGTCAAAATAAACTCAAAAAATTATATTCTTATATTTATATTTTGTAACCTATTTTATTATAAGTTAAAACTCTTATGATTTTTTTTCAGTTCAAATGTAAATAAGTTAATAAGGTAGAGGGGATAATTTCCCATATTTCTGAAGTTAAACACATGAATAGGAGAGCCAGAGCAATTAGACTTTTTCAGAAAACCGTTTTCTATATGTGAGGAAATTCTCAGACTGCTATGTAAAAATGGTTAAAAATGTTCTTTCCAGCTTTGTTGAAAACTTGGTTTCTTGTATTGTACTCTGCTCTGAAATCCACACTAATATTTTTGAATCATATTTTCCACAGCACACTTTTTTAAACTGCCAGCTAAAAAGTGTTCTTGCTGTTAGCATGTTTGTACTTTTCTGATTGTCAGCAACCCAGTCAGGCATCAGCAGCTGCAAAACTTATGACTCAGTTACAGAGGCAGGAACAGGGTCTAGAGTGATGGAACTAAACTTACAATCAGCTATTTCATTTACAACTCAGTGGTGCCACAAGATCCACTCGTCTTTGATAGATTGATGATTTATTCTATCCCTCATTTTTCCCAACAATGTACCTACTTTGCTGCAGAAACCACTGCAAGAATTTTTATTCGGAAGTCTGTGTGAAAATTTTTGTTTCTTCCTCTCAAAGCTCTTTACACATGTGCCATGGCCACCACCTTGCCTCTGTGTTAAGGCCTTCAGTTTTGCAGACAGCATCCCCCAGCTCTTCTATGTCTGCCCACTATAAATTTTCCTCCTGAGCCCCATGAGCAATACCCAGAATAAACAGGAATGGGCTGTTTGAGGAGCTGTCGAGAAGTTTGGGGTCTGTAAAGACATTATCCTGCCTCCCCCACTCTGCTACATTAACAGGCCACTGCTTCTCTGGCTCTTGCCTTGCCCTCAGTGACCAGGCCTGGCCCACAGGCCTAATTAGCAGGCCTAATTAAGCTGGGATTTTATTTGTTGTTTGAATTGTGAGCCAGGCCCTGATCCCCTGAGAGCAGTTGCTACCAGGAACTGCATTGGCTTGCCTCGTGCTCTTTCAGATCCTCCTCCAAATTAAGAATCTTTTTCAGAGCAGCAGCAA
Organism: Pycnonotus jocosus; assembly: GCA_013400435.1. Taxonomy (NCBI): domain Eukaryota; kingdom Metazoa; phylum Chordata; class Aves; order Passeriformes; family Pycnonotidae; genus Pycnonotus; species Pycnonotus jocosus. The sequence goes on along the minus strand of VWYP01027728.1, from coordinate 179,400 downwards.
CATATTTCTTCCTTTTCCGCAGGAAGTCCTGCTCATCCACGCACAGGCTAAACCCCAAGCGCACATCCAGGTCTCCTGAGCTGGAACAGAAAATGGGACAAATCAATGTACACATCACTTATAGCTGATTTCAAGATCTGCAGGGCAGGTGCAGTGAATCATCTGTAGAACAAGTTATTTCCAAGTCTGCATATAGATAAGGTAAAGAAGAAAAACAGGCATTTCTACTGCCAGCAAGAAATAGCAGTGAGGATGAAGAGGAGTTTCCAAGGTCCTTTAGATTTCTTGTGAACATGGACAAAAAGACAAGTCAGGGAAAGATCACCAAAAGGAGTAATTTCAGAAGTATTTTTTCTGTATCCATTCCTGTTTATGACTATGACATCCTGGAAAATTCAAGTGATGACATCATCACTTGTTCTCAGGTTTTGACAGTCCATTAATAGCCATTAAAGTGAGGGTTCTAATGAGTTATGTGATGAAGCTCAAACTGCAGAGCAAGCATCACCCTCTGCTCAATCTCTGTTTTGGGAAAATCAGCCTTTCACCTGTGTCCTGAACATATTCGTAGATAAGCTACATCCTGCAAATATACAATAATATCCATCACTTTCTTTTTTCACATGTGCAGACACATGGAATTTTGTCCCTCGAGAAATGTAAAGCACAAGCAAAATAAAATTCAAAAAAAGGTGCAAACCCAACCAAATGGCAGCTAATGTTATGCCTTCAGCAACATTAATACACTTATTACTGAGAAGAACACTAAATATTGACCAAATCATCTGGGTCACATCACCCTCTGGTGGCTGCAAACTCTGTTCTGAAAATAATTTTCACCAGCATTTTACAAATACGAATGTTTCAAGGAGTAATGCTACTAACTTCTGTTCTCCAGCAAATTTGATTTATCACACAGCGTAATTTTGAAAACAGAATAAGGTCAAATTATTTACCTTACAAGAGCAAACTATTTTAGCAGTAAATTAACATTTTTCTTGCTTTCTTTCTATATCTGTTTCTGTTAAATTTACAGGTCAGTGTGTTTTGTTATGGGCTGAGGTTGTACGGGTAGCTCTCCATTTACACAAAGTTCTCCCATGCTGTGAAAATCCACCTTGCTTTCCTGCTGCAGATCACTCAACGGTGGGGGTGCTGTAAACCATAGGAAATTTTCAGCTGTACCATAAAATGTCATTGTCCTCAATTTTACTATCACTGGTGCAATTCTGTCCCTGCAAGGGGCTTGGCAGAGGTGCAGCTGGTCGGGTCTCACCTCCCGTTCTGCTTGGTGAAGCAGAAGGGGCAGAAGCCAGGCTACCCTATGTTTGCTTGGGTGATTTTGCAAAGTTAAAGTTTGACAGAATTTATTTAAGTCATTGTGCAGATTTGACTATTGGCTTAAATGGGAAATAAAATTATATGTGAACAGTACAGTTTGATTCATGTGTGAGAACAACAGGCAAAAGCAGACTAATTTACTGTGAATGAAGGGTCACAGACTCACACGGAACTGCACAATCCTGTGACTGCAGCAGGCTTGCACTTACCTCAGGCACCACGTGAGCACAACACAAAGCACTCATGCAGTATGTGTTCATCTCTACACCTATCACAGAAAAATCCTACATAACTGGCTTACAGTAGTCCTGGATGACAGGACAAAAAGGGGCTATCTTACCATTTTCTTGCTGTCAAGCACAATTGAAATGCATTATCCTGGAAAATGAGAAAGGTAAAGCTAATTATTACCAAATTTTAAAACATTTCTTTCCTTCAAGCTTGGGCAATGCTCAGACTAAGAGAGGTGGTTGTCAAATAATAAATCATATGGCTAAGGACTTTATTTTTATATAATTAATCAAAGCCTCACTCCCTGTCACAGAAACAAATTTTCTCTTCTCCAATAAGCCTGTGTGTTTGAAGCGTGTAGTGTGCCACAAGCTTGCCTGTTTACACCACTTCCCAGTCTGCACACTTAGAAGGGGCAACAAGAATGAGAAAAGTTACCTCATTAATTTTTTTTTAAAAATATACACAATAGCACCTCCAATATCAATATTTAGAAAAACTAAAATCTGAATTAGACTCATAATCTGGATGGGTCTTTTTCAGTTCTTAGCCAGTATTACCCCGATATAAAAATAAAAAAGTGGTTTTGAATGGATGTGCATTTGACAATCATTTTGTGTTCCTTGAAACCACTTAATTCTAATTGTGGGATGCAGGTTTGCAATGACTTTTGTATTATTAAAATTGTTAACACATTCTTCCTTAAAAGTGAACATGGCAACCTTAATTTTTTTAACCTTTCTAGTGAATAGCTGTACAATTTTATAAAGTGATTTTGTTTACTTGGTATCTTCATTTCGAGCAGGACAATATTAAGCATCTTTTAAAATACATATTTCAAAAGGTTCACAGCACTCACCTCTTCTAGTATTATTTCCTTCTGCAAAGGGAGTGAATTCAGGGGGAAAGACAGGACACCAGATTTCTCTGTTTCATTTCCACCAGCCAGCTAAAAAAAATGTAAAAAGCAATTGAGTATGAACACATGAAAGGTTTACCATCTCTAGAACTTTTCCACCAGGAAGGCTAGTTCAGTTTACTGGTTCTATTAATTTCTTGGTTTAATTTCATTTGGGTTAATTAATAATAACAGAGAGAAGGACAACTTACCTCTTCTGGTAATATGATATCCAGTCTTGTCTGGTCATTTATGATGCAGTGAAATATGATTATATGAAGGTTAGGGCCAGATTGCAGCAAAATCTTCTGGCTTCCTTCATGTGATCCTTTCACTGTAAACGTAAGCTCTGGGTCTAAACAGAGAGCAAGGAACAAGCAGAATTTTTACTATTTCAATCAAACACACATAACTATTTTAAAAAAAACCAACAAGCCCCTATTCTGCACATCTTTTCTTGAATTTTTCCTACACTACAATGACTAAGTAGACTTTGGGTGGTCAAAACAGACTGAAAACTGATCTAAAATATCTTGGTGGATCTATATAAATAATCAATATACAGAATTCACAGATTTTTAAAATACTATAGCTTACTATTTGTTAGATGCTTTCCATGAATAAATTAAACCAAGATCTGGATTTAAAGGAGTGTTGTTTTTAAGGCATTTTGGATTATTCACGTTGCATAAAAGTCATTTATTTGATGTCAGTCTGGTTTTGTTCATAGTATACATCTTATAATATTGAGACTAGCAGTCCAATAATTCTGTAAACCCAAAACTCAATCAGACTTCTTGGCAAGTGTCCTCATGTCACCAAAACTGAAACAACCTGAACACTGCATTTCTTGTACAGAAAAGCCTTTATGTTTACAGAGAGATCATATGCTGTTCGCCTGCAAAATGAGGGCCAAGAGACACATCATTTAGGTCACTAACCTTATCTCCCTGTGTTACATCTCAGTATGAAACTTCCTATAATGCAACTCAGTCATTACTACAATTTTCTTCACAGAAGTCAATTTTCTATTCCCAAATTAACTCAGATCAGTCCTGAATTTTTGAGATCTGCCCCAGGAGCAGCATTATGCAAGATACCGTTCATTTAAATCAACTTGAAAAACTAGTGAAGAATCCTGCTGTATTCTTTATTAGAGCTATATTTTATAGACAAAGTACTGTTTTGGTGATTCTATGGCAGCAGAAGGCTTTCCTGCAATTTGTGAAGACCCCTTTGATACAACTTTGCATTTAAACTTAGGTTTATTATTTTTATTGAGGAACCAAAAAAAGTCTCCTTCAGAACCCTAAATATGCACAAACTTTGCCCATATTCAAGCCTAAATCAAACATATGGCATAAAAATGCTATGTATTAGTTATAAGACAATTTTAAAATATCCCACTTAGTTAGAAAAATTTGTTTTGAACAAGCAATAAACAAAGAGAACTAACCTCATTTTTCTAAGTTTCTCATTCTAGTATATGTGGCTTTATTTTTGCATCAGTTCAAGATTTGCCTCATAACAAAATACTTGACAAACTTGAATTTTGACAGATACAATCTTTCTGCAAGGTGGGGCATGGCAAAACTAAGTATTATGTGACACAGAGCAACATGCACAACAGATTATTAATTTTTTTTCAACATGTGTTATAATGACTGAACCACAACACAAGAACAATAGGCTAATGAAGCAATAACCTCACTTGTGGATTGCTGCTTCAGCTTCCCTGTATCCACTCTAACCTCCAAACAGGAAACCTCACGTGCCTGCAGAGAGAGAGGATGAACGATGATTGAGAGAAGTGTCAATGTCATTGCAAGTGATTCATGCTGCTCCCAACCAACCCCTCTGGCTGATCAATGAGCAAGGCAATTATTATCTATTACTATGTCTTCAGATAACACAAGGGCAATAGTGATATGGTATTTCTTTCCAAAACTGAAATAAAGAAGAACAGCTCATGAGCTGCTTGAATTTGGAGAGAGAGTTAAGCAAAGAAGATCAGCCCCATTCAAAATAATGAGCCTATTAACATATGGGACTATTTTTATGAGCATTGTAACACTTTTTTCATTAACTCCTGATAGGTCTGAGCCTATAATTTATAGAAGAAAGTAGGTGGCAGTACTGGGTTTGGGACACAGCTCAAAGTTTCTGAAGTCAGAAACAGGAACAATTGTTATTCAGACACAAGAAAGATCATAATAAATATATACTTTACCACTAGTACTCCATTTGTAATAATGCCATCAGGATAGTCCAGACTGGGAAAAAAAAAAAAAAAAAAAGGGAAGATAATGTAATAGGGGAGAAAACTCAGACAAATATTTAAGTCTATGGTTAACACATTAGTTGTTACCTTTGACATTTCTGACTTTACCATTCTCACTCAAAAATACTTTAAAACTTAGGATTAGATGATGAGCTGAGTTGCAACTTTTTCCACCGACTCATGATAGAATATGAATCTGGTTTTCTACTCCTGTGGTCTTATACATTTGCTTTGGTAAACCAGTCAATGAATACTGGTATGAAACATACTGATTTTGAGAACAGCTGCAGCTGTTAAACCCACCTTGATTCCTTTCAGCACTACACAGTTTTCCTCAGATTTTTGTACTTCAAAAACCAATACAACTTCCTAGGTTTCCACAACTCACAAAAAAATTACCCTAATGGCAGGAGAAATTGTACTTACCTCTATGAAGTGATCTGCAAATCATATATTATATTGTTATAGATTACTGTATGTATAGATGTGTTTCCACATCTAGGGACAGGGGTGAATTCATATACTGCAGCCAAAAATTTCTATACTTTAAAATATTTCCATCAGAAAAATCAGGCAGTGTCTCATTAAGGATATCTTATCATTTACCATTTCATTAAATTACAGATGTAAATTCATATGTCTCAAGAACTCAGATTACTCCAAAGGGAATACATACAAATTTAACTTTATAAGGATTGAGTACTGACTCTCCAACCTGCTGCAGAGAGTATGAGCTGTTGATTCAGACTTTGCAAGCCAGGGGTTACCCACGTATTTTATCTCAGCTGAAACCAAACAATACAGTTCCTTTAAAATTAAATTAATGACATTGTTTTTATCTACCTAAAGTGAAAATTTACCACAACAATTAGTTTTCAGTATAAACACACATGATAGCATTCACTCAAAATTGCAAAGCTCAAACAGTTTAAAGCTCCATTTCCAAGTCAATGTTTTCCTTTAAGAGAAAAATATGAACCGGCTAAATACATCGCAGAACATCTAGGAAAAAACTTTCCATTTTAAGAAAATAGCAACAGCAAAACTCAAGCAAACACCTCTGGTCAAATAACCCCAGTTATAAATTTAAACATTTTGTAATTTTTAAAAATGTATTTCCAAAGAGTTGAAAGAACATTGGTCAGGAATTGGTAAAAATATACTCAGTGTTTCCATCTGCATACAGAGAAATGGGTGTAAGCACCACTCCAGTTTTGTTTCAGATGCAGATTTTTGTATTTAATTACTATTTTGTAGTCAAATAGTTGTAATATTACATAGCATACAGTGTCAGCATCCTCAAATACTTAATTAAAAAATTAAGGAAAGCAATAAACAGCATGGCAGATATGAGAAGACCTCAGCCTGAACAGCCTGGTGAATGAAAGTGCAAAGACAGGTAAAGATATCTCTTCATGGAGGTAAACATGCAGTAAAGTGTAGTATTATTTGAGTTGCTGGTATCAGCAGAGTATAAAGTTAGGCTGAAAGTTAGAAGGTCCAAGGCATGACCTTCAAAGAGGGTGGGAGAACCTGCATTGTTGTACAGAACAGAGCAGAGCTTGGAAGGCTCCTGGGAAGAACCAGGACATGAGAGTCATGAAGGACCAAGGGCTGAGATGTCTCTATTGGGTTGTCACCTCTGCTGCCACCACTGTAAGGAAGCCCAGCTGCTCTCACTTGTTAGTTACTCCTCACACTGCTCTTTTAACTTTTATATCCCAAATTTCAAGGCTTCTGCTAGTCACAGCATAAGATGCATGCTTTAATTTTTTAACCTAGTGGTCCATATCATTGTTTTAAGAAGAGCAAGGGCACTCATCTTTCTCTGAATCTTAGGAAATCAGCTGTGGCTAGAAACACAGCTAAACTGGACACAGAAGAGCTCAGGTTGGCAAGTACCTTTGAATATTTTGCCTACATTTGGAGCACCGAATAACTTCCACTAGTTGGGATTAGCTGGTAATTTCTCTGACAACCAACCTGGTGTTAGATCTCATCACACAGAGTAATGCTCCTGTTCTTTTCTCCATCACAGTTTGTGATTTGTGGGCTTTTTTTACTGCAGACCTCAGTTTCACTAGGAAACTTGGGAGCATATTATGGCCTGTAGCAGGGAAAGACAAAAACAGAGACTCTGAGAATCCTTCCTCACTAAAAGTCTGTCGAAGGAGTGCCTAAGGCTGCAGTAGACTCCATGAACCCAGGGATTATTCCCCAGTATCTGGTATACCTCAAACTTCTGCCTTCTCCTTTTTGGATTATGCCTGATTTATAATGAAATGAGCAATTTTGATTAGGAATTTAGACAGATTCTTATATTGCAGTTCTCATTTAGAACAGGCTACTGTGCTCCATTGCACCAGAGAATCTGGAATTTTTTTTGATACCTATCTAAAAAATTGGAATTCTTTCATGTCAGATTCAGGTTTCCCTTCCTTTAGTAGCTTCCATAACAATGCAGGCTACTTTTCTGAGCTTTCTGACAACCCAATAAAGGCATGGAGGATGGTACTGTTTCAGTTAAGAAAGCTGTATTCACCTCAAAGGTTCTTTCTTAACTTAAAACTTTTGCCTTCAGTGCTCCTCCACATAAATACATGATACAATACAAACAGTACATTTGGCCTCCAATTGATGGAGACTCAGCCTGAGGGTTCCTCAGCACTGCCTAAGCCAAATGGCTGGCATGATCTGCTGGTTCCCTCTTCATATGAGGAGGATTTCTAAAAATAACACAGTAGAACTACAGAAAGAAAAAAAATATTTTTATTTTCTAAAAATACTGCTTTTGCCATATTTCAATAATTAATATTTAACTTTTATACAGCTTTTTGTACACCTATTTACATTTATTTGTGTTAATTGGGCTTTGTTTTAAACACAGGCTTTCACATTTGGAAAAAAGGAGGAGGAGGGAAGATGAAAGGTTGTGTAAGAGTGGTCCTTCATTCTTCTAAGAATTGTTAGAGATGCACTTCCTCAGCTTGAGACATCTGAAAGATAAAAGAGGCCAAAAAGAAGATCAGCAGGTACAGCAAATACCCTGGGGCTCTTAAGCCTTTCTTTGGAAACTCAAATCACCTTGCAGCTCAGCAGAAGCCTCTTTGTGGCCCCTCGGTGTCAGGCGTGGGGTTCAGTAGAAGTCGGAGGGGAGGGGGATGTTGAGCGAGCGCAGCCACCTGCTCCAGCGGGACCCCGTCCCTGTAGCAACACGGATGGGCTCGTTCTGGTGCTGGACCCTGCCAGTGGAGACACAGAGAAAGCCCAGGTTACCTCTGATAATCACCAGGAAACAATGCACAAAGCACTAAAGCACATGAACCAGCAACCTGTGTACAATGGCCTTACCTTTTCTGTCGCTGCTGCCCAAGCGCAGCAGCTCTCACGCCAGCTGGGCTCGTGTTACGGGCCCAGAAAATATTGGGCAGGCATTTGCAATCCCTTGGCTTGGTTGCTGGTGAAAAGGCACTTGGAGGAAGGAGCATGCCTTCCTCTCTGTGTGTTAGGATCAAACATGTGGCCCCCAGTGCCTGTCACTCTGCAGCAGAGAGGTGAGCATTTGGTGGTACTGCAGCAGTGGCGCAAGGGTGAGGCAAAACTAGGGAGGGTATTCATCTTGCTGTGGTGGAAACGCACTACCAAAATGAAGTTTTTCTTCCATTTTAAATAAAATATGACAGGAATAGATGCAGAAACAAATTTTATACAGCCCTCCAATGTAACATGAGGTAATTTCCATAATGTTCTTTTTTGGTAAAAGTAACACAAAACAGAACCCTTGCAGTGAGGTTATAGGCAAGCAAAAATAGGAATGGCAAAGCCATTATCATAGGTGCAACCCAGGAAACATTCTTGGCCTGGGGTTACACTTTATGTGTAGTATTATTCATCTGAAATACTGGAAAGAAAGAACAAACTAATGTAATAAATCTTACAATTAAAATCTAGAATGAAGATGGGGAAGAAATTAAAAGCTGTGGATAAACAGCATCAGGAAAAATTGCTGGTGGAAATAATTATTCATTTCAGAAATAAACTGCCGTATTACCTCCCAAAAGTATGTTCTCATTGTTCCCATCACAATACAGGATTTCTAGAAACTATCCCACATGCTTAGCTGTACTCCTTGTTATCAGAGGGCTCTCTCCCCCTGAAAATTATCTCTAATCACTGTCAACACTTCTCCCATCCAGGGCTGACAAAAAAATCTTGGCAAAACCTGCTGAGCTTGTTCAGCACAGAAGAGATTGGTTTGGGTCCACACCTTTCTCGTGACCCATCTCAACTATTCCATTTCAGTTGTTCAGACCTTTCCAGGGCTCTCTAGTTTATCCATGCAATCCATTGTCTACAATTTCAGTAGATAAATCCTTTCATTAATTACTCCTGACATCACACATTCCAAAGTGAGGGGAAAAAACATCCTCTCAATATCCTACCAAGACCACAATATTTAATCAATCCAGGTGCGCTTAGACCTTTATTCCAGACTCAGCTGATGGGCAGAACAGCATCAACCACCACACAAATGCAAGAAATGTGAATGAGGGATAGTAGGAGAAAAGTCTATCTGCCTTCCAACAGGAAGCTCACTTTCTCAGTCCTACTGTGAGCTCACAGGGACATTCCCTCACTTATAATGCAGCACCTTCTTGCCTTTGCATGTGGAGTTCTTCAGGCCACAACTATTACATTGGGCACTCAGGAACCACACTAGGAATGAAAAATAGTAGATCAGATGCCTTCTTGCTGAGCAACTGAGCATGACTGTCATACTTTTTAAAACCTCTCCCTTGAGACTGCAAAGGATCCTTTTTATTGGTACAGTTCCATCATCTTCCAACCAGTAGAATTCCTACTCAGGCATTGCTTGAAAAAATTGTCCCATTTATGACTTTATTGAATACAACCCCGGGAAAAGACAATCGGCCACAAGGCCAGACAGAAGCATTTGGCACAAAGCTGATGGCACACCTGCTCCAAGACAAGTTCCAGCCTCCATTCCCATACACAAATCCACTTGTGCACAACATCCAAGCCAGGCAACCTACTTGGATCTCCCCTGTTAAAGTCAGGATTATCAAGAGTATGATTCTGTGTACCAACTGCATAAGCCATCCTGTAACTTGCAGAAGGAGGACCCTAGACAGGATATTTGAGATGCCTACTGGAGCTTCCCCATTGCCATTACTGATTGTTGTGACACTCCTGAGATGTGATAGGCACTGTTTGTCTTGATGCTGCTGGGCCTTTTGCCAGTTCTGGTGTACAGTAACCAACAAACAATCCACGCTGATGAGTCTCCATGAGTTGTAAAAAGAGATTTTGAGACTTCTTCAGCTCTGATAGCCTTTTTGTGTGTGAGATCACTGAGACCTTTCCTTCTCCATTCTTAACACTGAGCTACTGTCGTTTCACCTGCGAGTTCTTATTTCCCCTGCTGTCAGGAATTCAAAGTGTTCACACACCCACGTATTATCCTGCTAGGCCTCCTGAAGCGCCCCAAATGCCTTGAGAAGGCTCCAGCAGTACCATCTAAGAGCAATACCGCTAAGCAGATCCTCTAAACAGTAAAGTTCCACCAACAGAAGTCAAGCCTACCGAATGAAGTTACTGCTGCTCCTCCAGCTTTCCTGGTTCCTCAGGCCTCAGACTCCCACACTGGTCTTTGGACCCCAGTTTGTATCTGGTTCCTTTTTGACAGAATATTTGGTTCCTTTCTCCACCACAACTCCCCATGTGTAGCCAGATGAATTGAACAGATCAACTCACAGACATGCATTTTATCATCTTGTGGATTTGAAAAAAACAGATTCCTCAAGAAGGGGGTAATTAAGGCACTTAGACTTGGCACTCCTTCTAAGGGTCAAAACTTCCTGAATATTGTCATTGTACTCATACTTCCTTGTGTATTTCATTGGCTCAATGAGAAAAAAGAGAACATGAAGATGTTGCTGCCCAAGAGGCAGAATTCAAACAGGGGAAAAAATCATATTTCATATACTTGAAATCTAAAAGTATGTATTCTAAAATTCCATTTTACTAGAATTGAATGAAAACATCTAGCTACTGCTTTTAGAGACTGCAGGTTTCAGAATCATCATCACATATGAATCAGCTTTTCAAACTATTTTTATACTGAATATAACACATTATTAAGAATTTAGGACTCTACTCACGTGTTCTGCAATGTAAACTCCACCTCCAGCTCCTCACGTGCCTGAAGAGAGGAGATTAAAAAAAAAAGAAAGACTGATTACTTATTTTTCTTCACAGCATTCATCATATCAGTTACATATAATTTTTAAATATGCATTTAGAACAGAGCTTAGGATAATTCCCAGAATGTAAGAAAACCGTAGTTTTGACTGGAGATACTGAATTTTTAGATATTGAAAAAGCAGTTATTAAAATGAATTTTTAAAATCTAAATGTTTTATAAGCACATCTGCATGCTTAAGAACTTCTCTTCTGCTAAACCAGCCATTTGTTCAGATTTTAATTCCCAACACAAAAAGAATTGGCCTCTTTAATATCATCACAGTTAAAGGCAGCTGAAAATTCAGAATTTCCAGCAAGAGCCAACAAACATCTCAGAAATATTCAGAATGAAGACTGGATAAATAGTTTTAGCTGGTTCCATCCTATATTTTTAACATAGATAGTTGTTCTAAACAAAAGTTAGCAAAAAGCACTCACTGAAGTCTTTCTTAGAATAGCAGCAAAATACAGTTTAAATAGATGTTTCCTATAATGAAACTCTGTAAAAGGATCTACTGAGAAGGAAGGAGAGAATCTACTTTTGTTCTCACCCATTCCATCGCTCACCTGTGGATTCAGCTGAAACTTCACACGGACAGTGCGTCCTACAGTGAGTTTGTCTATGTCAAAGAGAACTGTGCAGAGTTCATCATCCCTGGTGACCGTGTCCTCATCACAGACCTTCAGCTCCAGCACGTTCTGCACAAAGAGGTTAAGAATATGATGGAGTCACTGCTATATACAAGAGCTCCATTAGGCAAGAAAATCTCAAGGTTTTCTTTCCTTGGTCCTCCAGTTTTATGGGAAGGAAGAAAAAGGAGAAAGGGCAAGAGAAAAAGGAAAGAGATTTGGGTTTATTGCACATCACATTATGATAACTCCTCATACAAAAAGAAGCAAGCTTGTTTCATTTCCTCAGGCAGACAAGACAAACAGGTCACGCAGAACACTCATGAATTTGTGATAAATAACTGCATTAAATGTTTCTACATTTATTTTATGGCCTTTGGTTCTAAGTGTATAAAACAGTCACAGGTACATAAAGATGGTTTAAAGGATTTTCACAATATCTAGAACTGAGTGATTATACTATTATTTTTATGTGATATTTTTCTTGGGTTTTGCTTGTATATGTCAAGATTGTGGATAGGATAGTAAGGCTGTATTCTAAAGGGCATTTAATTCTTTCTTATATTGCAGTATAATAAATGTTTAAGTAACAAATAAGTGGAATAGAACAACACTAAGGAGGATGTAAGCAACAGGAGTTTTTTTCCTGAGGCCTTTTTAACATTTTCCATGTTTGGCACTAGCTATATATGTGTTGGTTCAGTGTAGCTCCGTGTAATCTAATGAATATCTGCAGATATCAGATGGTGAAAAGAATTGACGTCAGTTACCTTGACACGGCGGTCAATCTTGTAGCAGAAAGCTTCATTCCAAACAGGGTTTTTGCAGTTCCTGATGGTCCTGGTTCGAACCTTCTCTGCTGAGGCAGTAGGCAGCCACAGTGTCACATAGCAGTCTGAAAGGGTGACTGTACAGGGAGAAGATGAGCACAGTTAAAAAGTATACAGAGAAAGAATTATTGCACGACGACCATTTAAACCTAATAAGACAAATATAGCACAGCTGGGGCTTTCTTCCTAAAATATACAGGGTTAGGAGTAAATAATACAATGAAACACTAACAGGAGAACAGACATCTTCACACATTTGCAATGCCCATTTCCATCTTTTCACTCTTAGTCAGCCATACTTCTTTTTTTAATGCTACTTTGTATTTGAAATTGCACTGTCCTCCACATACAGTACACGTTGCAATCAGCTTTATCTTCATGATTATCCAAATGGCTGGGATAGGTAACATACCTCACAACCTTCAATCTGGGTTATAGAAAAACTTTTTTTCTGTAATTGCTTCCCCAGATTTGGTACCTTAGCTTATTAAAGTGCTGGCTTAACTAAAGAACAGATTTTTTTTGATGAAAGGTGTTCTCCCATCAAAGCTGAAAAATTTTATTTCTCTGTCAGAAATCAGAATGTGCCTATTCCTTATTCATTCATATATTTGACAAAGTTTTTAGAAGTTGTGTGCTTCTCAGCAGTTCTTTCAGAAAACAAAATCTGTTTCATCACCATAATTAAATTACTGTGTGTTCAGTTCCTTCCTACTACGCTATCTGCTGACTGGAGAGATGCTGCTGCCACTCATGCCTGGGGAGGGAAGTTAATGAAGACATCAGCTTCTCCTATATTCTGAGTCCTCAAATTTGGAGGGAGAGCTCCAGGGAGTGAGACTTAACAAAAGCATGATACAGGCACTGATGGCCTTTCTCTCACACCTGTAATGCACCCTCCCTATGTCACATTAGCAATGCTCACCCGCTTCTTACAGCAACCTTGTGAGTCAGAGGAGGCCAAATAATTCAGCTCATAGTCAACTCCTGCATCATGCTCGAAACGTGTAACAGTGTTATTACATCGTATTAAGAACAATTACTTCATGTATTTCCTCTTTATCTTTCCATAACAATCACAGATTTAGGTTTTCCTATGAGCCATGTTGTGCCTTTATTGTGTGGTTAACCATGCTATCACAATCACCAAAATCTGGATTATGACTGTGGGAAGGAAAGCATTTCCAGAAAGAGACCTAAGTCACACCTGCTCGGTAGAGTGTGACTGATCAGATGTTTAGCAGAGGCACAAATGTAAGCAGATGAAAATGCAAATGGTTAATGATGATTAAATGCTAGAGTTTCATTTTCAAAGAGGATGAGACACTCTGATTACTTCACAGTAGCAATATAAGGATTACGCAAATAAGTACACTGAGAAAACTTGAATTTCTTGGAACGGTTCAAGACCACCGCCCACCCCAGACAGGACTTTGATCAAACTGATCTAGTGGAAGGTGTCCCTGCTCATGTCAGGGGGGTCATTTTAAGGCCCCTTCCAACCCAAATCATTCTATGATTCTATGCTTTGCCCAAGAACCCATAATGCAGTCAATGTCAGGGTCCAAAACACAGTCTAGATTTTTAGATCTCAACTCAAATCTATTAAAATTATCTTGTTCTGAAACATCAGTGGGGAGGAACACTTTAAAAGCATTTTTAATTTTTACTAGTAAAGTAAATAGGAACATGAGAGTCAATAGACAAGAAGAAATGTTCACTTCAATAAGTAAAGCACAAACACTTCAATAATGAGAAAATACACGGAAGAGAAATAAATAGTCATAGGGAACACCAAGATTTAACCAGTAAAATTGGAAAGCTAAAGTGAAGGAAATTAATGCTAACTTGGAATTGTAACAAGCATCATACTTTTACCATTAGGAACAGGTAGAAAAGGGGCATTTTCCCATAGTTGAAAATACTGATTCTGTGATACTGATGTTTCAAGGAAAACTAGCTGAAATGCTTGCTTATTGATGCCTCAGAAAAAATAAACACTGCCTGAAATAGCCTTACCACTGCTGACAAAGAAATGGACAGGTTTTTTCACAATAATATCAGTTTCTTCGGACAATACATTTTCTGTTAAGAAAATACTCTTGCTGAAAACCTTACAAATCTGTCTGCCAGATACACTTTAAACAAGTTTTGAATCTGGGGAATCTCAAGGGGATCAAGACATGATATTCATCTTCTCTTGAGACCAGAACACCAAGTAAGAAAGCCATATGGTGTGGCAGACATACCAACAGGTTTAGCCAAAAAACAGCTTTATGATTCATTGTGATAAGGAGTGACTGTGAGGAAGTTGCCCTGAGAAGGACAGGCACAAGGAAATGAAACACAAGCAGGCAGTACAGATGCACAGGAGTACAGAAATGCACACTCAATTGTGCATGTGTGTTTGTAGATGAAATTGTAGTGGTGGCCTTGTCAGATCACATATTTTGTGGGTGCAAAACACCATGTAGGCATTTTCGAATTTGGATTTTGATAAATAAAAAGTTGTGCTTACAACTATAAGCTCAGGGAATTTGTGCTTCTGTACATAAAAAACAGAACTTTAAGAAACCCCTGACTTTACATCTTACAAGGTGTTCTCACTTTGTCTAATGAACCTAAGGAAAAAGAAAAATTAGCAGTAATATATGTAATGTAATACAGTAGTGTTACATTGTGGAAAATGCTTTAGTAACTCAGAATACCGCATATAAGTGCAGCAGAGATTTCCTCCCTGACAGTAATCAGTAATTCAAAAAGACTGTTGTTAAGCACAATTTCCATGTGATCTAACCACATCCCTACTGCCAGAAACCACCAAATCGAACCTCTGGTAAGTTTTCCCTCTACTCCTGACCCATCACACAAGCTAAAATCTCAAACTATAGATTACATTAACTAAGATTTTCTTACAAACTATGATGTGCTGCATGAAATTCTGAGCATATGAAAGAAAATTGATTTTGAGTCATGTTCAGCAAGACTTTGGGAAACATAGTGTGGACTTTTACTGTTTGTTTTATATTTTTTAGATTTATTCATGTAGTCTTTAGACTGGAATTTTATTATTCTCTTTGACTTTATTTCACCTTTTGAAGTCTCTATTCTACATATCCTTTTTTCACTTCCCCTCACCTTCCCTCACTTAAATTCCTGTCAAGTGCTCAGAGTATTGCTCTGTTAATTTTTCTGAGTTTTAAATGGTTCCATTCTGTAAGCTAAATAAATTCCAAGACATACTGGATTTTATCATCACTTCCTGCATATGTAAAAATTTTGCAGAAGTCATAGAATTATTTTGCTTGTAAATCTGTTATTTTCATAGGCTTTCCGGCTACTGCTGATTTTACATCTGCATTGCCAGTTCTCTCCTTTCTTCCATCCAGAAATTCTGTAGGAAATACTCAGGTTTCTTACTTAAAAATACAAGGATTTTCACAGTTTACAGAGCAGACCTCAGATCAGTAGCTAAGTCAGAAGGGTAGGAAATATATCTCATACAGTAAGCTATGAAAAAAAGACACAAAATGCATCATCTTGCTTGAGTCAGTCCCTTTAAATTTAAAAGGAGAAAGCAATGCTTCAGTATTATAATTAAAATAATTCTTGCAAACTTACAGCACTACATGCTTTTATTCCTACACAATAACATTGTCCAAATATTCTGTTTAAAAATTAATAAGAACCATCCAAAAATAGTAGAAGTACTCACGTAAGTCTGCCTTCCGGACATTCCTTACTCTTAGTATTTTTACAGTGAGCAAGTTGAAAGGAGATACTGGTGCCTGCACAAAAGTTCAGAAAAGGAAAAAAGAAAAAAAATTACATTATTATTCTAGTCTGTAGTCACAGACTACTGTAACCCTGAAGTTCTAAGGACGTTGATAGAACAAGGTTTTCAAGGTTGAGCCAATATAATTTATCAAGTCAAGTGGTGCAATCAAAAACCTGTACAAATTTTTGGCACAGAACTCTCTTCAGGCCTGAAATAGAAGCAATATATTTCAAAATCACTGAAGTTAACTATAGGTGCCAAGAGTTTGATCTGATAAAGATCACATCTTCCTATCATTGCTCCCTTATTATCACAATAAGCACCCCTAGAGCACAGGTGTGTATGTCCTCATCTCTCACACACTGCTGCCTGCAGTAGAACAGATTGTCTCTGGGACACCAAATACTGTCACAGGAGCTGTTAAAGTAGAGCTGCCTACCATGCACCAGCAAAAGCCCCCACATCAGCACAAATTTCTGCACATAGCCAAAAATAGAAATGCAGCTGACAGCAATGAGATACTGCTCTTGAAGACTCTGGTGGACCTCTGATCTTCATCTCTGATCCCCAGCAGAAAGCTACAAAAATCATCCCTTGATGATGGGAATTAACTCACAACTCCACCAGGCATCAGAAACCTTGAGCTCAGAGATATTGAGTCTATAATAACTTATAACCTCTATCACTCATACTAATGAATCTTCATATTTCTCAGGCTACAAATTAATCCTTTCCCCATTTCACCTTTGAGATAACTGCTTAACTTCTTACTCTCTCTCACACATATTAATATCTCCTCTTTCATACATACCATCTTTCATTTTAAAACCAATGTATGTGCAGATACCACTTCTCTCAACACTTGCTCAAATCGATATTTAACTTTCCATTTACTAAATCTGTTTTAGAACAGAAACAGGTTTTACTGTGCCCAAAAAATTTATCTAATCTTTCTATCTCTACCAGTTGGTAAGAACAAGATACTAATGCAGACTGGGGAAAAAGATGCTGGAAAGCAGTGCCACAAGAAAGGTACATGAGGGTCCTGGTCAGTGGCAAGTTGAACAAGGGCCAGCAGTGCCCTGGCAGCTGAGAGGGCCAACCCTGTCCTGGGGTGCATCAGGCACAGCATCACCAGCTGGGCAAAAGAGAGGATTGTCCCACTCTGCTCTGCACTGGGGCAGCCTCACCTCGAGTGCTGGGGGCAGTTTTGGTTTATGCACATATTGTGGCATATTTAGCCACAATATAAGAAAGACATGAAACTAGTAGTGAGTGTCCAAAGGAGGGCAAAAAAGATGGTGAAGGAGGTCACTTGGTCTGTTCAGTCTGGATGAGACTGAGGGGAGACCTCATTGCATCTGCAATTTCCTCATGAGGGGAAAAGGAGGGGGAGGCACTGATCTCTGTTGGTAACCAGTGACAGAACCCAAGGGAACGGCATGAAGTTGGGTCCGGGGACATTTAGGTTGCATATTAGGAAAAGGTTCTTCCTCTAGAGGGTTGTTGGGCACTGGAACAGGCTGCCAGGGAAGGGGTCATGGCACCAAGCCTGACAGAGTTCAAGAAGCACTTGGACAATGCTCTCAGGCGCATGGTGTGATTCTTGGGGATGGTCCTGTGCAGGTCCAGGAGTTGGACTCAATGGTCCTTGTGGGTCCCTTCATACTCAGAATAGTCTGTGATTCTACCTCTACCCATAAGCTCTCTCTCTCTTATTTTCATAGATATGCTATAACCTCACAAAGTTAATACAGTGTCCTAACACAAACACACAGGCTTTATTGTTTAATGCAGGCATCAGAAGTACCCATATTCATCATAAAGCAGGAAAAGAAAAAAAATATACGCTGATGTTAACTAATAAAATGTACCTTACTATTATTTCCTTCATACAAGCTGTACATTTTGCCAAATCATGTCTTTTCAGCAGTATCACAGGACTTATCATAGTGCTTCACAATGCTTTGCCACAGTGTCAAGTCACTGGGACCATGACATGACATTGGACAATAAGCCAATGTAATGAAGGAGGTCCTTGTCCTGCCCAATGAAAACTTCAGCACCGCTGAAAAGTCAGCAGAGAACATGAACTACCTCCAAGAAATAACCTGAGCAATCCCTAGAGTATCGTCTTGCACTTCCCTTTGAGTTGAGAAGGGGCCTGAAGGTGCAGAGCTGAGGGGCAGTGAGACAGCAGCAGGAGGGTCAGAGCAGTCACTGACAGGGGCACATTTGTTCTACATTATCTGACTTGTCCAGTCTCTCACACAGGGCAGTTTTATGGAGCACAGTTTGCAAGCCCTGGAATTGTCAGGTGTGGGACATTTCAGCTGTTGCAAAGACTGTATCACAACTCTATCTGCTCCATTGTTCCAAACATGTCCACAAAGGACAACTTGGATAGACACACCTTTAAAGAAAAAAGTTCTTTGGGGGAAAAAATAAACAACAACAAAAAAAAGATTACAGTCTCCAATCAAAAGCAACCAGAAGATATCAGGCCCAGACTGTACAGTTGAAGAGCTGCAACTACTTTTCAATATGAATTAAATAGAAATGAGTATAAAAGAGAAGCCCTTCTAGACAGTGGACCAGCAGCCAAGACTTGTTTACCCTTGACAAATCTACTGACGTGTTTTTTACATTTATGTTTGGTCCCTGTTTTCCCCATCCAATAAATTGTGGTTTTGACCTCAGAAGTGTTATTTCAGAAGATGTGGAGTATCTCTCTTATCCAGAAAGAAGAAGGCTAGAAACCATTGATAACAGAAGAATGGACTTGGGCAGAAGTTCCCCATTCCATGGAAATGCTATTAATTGCTCGGCTTAATAACATTTTAAAGGAATAACCTCAGCTCAGCTCTTGGAAAACAAGCATCAAGACCTTTACTTTGTGAATCTCAAGCAGATAGTGCTATCTCCATGCAGCCAAGGGCCACATGGAGATAGGAACCAAAAAAGTTGCTCCCAGCTGCCCGTGTTACCTGCATGTACCATTTATGCAATTCCCTGCTCAGCTCTTACAATTCCATTCTGGTGTATCTTACTCTCCAAACTTACAGAATCAATCCTCAGTGCTTCTCTCTGGGTTGTGGAGTCCATTCCCATACTAGAGTCTTGGAAGTCCAACCTTACAGCTCCTAACTTTTAGGTGCCTGAATGCTTTACCAAGCCTACCTGTCAGTGACTTACTCAAAGTCACACAGAAAAACTTGTCCTAAACTGGATAATCTCCTAGCAATTGGCAAGGACTTCCACATCCTTGCCTTTAATGGGATGATGTCCATATCATGGGCTGGGTGAGTTCTGAGGCCAGAAGCCTCCCAGGCCAATTACACACACTTCAACTTTCAGCTTCTATATTTATTTCATCTGAGACACGAATCTTACCTCATAAACCGGAAACACAAGCCAGGCATTTTAATGATCACTTTTGAAATTACTTAAATATATGAGGTTGCAAATGCAAGACTTGGTCATACTGTCCTACGTCAGATAAAAATTCAATTAAGTCCTGTGGCACACTTGAGCAATCCTCACATATTTAGTCCAAGGGAAGTCAATTGAAGTGTTCATATACATGAGTGCTCACCCATATGAATGAATTATATAACTGGTCTCTAAAATTGCTCTATTTTAGTAAAGTACCAAGCTTAAACTTTTCCAAAATTTAAAATTCCAAACAGAATTTTTTTCTTGAGGAGACAAGAGTGAAAATCACGTAATATTCCCAAGTTACATCGAGAGAAAAGACAATTATCAAAGTGCATAGGTATCTGGGGGAGAGCACTCTTCCCTTGCCTTTCTCATCAAAAAGAAACAGAAATCTCATCACTACTTTAAAAACTGAAAAACAACCAAAAAACCCACTTATCCTGTCCGAAAGAGTAGCAGGACTTTAAAACACAGATCACTGCCTTGCTTCTGACCTGAGTCAGGTATGTGGCATCTCTTAACTTCAAAGAATTTTGGAGACTCAAAGGCAGGCAGGATTTCATTACAGTGCTATGTCCACCACCTCAGGCAAAGTCAAGTGCATAAGAAACACTTTTTCTCATACTGCTATTTTGTATTTATTTCACCCATTTTAAAATACCCCATAGCTGAGTCTTAACAAGTCAACAGAAGTCCCCAAGAAGTCCCCAAGTTTGTTTCAGAATAAAAACAAATGGAGCAGCACTGACTCAATGGCTGCTTCTTTCCAAGAGCTATGCAAAACTTCTGTGGCTTCAGACTGCAATTTTCCTTGGGTTTTTTCTTTACCTCTTCCTGTTTGCAGCTCCACAGCTGGACGTGTGCTAGAATGAATCCAAATCTTGTAAGAGAAACCAGGCCAAGCATTCCCACAGTTCAATGTGGTTTTTTTCCTCAAGACCACACCAGTGCTTATCAGCAATTTATGTGAACCAGAAAGTGTTACTCTTTTGACTGTCAGCATGAGGGCACTACCAAGTTTTTTCCACCAGCTATTTTACATATTCTTTTTCATTTATATAGCCACTCAAATTGAAATCATACACATCCTATCAGTTGCCCTGAAACTCTACCTGACAATGAAAACTCATTTCCTTAACTGAGCTACTGAGTAACAAAAAGCAACTCAGGTATACTAGGCTTATGTACTTATCATAAATACCAATTTTCGGGGGGGGGGGAAAGGAAAAAAAAAAAAGGAAAAAAGTTCAAGTTTTTCCTGAATTTTACTTCTGTGAACCTTGGAGATTCAAGGCAGAAATAAGGGGCTCTGGATCCTGCGCTAAATTGTAGGTACTGTAATCATGTCAGTTCTGCCACTCTAAATACCTTGAAGATAAAAGTAACAATCTAAAGCCATCCAATTGTAAAGGTCTCATACCTAGGGACCTACTAACAATGTAAAAAGCACTACGGATTAAAAAAAAAAACAGACTGACCCCCTAAACAGAGGCTAGAACTCAAAATAAGAATTTTTATGATTCTAGCATACCTCTTAGGCTGCAAGACTATACACAAACACCTAAACATCATTTTAGGAGCTAGTTTTTGAAGAAATTCTACATTCTTTACCACAGCATTTCACTTTGAACAGAGAAAATAAGTAACTCTCAGGCAGAAACAGGTATTAGACACTATCAATAACAGCAAACCTCCACAAGGCAAAGAATTTACCACCATTTAAAAGATTCTCTGTATCACTCTGATTTCCCTATGTGGATGCAAAGCTGGGAAACCCCCACATCACTGAACAAGGGGCAGAAGCCCATCTTGCAGACAGATCCCCAGGGAGTTGTTGCAACTGATACTGGCTGCCCCAAACGCACTGTGAGTGTCAGAAGACAGCCTCATCCTGCTGCCAATGCTGTTGTTCCCATTCACGGGCTCAGAGGAGCTTATCTGATATATTTTCCTTTATGCTAATACCTCTTAACACAAATATCTGCTAATTGCACAGCCATTTTTAATTTGCCTGCGCAAAGAATTTGCCCTCAATTCAGCCTTCACAAAACAACTTTTGCTCTTTTTTTACCTTCAGAGAAGTTTTACTCCCACTCCTACCGAGCTGATAAGATCAAGATTGTCAGGAGACTGAACGTGCCAGATTTATTCCACCATTTTACTTGTAAACACTGTGCTGCACAGAGAATTGCAAACTCTAGGACAGAGCATTACATTGCAAAGAAAGGCTACAAGGAATATCAGAGCACTAGGAGCAACTAGAAGATCAACATAAAAGTTCTTCTTATAAAGGAATAAACTGTAAGAAAACAGGAGAATTTCATCCAAAGAAATCAAAACACAAAAGAAGGGAGTAATTAAAAAATTGATATAGTTGAAGTGCAAACCAGCCCAGATAAAATGCAACATCGACATCATAAGAATCAGACACTCAGTGGCCAGACTATTTAGAGCCTATGGAAAGCCACGGCAATATTCCATCTACAGAGCTGAAGTTGCAGCCCAGCTTTTCAAAACTCTGGAAACTTTGCAACACAGTTTTCCCCCGAGCCATTGAATTCCTAAAATTTTTTCTGGTGATCTACAGTCAGCACTGGACAGCATTTAATGAAGGGCCAGCTAATTGCTACCTACCGTTCTCACCGCTGGTGCTGAGGTGCTCGTAAAAGTCTAGGAAAAACAACACAAGGCAAAGTTAAGAAAACTAGACTACATGTTAAGTGCTTCCTTTAGGCTGACATGTCAAAACATCTCACATTCAAGGACACATTTAGAGCTATGCTCTTCAACAACATCATTAACTGCTTTACCGACCACCATCACAACCCTCTGCCAGCTTCTTATTTCCTTTTTTGTCCGTAGAGAAGCACAATAAGCAATGTTGCTACCCCTAAAATGTAGCTTGAAAACGCAGATGTGCCATGAGGTTCTGCAAAAGCCTAGACTAGGAAAGCCATCCTTGCAACAAGATCTGAGGAACAGCAATCTCGGTTTCCCTGGATTGCCTGTACAACACAAACCACTCGTTCTCCTCTGTGATCAACTTCACTGGAATACCAGACAAATCTACCCACTTTACACTTGCTATCACCTTATTTTGCTTACCTCACTTGTACTTAAATTTGATCCCATTGCAGCCCCAGTTGCATGTAAGTCCAGTGTTAAAGGTTACCAAGTCGTTCGGCTGGCAGGAACTCCTCATGCAGGTTAGGGGTGGGGGAATAGGGATTTTATGACGAGGCTATCCTGCCCCACCCCCTGATTATTCCCAGTCATTAGGCAGTCACCTCCCTGCTTCCTGCAGCCTATTAGAGCACCTCAACTGAGTCAGCAGAATGGAGAGCACGATTCCTTTCCTACCCACTGTGATGTTTGGGGAGGATGCTGAAGCCCCTTTCTGCCCAGGTATTGCTCTCTTGAAATGCTACTGGTAATGAAAAGTTTTGCATTTCTGCAACAGCTCTGAGCCCCAAGCAAAGTGCTTCTGCTTAATTAAATCACAGCTCTTGAAGTATCTCTGCTCTCTACACTGCCATCATCATGCTGCAGGGCAGTAGAGAGAGATGTCAGCAGCTTCTTTCCAACCCATACACTCAAATAGCTGTAGTAGTCTTCCCACAGCAGCACAGTTCAGGTAGGTAAGCCCTGCAGTTCAGCAAAGTGACTCAATTGTAATGCCACAACTGAGTGACTGCAGCACCTATGCTCCCCTGGAGCTACTTTGGGCATCTCTGTGCTACATTTAGCAACATCAACACATGCTGAGTACTCTTTGCCTGGATATTTATTGTACATATAGAAAAAAAGTTAATCCATGTTTAGAAATCTTGCAGTTTGATATAAAGTCAAACAAGAAGGAAGGGAGGAGCTACTAGCAGCAGGTGAAACTTGGGAGTGGAGGGGCGAGGCAGGAGAGAGTTGTGCTCTCCTGCGTGGGCCCGGGGAGCACAGCTGTTCACCCATCATCAGAGCTTGCCTCAAAGGGATCTGTGTTTGCTGGCTCTCACAGCAAGCCCAGCAGACACTGTGAGAAACTCCAGGGCCCAAAACCCTCCCTGCCTGCTCTTCCCCGCAGCGTACAGTGACTCACTGCCTTGTAAAGTGTATTAGAGTAGCCCTAAACGAGCGTTCATGTGCAAGCTGGGAGATTTTGGAGCATGCAAGAGCAGACTCTGCTCTGCCAGACTCTTTCTGGCTTCTCTGACTGATGATAGGAGGCAGCAAGTACTCAGTCTTGCAGCATGAAATTGAAGTGATTATTTTAAATCAATCTTACTAGTATTGGTGTTTAATTCACTTGATGTAGGCAAAGAAAGCAACCTTGTAAACTGCAGTGGGTGCCACCTAAGTGCACTCCCCTGTGCCAGGGAGGCTGGTATCATAATAATTCTGCATAGAGGAAGAGAGGAGGTGTTGTCCAGGGAACATCACTAGAGTAAAATCGTATTTTTATATACAAGTTGCTTCCTTCTATATTGCTGTCTGTGTGATAAACACATGTGATGCCTCATCAGAAGATCTTATTCAAAATATACAGTGGTAGGCTCTGGTGGTTTCCATCTGAAGTATTTAATGGCTAGCTGCTTGCTCCATAGGCACACTTTATACTGTTCCCTCAGAATCAAAGGAAAATGCCTCACAAACATGAAGCTACAGCATCTGAAATGCTCCTTAAAGATAGTTCCAATACTCCAAATGCTCCAAAAGATAGTTCCAATGAACATGTGCATCTCTACCCCAAAGAAAAAAATATCTCCTGTAAGTTCTGTCTTTATTACTTTATATCAGTGTTAAATCCTTAGGAACAAATTCAGGTGGAGTAGTCACAGCTGAGAATCACTTACTTGCACTCTCACAAAACTAGTCCTTTCCAGCTTCTGAAAAAATGTTCCCTGGAAATATTTCAGTATTAAAATTTAAAGTAGGAATCTGTTTTCATCAAAAACATCTACAAAACATCCTCTATCAAAGGAAAGAGGGTAGGCTATCCAGCTCACCTTCCCCAAGTTGTCCCAGCAGATATATACACCTATACACATTTATACCATCCCACCTGTTTCACAACCAATACAAGACTCCCTGACACTACATTCTCTTACCCACACTGTTTTCAAGATCCATACATGAGACAGCACTGCACAATTTATAAAATTATTCAGAGCCAGTGCATCTTACCCACCAAATGGTTTCCTAATGTTCAGGCTGTTTTCCTCATCTCAAAATAATGTCATCATTGCCATATCCAAAACATGTTCCAAAATAATTCTCCCTCTCCTACTCATGACCACCATCAAGTTTTAGTTGGCATCATCTCCCTTAACCACTACCTGTCCACATCACACAAGGCGGCTTTGGAATACGCTGTCTTTTAAAGACCTGGCATCTTTGTGGCAGCCAAGAACAATGATCCCAACAGTTTCTCATTCATGCAGTGAATACATGACAGAACTAAGCACTGAATGCTCACAACACTTGTGACACTTGTCAGCACTGAGAAAAATTGATGGCTTATTCACTGGTGTCTACCACACTACCTGCTTAAAATAGAAAATAATGAATTTGCAGTTTGTCCCACTGGAGTTTTAGAAGTAGGAATGTGTCCCTAGGATTACAATTTCAAAAAGATTACAAGTTCCAAGGTTGCGTATCATGTTGGGGTTTTTGCATTTTTCATTGGTTCTTCCATAATTTAAGGACAATTTCAGAGACAACCATAAAGCATGCATTAAGCAAATTCATATCTGAAGTTACCCAAAGTCTAAAGAGCCATATATTTCCTCTTTTTAGCAATCACATTTCCACAGTAATCATTTTAAATTGCCAGAGATCATCATATACATATCATTTACACTCTTACTTGGATTTTTGAAGATTAGAGAGACTGTGTAACTAATGACTTTTGAGTACACTCAAAAGTCACTTTAAAGCTCTGAGCAGAAATAATGAGAGTAAAAAGGAAGATGTAATTTTCCTCTGCTTTTCATGCACTTTCAAGTGCACATTAACATGCACATGAGTTTTCATCTATGTATTAATTAAGGCAAGGTGGAGAAAATGTATCATTCTGATCTAAACTGGCCTGCTGCAAACACTAGTTTACCCAGCATGACATTCAGATAATTGTAAATCTAACTGCAATAGGCTGCAGGGGGGAATAACAGCTGCTTTCAGTACCCCACAATTACCTTATGTACCTTATGCACTTTGTCACCTTCTGATAATCCAGTGCTACAGAAATGTATGACTAATGGGGGACTTCATCTTATTGCAAGAGAGTATCCCTGTACCACCCTTGGGATGACAATGGGAGCGGTCATCATTTACACAGCCTGAACATAATAAGAGGAGTAAATATTCAAAGCACATGCTAGAGGTGTTAAAAAATGATAGCCAGATGTCACATTAGAAAATAATTACTCAGTATTAACAAATTAAGCCATTTAACAATAGTTGTGTCAGATCTTTAGCTGGGGATTTTCCCTGGGTATTGCCTTTCACTTTGTTTTCCTTCTTTTTGTATAATGTTTCCACAAGCTACAAAATCTACAAAGACCTCATCCTGCCAATCAAACAAGAGCAAGCAGCTCAAGTAAAACTCTAGTTACACAAAGGACTTGAACTCAATTATCTCCACAGACAAGGTGTACACATGGATGATAAGTGTCACTTTCCTTCCCCAAGGTGTCAGATTTTAAACTCTGAAATATTTAACTTCGGCTTGGTAAGTTTTGGCTTGACATTAATTTTAAGGAACTCTTTGGTATTAAAAAAAACAAACAAAAACACCCAATCCCAAAACCAAAAAAAAAATAAAAAAATCATCCCTCCATATATATAGAGAGAGAAGATTCACATTAATATGATTAATATGTTGGCATTTTATTTTCACATTTCTATCTACCACACCTTCAAAACTGTATTCTTCAAAACTCTACAATATTCTTTCAGTCATTGGAGAGAGAGCTCACACTAGGTGGAGGGGTGGAGGATCACATTTTTGCTTAAGACACTATTCTGATGATGACATATATGAAGGAGGGCTGCTACTTTCAAAAGACTATTGAGAAACTGCATTAAAACAACTCTACATGCCTTTGATATGTTTTGGAGAGATAAAATCTCGCTCCTCCTACTCACTCACATGGAGTAATTGGGCTGCTTTACCCTTCAAAAATCATCACTAAAGCGTTGGCCCATCTGTTAATATATGCAACCCTGCCTTCAGATTTGTTGCAACAGAATTTCAGATGCAATCCTCATCTCAAAAAGCAGCAGCTCAAACCCCTTATCTCTGTTCCTCCCTGTGCTCTGTAGATCTGAGCATCCAACAGCATCTCTCTTTACCTTTGCAGGAGCACTCAGAGGTTGCCTGACCTTGCCAGGTTCATTCAACACTTCAGGCACTCTTCAAGCAGCTATTTCACTGCCCTAACCCCAACAGACCACAGGTGTGAGGAATACCAGCACCAGCCTGTGTCAGCTAATTGCCCAATAATTAGGCAAGACACATAGCCCAGGACCTTTACAGGGAAATCTAGAGCCTATTTCAGTCTGAACCAATTCTCAGAATATCAGGAAGTCACCTCATATTACCAGCTAATTAAGGGGATAACTTCATCTGCAGTCAGCCTGAGAGATGTTTGAGCCCTAACAGAGCCTGCAAAGATTCACAACTAATTGTTTCCAAGATCATGACATTACATTCAGCAGAGCTTGTGTGACAGGTCACAAACAGGTGTTTTCAAAAAAAAAGAAAATTGCTGTTGACCTACCTGGATGTTAAAAGAAACAATTGCATCAATACTGAATCACTTTGGAAAATCCAGCTGATATGTCAGGAAGCCTGAGCCACAGCTCCGTCCTTAAAAAATACCACCAGTAATAATGAACGTGCCTCCTTTGTTATTTTTGATTAATAGCTGGCGAGACACTTAAATAGCTCTTCCCCTGTCCTCTTATTCTGCCTTTCACCATCACATCACAGGCAAGATTCTGAAGCATTGCTGTAATGTGAACCTCATCAATGGTCTTTAACAAAAGAAGCCTTTCCTTCCCCAAACAAGAAACAAAATTAGTTCATTTTGGAGAAAACTCACAAGCCATCAAGGCAAGACCATTAAGTTTGGCTCTCCCAGCTAAAATATTAGTCTCATGTACTGTTAAGTGCTTGGAGCCAGATCCTAACACAAACACCAGCATCTGTCTGACTTAAGTCAAAATACTGAGCTTCTAAGCTAGACCATTTAGGCAACTTAAGATTTTTCAGTGGCTTGCTAAATAGGCCCAGACTTCTGAAAATGGACTCCTTTCCTCATGTCATTCTAAGCCATCCTAATTTTCCAGATCAGCTGCCGAAAGCACACATCATCACCACACCTTGGGTGAGTAAAGATGAAGGCCCAGCGCCAAGTGTTGCAACTACCAAAAGCCAGTGGGTGGAATGCACCAGGCACACACTGAACTGCTTATATTCATTCTTCCTGGAGCTCTAATGATGAAACTTGAAAATCTTTAAAATACTTAAGAGATACTTTGCAAAAGAAAAGAATCACATTTTTAAACCCCCATTTGATTATTGTTTAAAAATAAACTCATGAGCCTAACTGAGCTATCAGAGTGACATCTTCCTTTTCTTCTTTATTCACAGAAAACTATTGCAGTCTCACTGGTAACACATAACATCAAATTATCCTAACCAAGGACAAGGAAAGAAGGTGAAAAACCGGCTTTCTGCTTAAGAGGGCTAGTGAGAAAAAGATCTATCAGTAACTGAGGAAAAGGAAAGTTGTTGGACTTGACCACTTTAGATCCATGAAAAGGAGATGCAAAGGTTACTGCCAACGTTTTCCTTTTATGAAGGGAGACTTATTGGTTTGGTTCATATTGCAGCAAAGCTTGACAGACCCTGCTGGTGTTTTCTCCTGTTAATTGAACTGATGCACAGAAAAGGACTGTCTTAGAGCTAACAACATATAATGTTATCTCCTGAGTTATCATTCCAGTCATCTGCACTCTTGAAAGCAGAGTTTCCCTCCATTTTTCATCTTCCACAGTTGAAGTGACAGCTTTTCTTTCATCTTTCCTCAAAGGTTATTAACAAAGCTCATTGTTCACTCACTATTTGATTTCTCGGTATCAAAAGCAAAAGTAACTTTTTCCCAGAACAACTCATTAGCTAAGCTGAGTCCGTAGAACTTAATAAAACCGCCTTACTTCAATGAATTCAACTATAAAATTCTTAATTTTTAATAAGATTATGCTTGGATACTCAGTATTTGAACAGTAGCTATTATTCCGTATGTATGTTTTTGCATACAATAAGAAAACGAAATCTAAGAATGACCAGTTAAATATACTTTCTCTAGAAACCATTTTTCCAAGACAAGTATGAGAATCTCATGAACACTACCCTGTCTGTTATTTGGATGGCAGTGGGAATAAAACTGTAGCAGCAGCTACACACCGACCACCTCACTGTTGCAGAAGTCAAAGGAGTTGGTATCACAATTCTGTTGCCATCACAAACATCTGTAAGCTTGCAGCTGGTGAATATTTATTAGTCCAGCACCAAAACATTTGTGTGCCTCCTTCTGATGAGACCTTTCAAAATACACTTTAAGAGTGTTTACTTGAAGTAGGCGATGAGTAGTTTTTAAGTCGCCTCTTTCGTTCCACTGCAGTTCGCAGAGCCTGGAGAATTAAGTGTTTATTGTTCAGGATGTTGTAGCTGCACAGGTTGAGCAGCTTGTTGAAATTCTCTTCAGTGTATGTCAGCAGGCCAGTGCCATAGGGAGCAGTACAGCAGGACACGTCCACTCTTCCCTGCTCCATCTCTGCAGGACTGCGCTCCACATCTGAAATCAGAACAAAGCACAGCAAAGATATTGAGGTGGAAAACTCCTACCAGGCAAAGCAAAACACACAGTAACAGATACAAAAAGATGAATTGCCTCCTGAAAATGGTTCAAGACTTAACTGCTGTATAGTAACTATGTCAGCTGCACTAGTAAAATCCACTAGTTTGCTGCTTGGCTACAGTGCAGACTTGACCAGCAGAAAAACATTTCCATGCAAAATGCTTTCCTCTCTGAATTAAGGTTTTGCATCAGAATATTTAATTTTTTTAAGATTTGGAATTTTGTATTTTTAATTTTTCAGTTGAGTTTTGAGATGACAGCTCCTTATCTACCAGCTGGTAGAAAATTACATCTGAGGGCTCCTGGATTGGGAATGCTCCCTCTCAGGTTGCTGAGATTTTAAGCAAATGCAGCAGAACAAATAAGATAATGAATAGCACAAGGTCTTTTTCAATAAGCTGATTCATGGATTTTTGTTCATTTTTTGAGGAAAGTTTCCTGGATCATAGAAAATTAGCAATGAAAAAATTGGAGTTGATGCATGTAGAAGTATTTGTAAACTGAAACTGAATTTGCCAAGTAGATGTTTTTACCCAGTGAAACAAACACTTCTTCTATTGCTGAACTAAAGCAAACAATCTGGCAACTTTTCAAAAATTATAGGTATCAAAGCAGCTTGTTACCCTGTCAAAGCCTTTGCTTCGTTATATGTTTTCAGCACTTTCTATTATCAATTTTTTCATGTAAAAAAAGTAATAGGAGAACTCTAGCTTTGTTAACCAAGTAAACATTATATCTCTTCATGAGACTGTTAGGTGCCAGCGTAAGCTACCAGTGGATATAACTTAGTAGCTGTGTCCTCTTCTTTATTATCCAAGTTACATGACCTGTTTGAAGTGCCAGAGGGGGTTTCCCTCAAGGTACAGGTACTCATGCTTTTATTTTTAAACCTCTTCATTCCAATCCTTGATTAGCTGGCCAATATTACATGCATCACACCTGGACTGAGAATATAATAACTTCGGAAACTCAGAAGCTTGCTAGAAGAAGTGTCTTATTACGGAAGAGGAACAAATTCAATGGATCAGCTGGATAAGACAATCTCAAAAAATGATTACTGCTGTCAACTTACTCGGTGCCTTGTATTTTTGGAAGGTATCACACACCAGCGGAAAATAGACCAAGACTGGTGCCTCTAAGCTGTCCTCAAACACATAACATTCCTTCAGGTGTTCCCGGTCTTCCTGGCTCAGCTCTGTGCTGGGGAATGGGATCCCATGCTCCAAACAGTATTCTGAGAATAGGTCCAGTGGCTGGCTCAACAGAGAGGAGAGATGCAACACAAAGAGAGCTTGAAGCAAGACCACCAAACCCCAAAATAGTATTTTGCTGCAGTAGACAACCTGAGATTGATTCATATGTTTATAAATAATGCTAACTTTGCACTGGAACAAACATACCATCTTAATTTTAATATATCCTGGGTAACAGAAATTTGGTTGACTTGCTAACACATATTTTTAAAGCAGGGTTACTATTTACTGCAATTTACATGACATTCAGGTAATTTTTGTGATTTAGTAAGCGCAGTAAAGGATTTGGATAAGGAAACTTTGATTACATGTGGCTTCTCAGATCACAGGTTCTTAAATATCTGAATTCAGTGCATCTATGTCTTCATGTCCTCTTACAAATAAATTACATTAA
This sequence comes from Pycnonotus jocosus, assembly GCA_013400435.1. Classification (NCBI taxonomy): domain Eukaryota; kingdom Metazoa; phylum Chordata; class Aves; order Passeriformes; family Pycnonotidae; genus Pycnonotus; species Pycnonotus jocosus. The sequence goes on along the minus strand of VWYP01027728.1, from coordinate 148,145 downwards.
TTTCAATCATATAGGCCCCTCGAGGTTTCTTCAAATGCAGGAAAAAATAACCCTGATTAAAATTCATGCCAACACTGAGTCAAATATAACAGTAAAACATTTCATTCCAAAAGATTCAAAATTATGTATTGTGCATTAATTATATTGTAGAAGTTATTTAACTATTGAGGAACTTGTTATCAGGATGACAGATAGATAGAATAGGACATCTTCTCTACGTCTGTGTTCATATGCCAAAAAAGGACACTGAAAACAGCCCTGATAAAGGCAGTGACATTATGGTCACAGTTGTGAACAGTACCATTGACATGATCATTTAATTTAATAAAAACCAGACCATTTTTCTGGAGGGGAAAAAACAGAGAGAGAGACAGACAGAGAGAGACAGGGGTGGGGGCGGGGGGAAGCTGTGGTGTTAATTCAGCTGCTGGAGTCTCACAGATAAAGAATCACTGCTTCAAAACATCACCAGAGTCTGTGATCCTCCACTGTAATTTAAATGGAGAATGACATCCACTTTTCTTTCTGGCCTCAGAATGGGTGGGCAGCTGGTGTTGATGAAGAAAGCTGTATCTATCAGCTTGAGGTAGTCACTCATTTCATTCAGCTGGATGGGAGAAGAATCCAGCACTGTGTCTGAAAGGCCAAAATTCTATCATTATTTACTGCAGGGTAAGTCCCTTTTTTTTTCCAAATTAGCATAAAAGAGGAGAAAGAAAAGACAGTTGATGTATATTCATGTTTTGTATGACACAAACCCCACAGTTAAGTATTTGTCTTTGACACAATTTTAGTAGCTAAAGCTCAACTCTGAGATCAGTCAGAGGGAGCAGTTCTGAGACTCAGCTTCATCCAAAGTAATAAATTACTCTTCTTTTTCAGCGTGTGTAAATTTGTGGCTATTTAACTTCCTCAGAAGCTTCAAGTCACACTTTGATCACTTTTCCTAGGAAGATAAGAATTCAAGCAAACCTGCTGTGCTTTCTCCAAAACAGGAATGAGACCAGAAGTAAATAATCTAGGGCTTGGCAAAACCCATTCCACAAACATGTTAATCAAATAATACTAATCAAAATTTGCCTTTATGATAAAACTTATCAAATATTTGTTCTCACCAAGTATCAGCACTCAAATCTCCTTCAAAGATATAACCAAAACAATTTCCAATTACCTTTCCACATACAAAAGTTCTCATTCTCCAAATACTTGTTATGTAGCTGCAAACCCTTGAGGAAATTATGGTAAGTTGAAACCACTGGCCGCCCGGTCATCATTTCTCGAAGAGTTTTGGAAAGGTAACCTTTGGGAATGGATAAGCAGGTTGTCTGTTCATGAGGCTTCTTGGGCAGAGCAGGATGGGTCTCTGCAGGAAGAACAAGAGGGAATGTGTCTGCATTTGGCTGGGGTGTTTCTGTGATAATAACACCCAAACTCCCATGGCTCCCCGCCCCATCTGTGACTGAGTGCACACATGGCCATGCAGAGTGTTCTGGGCAGCCGGTTTCAGTGTCACACCATCACCTTGTTGTTCCCTGGCTGGCCTCTCCCTCCCCACAGGGCTCTGGTAACCCTCTCATGACTAACAGAACTCCCCAGGGATGTTGCACAGTGAGCAGTCCAAAGTTTTTTCCTGTTTTACAGCACAACAGCTGGTCTCCTGCTTTTCCTTCATTCTCAAGGGCTTGGTGTCCCATAAGCCAGAAATAGGACACAAAAACAAACCCTTTACCAGATGTCAGGTTTCACATTTCAGAGAGGTGTGAAGAAAATGCAAATGCAAGAGAAAAGTAATCTAAAGAACTAACCAATGTCATGCTCAGTGTCCCGAGTCCATCTGTGCCAGAAGTGTTCTGAATGACCTGAGAGGTAGACGGCATCCATAAAACTCTGGGAAAATATATTGCTCCACATACCTTGAAAGTTAAAAAACATAAAAGGCACCATATTTAATATTAGTTTGAATTTTCAGAGCACAGCTATGGCAACATACCTCAACCACTCTCTGTTTTAGTTATGAAATATTATGAATTTTCCTATAAATGTCAAATGCCACACCATTTCACACAATGTCTGGCTTACGACCAGGCCACTTTCGAAACTTGGCTGTCTAGAAAAGTCAGGCTGTGAGTTTAAATGCTTCAGATGATCAGTTTGTGTGTGTTCAGCAAGACATTCAGCAAATTAGTCAAATTTTTCTCAAAAATCAGTTTCCTCTTTTGTCACTTTTGGCTGGTTCATTTGAGATTGAAATTACATCAAATACCTTCTCTGGTGTACTAATACTGCAACTTGCAAATCACCTCTGTGTAGCCAGCTCTTAATGTGATGTTTTCTTGAGATAGTATATTACCTTCCAAGAAGCAGATGTGGGATTCTGGGATCTTCTTCATCCGGTGACCCATGAAGAACTCACTACCAAAATCCTCTGAGCGAACAAAGGCCCCATATTTCAGGAGACCCACCTCATAAGGTGTGAACTCCACCCACTCTGCAAATAAGGCATCAAACTGGGTTTATTGCAGCCACCTGAACACATGTAAAAATCAGCTTAGAGAATCAGAAGCTGGAAGAACAAGGCCCATAGCTCCACCATGGTGGTGACAGACAGTTCAAACCACCATGTTTTGAAACAAACTGGTGTCCTTCAACATACATGAATGCAAAAGCTAAATTCATCTCCTCTGCCAGAATTCATGCAGCTTGGGATTCAGGTCCATTTCTAAGAAGCAAGACCTGGGGCTGAAATCCACTGATTGCTAAGGCCCTGCATACAATGTGGCATTTTGAGTTCCTCTGAGTCAGCAATGACACCAGCTACCATTCATTCTTAAGACTTTATAATCACTGCCTTGAGGATAAAAAACTCTGACCAAACCCCCTCCCCACACAGACACCTTGGCCAGGTGCACTGGGACTGCAGATGTGCCTAGGAGCAGATGACCAGGGTCAGTTGCAGGACTTCTTGCTTAGTTTGGGCTGGAAACACTATAGGAATAGCAATCAGGATCAGGACCACTGATCACTGATCAGGGCACAGAGCACTGACCCCCCTCACATCCCTCTCTTGCTGCTGGGAGCTGACTCCAGCTCTCACCCCTTTCCACCCTCTCCTTTCTGCTCCCCACTCCTCACAGCTCTCTTGGGCTAGTGCTGCCCCAGCAGCAGAGCCAGCAGCCAGAAGGGGCTGTGAGGGGTAGGAGGGGGTGAGAGAGAAAAGAGCAGCAGTAGTGGCTCTCAAGGCTGCCAGCAAAAGGCATCTCCATCCCCCCACCAAGCAGTGTCTACAGCACAGGTTTCTCCCTTCCATAGTATTAGGATGCATGTTTTTCATCCAAATCAGAAACCAGATATGAAGACAGGGTTTGAAAAGGAATTATTTAAAAGATTTATTGGCTTGGACTTTCAGTAAAAAGTTTTGGCATTCAACCAGCCTTAAAAGGAAACTCTTCAGAGTTGTAAGAGGGTAATATGATAAAGTATACCTTTAAAATCCAAAGTGCTAAAGTCATCCTTGACATTGAGGGACAGGTATATGGGGAATGGATTCTGCCCCTGATTTACTGCTAGTTGCTGATCTGAGAGTTTGTGAGTACTTTCCTGTTTACAAAGAGAAAAAGTCATTGTAAAAAGATGAACGTGATGCATGGACTTACTGCAGTATCTAAGCATGAACTATCAATGAGGTATCTGTTAAACCTCAGCAGGTTTGGTTTTGTGTACTTTAGACTTGTGGCTACACAAGTGAGTTCATGTGTTATCTGCCATGAGCTTTCACCAAGGCATTGTGCTTATGGGAGTTTTGGCAAGGGGGACAGGGCAAAAAAGGAAGAAACATGTCTGTAAAGTCACTGAGATATGACTTGCTTTAAGGAAAGAAAGATATTTAGTTAACCTGAACCCATTTCCTTCACTACAGCTTATGGGTATCCATTGCTATGGCCGAACTTAGCTCTGTCAGAGCCTTCTCTCCTCTGACTGTTACTAGAATGATCACCTGACCCAAAATTAAAGATGTTTCCTTAACGTCTTGAATTTTTACATGCTCAGACACCTCCTCTAGGTGCTCACATTTTACAGTTACTTTGTTACTTTTATTCTACAAAGCCAAAGATTAAGTCCTTCAGATGTTCTGAAAGACTTTTCTCTAACTGAATCTACAACCTTAGACATGGGAAGTTAGAAATCCTCTGAAATAAGAGGGAGAGAATGAATATAAATACCTGATGATGTAGCATACAATCAATGAAGAGTCCCCATAAATCTGTAAAGGACACCTTGTGTCCCTCCTGCTTTCTCTCACAAAGCTTCTTCTCATAGTATTTCATATGATCCAAAGAGAAACAGTGCAGCTTGCTCTTGATCACATGTTTCCTGATACCATCAATTGGCCCACTGAGATCCTTTTGTGACCAATTTGCATCTTCATATAACTTTGACATGGTCCTGGATAAAAGAAAGGTACTGTGGTTCACCGCAGGGCACATGACAATTCACTGGGCTTATAACACACCTAAGTGTCTTTTTTGTTTCAGGCTACACAAGGTTCTTGCCCTCCAACTTTTACTTGGAAGAGCATTTCAAAGTTAAGGTAGCATTTACACTGTATAATGATTTTCTTCCCTTTTTTGCTGCATAAATAAATTTAAAATCATCCTAGCTTGTTTGTTTTTCAGAATCAAAAGAGTAATAAAGCACCACTGATAACTTAACTCATGTTTTTGCTAGAATTACCCTTTGATTGTCCAAGCCACACCTTCTGTCTGAGGTCAGTTCCCTCAGGTGGGTCAGACCCTGTGCGGAATGTTAAGCTGGAGTTCAGCAGTGACAAAATTGCCCCGGCAGGTGCAAGAGCCCCTCCTTGGGCATGCAGCAGGTGGGTCACCTCACACTGCTGGCACACATAAGGGCAGGCCTGAGCTGCCAGCTCCCAGAGCTCCAGCAGATTCCAGTCATCCCCTCTCATCCCCACCCCACTTGTTCTAATTCTGTCCCACACACTTTAAGAGCAGCCCTTCAGAGGCAAAATGTTTTAAACCCCTCAACCCCTCCTAGTTTGTGCAAGGCAGTCACCATTGAGTGCAAGAATGACACTGTGTTTCTCAGGGCTGTTCTTTTAAAGTCTGCTTTTTGGAGACATGTAAGAGTTGAGCCAGACAATTACAAAAGGACTTTTGAAGTGTTGCATGCAACAAGATAACAAGTTACAGGCAAACCCTCCCAGCTCCCACTCTTTTCTTTTGTTTCTGTAAACACTTCAGTGCAGTTACAACAATACTGTAATTCTCATTAAATTTGTTTCTTTTAGGAGGACAGCACTGAGTGGTCCCATGAAACAAGCCCAAAAGGAAGCCAAGTGCCAGCATCAAGCTGAGTAAATTCATCAATAAGGCAAAACTGTTCACCAGGTTATCACTTTGCTAACACAAACAGCAAGTACAAGCCCAGCTCTCCTTACCATGTCGTGGCAGATAAACCACTGATGTATGACACACAGTCCAGAACACCCAGCTCCTGGAGAGCCAGGAGACTGCCCAACAGGGCTGTCATGGACCGCACTCCCCCCGCTGCAGTCACGACTGCCACCACTGGCACCTGCTCAACACACAAAGGCAGGAACAGGGTCACTCATCACCAGATGAGACACAGGAGTGACGGCCATGCAGAAAAAAGTAAACAGCAGCACCTGATTGAGGTAGGTTTTGATTAATTCACCCTCTTCAGGGCAGTGGCTAGGTGTGTGTTTGAGTTGTGTAAACTTTGGCGGAATTTAGTGTATGCTGAAAGCATTTTCCTGATCAGTGGTGCTTTGGAAAGTCAGGAGCTGTAAGTACACTTCTTATATGGGAAAATATATTTTCAGATTTTCTCAATGTATTTAATTTTTCCTCAACTCTTTCCCCCAAAATATTTTTTAAGCTCTGAATATAACTAAGGACAGAAGAGCAGCTCAAAACCTGCCTGCATATATTTTTTTTCCTCTACGTGTATATACAACATTTGCTATTCTCCAGACAGATAGTGCCCAGCTTTATGGATTTATTTTAACACCCTCTTTCCAACCCAGATTACCTCTACCTTCACTCATATCAGTACTATATGTAATTTGGTTTTACTTCCTTCAGAAATGAATCAATCTTGTTATCCATCCTCCATTTTCTGTATAGTAAAAGCTGATACAACAAATATTCAGTTTTAGGAACATATGATGCCATTACCTTTAACCTTGTCTTCATTATATTTTACCATCTACTTGTGGGCTTGGGGGGTTCTTTGATTAATTTGGCTCAAACCGCCTTTTATTATCATTTAATAATAACAAGTCCTATTCTATCTGTTATTTAAGTCGATGGGCACTTTAACTTGGATGAAAAATGCTGTACTGCACACATCATAAAGGGTTGGATGTGCTGGGAGCTGAACAGAGCAGTGGAAAAAATACCCCACAGGCACATTGTCTAGACTCTTGCTCCAAGCACCACAGCCCCATAACAGATCACTGTCCTCCAGTAACAGAGCAGCTACCTCTGAGTTCAGGGATCCCCAGGAGAGGAGCAAACAAGAGGTTACACCAAAAAACACACAAGACAGATGGTACTGAAACAGTGTGCTGTGGGAGAGTTGCAGCCTTCCCTGTGAACCTTGTGACAGCAGAGAAGAGGTGCCAAAAAGGAGAAATGGTCGCAGTCTAAGCAGTCAAATTTCACCAGGCTTGGTTATACACAGCAGCATGTCAGCAAACGCAGCCTTTGTGTGCCCCCAAGTGAGGACAGAGGTTGGCAGAGAATAAAAGAGCTATAACTGGCCTCCTGACAGTTTCTCTTTCATCCTCTGTGCCAAAAACATGGATATGGTCTTAGGTGCAAGTGATAATCTGGCCTATACTATTTAGTCTAGCATATGTGGAAGAGCTGTATGGGTGGTCTTGCAAGTACATCACATCCACTTCTCTCAAAGTGGGTCACATCACTTCAAGTTCCCAAAATGCTGTCCCACACACCTCATCCTCCTGCAGGTCTTCGTCTAGATGAAGAATATTTTTCAGAGCAGCAGCAACCACCTTCTTCCTTTTACAGATGAAATCCTGCTCCTCTGCACACAGACCAAACCCCAAGCGCAAATCCAAATTCTTGCCACTAGAACATAAGAACAGTACATGGTATTACCTGTAGCCATTTCAGCTGGAGACATTCAGCAAAACCAACAAAAATAAACCAGTTTAAAGAATTTATACTTCCATGTATATGAAAGTCTCCCTACTCAAATGAAAGCAGGTAAATGGATATGCTATGTCCTATATTTGTGCCTTCCTGTGACCATTTTAGACCAGAATTATGTTCTGAACAATTTCACACAATCATAAGGGAGTTAAATAAATAAAACATTCTGCTTATTTAAAACAAGGAAACAAACTGAATTCAAGCTATTTCACATTGAACTCTGGTATTTGAACACCTCTTCACATTCTCTCTCTATGCATATATTTCCCAAAGCACAAAGAGGGCCTAAGTAGTTATTTAAACTTAATACACTTTAGTTAACACCAAGTTAAGTTTATCTCTGCAAAGAATTTGTGCTCTATTTGAGTCAGAAGATGTCTCTTAAATTTATCCCTTCTGTACATCAACATAAATATCATGTACCTGATTCATTCTATAACTTATATTTTCACAGGGTTCCAGTTTCAGAGGGTTTTTTTCAGGAGGAAAAAAAAAAAAAAAAACCAAAAAAAACCCAAACAAAAAAAACCCAAACAAACAAAAAAAAAAAAAACCCAAACACAAAACCCTTTTGGTCTCTTCTCTGAATACTATTCAGTGTAACCCTCTGATTTATCATCCACCTGTAACTAAGGCTTGCAATGGAGCTAACTCATCAACAGGGGGTAATGTTGCCCTTCAGAAAATCTCGGCAAGCCAGTCAAGAAATAAATTATTGTCCAGGTGTTTCATTGAAAAATGACCTGTAGAGGTCTTGTAAATGCATAAAGGTGTTAGACACATTAGAAATCTGGTACACATAAATATGCTGTATTACAGATAAAGGTTACAAGACAGAGGAATGTTTAGGTATCAAAATTGCAAAGCATCAACATTAGGAAAAATATTGTGATGGTTTATACCCCATAACTACCTACCACCTATCCTAAATACTTACCAATCAATTTTAAAGCTTTAAAAGGTTTTAAGCATTTTATTATCCATTCCCCACATTTTAGTCATCTTATTTCCTGTTTTGAAATTAGTTACTTTAAGATGTAGCTTCCTTTCATCTAACAATGATACTATGAAAGAAGAGGATATGGCCTAAGAAAATCATTCAAAAGCAATAAATTATTTACCTATTTTCCTCATTCACAGACACTTCATAAGATTCCCCCTGAAAATCAAGAATGAAAGCACCATAAATTTTAAATAGAATAGAAATTTTGTAAAAGCAGGTTTTACAGTATTAGTAATTATCCACATATATAGTCTAACGATAAATTTCTGATCTCTTCTCAGGCCTTCAGCACACAATCCTCATCCTGTTCGTAAACTACTTTTAAAGCAGCCAGAAATTCTGAAGATCCTATTTCCTCCCCAGTTCATAGTTATATTTCCAAGTGTATGCAGAGTTAAGGATATGGATAACTCACTAATGCATTTTTAGTAACAAAATCCATATGTGACCAGATATCACATATATAGAGTTTACCTTATTGAAAGAATTCCAAATACTGTGAAAGGATACTCACTCTCATCACTGTCACTTTCTTTCCCAAGTCCAGAGAATGGAGAGGCACAGCCAGGGGATTACTTACATCCATTTCCCTCCTACCTGAGCCATGCTGATTTGAAGAGGAGGAAAAATGTTATAAGGAGAATATTATTTATGAACCCTAGACACAGAAATACCAGATAAGGATTAATTCATGATTTTCTCCCAAAATTTAGGTTAGGTGTTATCACCACTCATAAGCAAAACATACACAACAGAAAAAATGCTCCTTTGGCAGAGTTATAAGCAGTCTGGGCTGGCTGTACTTGATGTAGTGGAACCTGGTGGTTTCACTGCTTCCTGGTCTGGAGTGAGGACCTATGGAAATATCCTGGGTTTCTTCATAGGATCCCTTCATTGTGAATGTGAAATCTCTCCCTAAGAACAAGAAGTAAAATGCAGGGAGATGTTAACTGTGTCTAGTCCTGAAATTAGCAAATAAAAGTGCCCCAAGTGACATTTCATCCTTAGCGCTGCAGGCTTTACTAAGGTTAGTTTGGACCACAATGTTTTCCTTCCCCTGTGACCAGTGTGCTGCACCCGGCCCTTTGAGTTCCCCTGGACTGCAGGGGCTCAGAACTGACCAGCTCTCAAGTTTGCAATACTCAGAGAACTGATCCCAAAGCTGATGGCAGAGTCGGGGCTGACATCCCTGACTCCTTGAGGCCCAACACTTCATCCAACACTGAGAAACTCAGAGCCATCTGTTGTGAGTATTTCTCTAATCTTGAGGGGAATTTTTAGCAGACACCTTTGTACATAATCCTTTGTGTGAAAGTGTGTGGGAATTGATTTGAACACCCCATAGCAGATGTGGGATGATTGTTACCATCCTACATTCATAATGAAGTTACTTATTGTTCTGCTTGTAGTAAATCCCATTGAATTGCTTTGTAAATGCTACATTACAGAATTATTAAGTACTGCTGAATCCTTTAGACAAACTATCAAGTCTGAAGCTAAGTTTGGCAAGAGTGTCCACTCTGAAACTCACAACTCAGTGTGAGGATCTTGACTCCTGGCACGCTTTCCTTTTCCCTCTCTATCCTTTGGCACCCCTGGTCTCCACATAAATAATTCTAGATTGATTCTAATCTGATTTTTCTTTGCATGCTTCATGCATGTAGTAATAGAGTGAACCTTGCCATCAAACCTTGTTACACTTTTACAAATTTATGTTAAACCTAGATTTGCTGATACACAGGTATACACTGGCAAAGGCCAGTGACTCTCTAAGTGAGGTAAACCAATTGTGACACCCTGCCAAGTGACAGAGTATGTGTTACACTTGTGGATGCCTCTAGCAGCATTCACATCCCCTGAGCTTTCACTGAAGTCTTTCTCCTCCTAAGAGTTGTGTCTCCCTTCTTTTACTTTGTTTTTCCCAGAAAACAGAGGTAAAGGTATTTCAGTTCCATCACACTGCAGTGATGTTTCCAACTCTCCCAGCCACCTCCGCAGTTTCCCTTAAGCTACACAGTCACGCCTTCTTCTGAGGATTCTCACTATTAGCAGGTAGGTAATTCAGGAAATACCCAAGCAGCCCTGATGCAAACAGAGACTAAAACAGACCAAATATTTCTCTAGATTCAGCTGCATTTCCCATAGCACAAAAAGCAGTGACAAACAATTTAAATCAGCAACCTCACTTTTGTAAGAACTCTTCATCTTTGTTTCATTCACATGAACTTCCAAACATGAAACTTCGCGAGCCTGGAAGAGAGAAACAACAAAACCACTGGTCACAGAAACAGTTCAGGATTCTCAATGAAGTTCTAGGGGTCCTGTAGAAACACAATGCTTGGCCGTGATGGTCTGTGGGTGTGAAGAACTTGTAGAAACCAAGTATCTTGGGTAAATCTTGCAAGCAGTACAGTGGTTAAGGAAGCCAAAATAACTGGGGGTCTGTAATTACATTTAAATACCATTCAGTCCCCAACAGTTAACACAAGAAATTTTTCTCCCTATCTTCCATCCACATGCTTCAGTTCTGCCCTACCATAAGACTGGCATACAAAACAAAAAGCAAACAAACCAAAACAAAAAAATTACCACTAGTACGCCATTAGTAATGATCTTCTCAGATACACCTGGTCTGAAAAGCAAAACCAAAAAGTTTTATTTAGAAGTGGGTATTTAAGCAAGAAATGTTCAAAAGCAAATAGTTCTCTGAGCTCAGTTTTTCGAGCTGGCAAGTACCATCAGCATTTCTGTCTTGCAGCCTCTGCCAGATCACATCCCATACCTTCCCAAGGATGCTCCTTCTTTCTTATCTCTCCTGATGAGTATCATCTCTCCTTAGGCTGAATCACAAAATAAACACCCATTCCCAGCTAGAAATAGTAAGTGAGACTGTCACTCAAATTCAGGAGAGAAAAGCAACTATGGGGAAGATGCTGAGATGGGGTATCTGAACACAGGTTCATGGAGCCACTTCCCCAATGCTGCATTACCACTCTCTCTAAAATGCAGTTTTCTGATGACAAACTCTACAACGTTTAGGTTTTACTTACATGTTTTCCAGTAGAAATTCTACTTCCAGTTCTTCCTGATTCTGAAAACATATTTTTAATTTATGAATTTAAAAAATTTAATTTATGAATGACATGATACAACCCTGACAGTTTATTTATAACTCTCTCTCTATTCCCACACCCTCTAAATCGTAATCTGAATGGATACTGTTTTCTGTTGGCCACTTTGATTTCACCTCTCCCAGCCTTACTGTTTACAAACCAGTTGTCCTGTTGAGAGAAAGATTAAGTATCATAGAATAGGGAGAGGGGTTCCTATTATTAACTTTTTAGTAGGATAAGACATGGGTCAATCAATGCTGAGGAAGGGAAGAATAGCAGGCAAATTATGTAGGAGAACATACTTAAGAATGAATGGACCTAACACAGTGAATAAATAGGGAGTGTGCCTTGGTTAAAACAAAATAACTTGCAGAGCAAAGTCATTAAACATTAAAAAAGGGTGGGAGATGGGACCAACTTGGAAAATAAAAACTTCCAAGGTGAAGGGAAGAAGACAGAAGACTGAAGCTGTGAAGAGGAATCAGGGAAAGAGGAGAGACAAATTAAGAGGAAAAGATACAGGAGAAGTATAAGAATGAAACAGCAACAGAGCAGCACACCAAGAGTATAAAAGAGACTAAATAACTGTATTACTTCAGCCACTTGCTGCTCTATGGGATACAGCCAATCCAGGAAATACCACACTAAAAAAGGTGTATCGGAGAGACCTTCTGGATCACCCACAGGGAGGAAAACACTAGATAATGGTGATATAAATCTCTTTCTGACAAATGATGGTAACACTTTTTAATTTATATTCAGAATAACTAACATTTTCTGACAAATATCACTTCTGTTCAGCTGCACATCATACTTTAACATTGTGAAATGACTGTGAAAAATGCCAAATCTGACAATGCAGCTGCCATGGGAAAACCATCTTTACAGTAAAAGTGAAGAGCAATTTCGTATTTACTAGTTCACATGAGTAAAGAGACATCTCTCATGGCTTCTCTGACAGCTCCATCTGTGGCACATAATGCAGAAGCAGGTGGTTCTGTTTGCTAATTTCTCCCAAAGTCTCTATTTCATGAGAATTATAGTGCTTGCAAGTTTGTAATAGAAGGCTGAGGCACAGATTTTAGAAAGCAGTCACCTTACAGGGATGCAAGACAGACTGTATCAAATATCTGATTGTGCCCAGACTGTACTAATTGATGGTCTGTTACAACTTTGTCCAAAGAACAGCAGAAGCAAGGTTCAGAAGAACCTGGCTCCCAGCATCTGCTTAATTGTGGTTGCTTCATGCTCCTATCCTTCCTATGCCATTTTACACTCAAACAAATCATATTTCTATTAAGACCCACTCACATATTGGTGGGTAAAAAACCCAGAACATACAATGGAAATACTTGCTAGGCCACAGAGAGCAAGAGGCACAGCACAGCAACCCTGCTGCTCTGACATTATCCATCTGACCTCCTCAGCCCTCCTCCTGAGATACCTTGGGAGATGAGAGAAACCATAATGGGCAAGTGGCACTAGAGCCTGTTATTAAGATTGCCCAGCCTGTCACATTACTAAGTCACTTTCAAAAAAATGAAATAACCCCAAGTCTTCCAAAAATCCATGTACAGAGCATAATAACCTGTGATGCCTCACGGGTGCCGAATTCATCACAAAGTGAAGAAGGGCAGCTTGACCAGGATGTTCCTGAGACAGCTCACCTGGTCTGACCCTCACCACTTCCACCTTGCTAATGGGCTACGACAGCTCTGCACATGCCTCAGAGCGAACTCAGGGCTTGAATCACACTTGGAATTATCTCAGTCACTCGAGGCTTTTTCTGAGGAAGGCTGTAGCCAGCTGAAACAGGTTTAGTAAGCAGCCCTCAGTAAGGATTGGTCTTCTAAAAGAGTAGTTAATAAACACTCTCCAAAGCAATAGTAATACAAAAGACAGGCAGGAGTGTTTTCCAAAGAGCCTGACTGACACGGTGGTTTAGAAATAAATGGAGCACACCAGTTCCTGGGAACTGTAAACTGAAGCCCTTGGCAGAAGTGTGAAAAAGCCCTGAAGTTGATACTACACCCTCCAAACAGAGAAGGTGTTACATTGTGCAGAAAGCAATCTGAATACATATGCTACTCTCATTGAAGATGAGTGTGATTTCTCCACCTCTCCTCTCAGGAATTTCATCCCCTCAGTGTTTCATAAGATACTTTTTATCTCCTCTTTAATACAACCAAACACAATATTTTTGAGACACATGCAGCAAATAAAACTCCTAGGTCATATACTCACTTAAAAGAAAAGATAAAATATTGATGATATTCTCATTCATTAAGGCCTGCCCCTTCTGTGCTGGCTCAGCTCCTCTAAAATAAAACACTAACCCTGTAACAAAGGAGCATAAGAAGACTTGCTGAGATTTATTTCGTAAAGCTGTTTAATAGAGGAGGGAAAAAACCCTATGAGATTATCACAAGAATGAAATGCTTTATTTAGCAAGGACATTATCTGAAAGAACTGGCCAAAATCCCCAGAGAAGCTGAGAGGAGATAGCCCTAGTGAGCTACTGGCCAAAATATAAGGGCAACTGCCTGGAAAGGGGGACAGGTTTGCTCCCACCCCTGCTCTGTCAATCTCCTACAACAGCAATAAGACTCCCTAATCATCAGCTTCTTCATTTTTCTCTTTTTCTTGCTGATTTTTTGAAACATATTTTTGAAAATGGAAAAAAAAAATTAGGAATACAAAAAGTATTTTGCATCTTACTCCAGTCACAACAAGGGATGTTTGTGATCCCTCTCCTAAAATCCAAGCATTCCATTTTTTTTTAGTAACATCCTTTTTAACAAAGTCTTTGTGTGTGAGAACCATTTTAATGTTCAATACAGGCAGTAACTTGAAACAAAATTCTAATCAAGAGTATTATTTTCTCCAATCACTCACCTCTGGATTCAACTCAAAATTCAGGCGAGCTTTTTCTCCAGGTTGGATTTTGGCCACATCAAAGCGAACAGTCATAAGATGGTCATCTGGTGTAAAAGTATCCTTATCACAGACTGTCAGCTCCAGGATGTTCTGAGGAGAGAGGCAGGGAAGGATGTAAATGACTTATTCTGGGGCTACTGAAGGATGTAAATGATGTATTCTGGGACTAATGAGCCCTAAAGGAAAGTCCAGCAAGAGCTAGCATTCAGCCCCCATGTCCACAAGGATAGACTCCTGCGACAGCATGGAGCTCAGCTCACAGCCCATGTGGCTCAGATAGCAGAGTCAGAGACTAACCCTGGAAGAGATAAATCATCAGATTTGGCAACTAAAAAGAGCTCCAAAAGAAGAGGAAACATAAGTGACAATACATGGTGGTAACATGCACCAGGCAGAGCAGAGGTTACACGCACTATTCCTCAGCTCGTGTGTGGATTCAAAATCACTACCTTGAGAAATTTCGGCATTTCATCAGAACATAATAATAAAGGTGAAATTTTTAGCCCTTTAAAATGGAAGTTAAAGCACACTATCAAACTCTTAACAGGATTTGAATTATAGCAATTCCCCTGGCAGTTCCTCAGGGCTCAGGTTACCCTTAGAAGCGTAAGAAGATGCAGCATTAGTAAACTATGAGAAACCGATCCAGTTTGGTCTTTGCATCCCTTTCACTCTGACTGCTCACTGATGTCTGCTAACTCCATAAACACTTCAACAGCTTTTTGCAACTATTCTGGGACACAGAAGCATTCAATGTTACTCCAGATATTCCACAACCTTCTGAGCTTAAACTTAAACCTTTCAGTCAGTTAACTGAGTTCAAGATCTGTGTGATCCTCAAGCCTCTCAAAAAGAGTCTGCCCACAGCAGGTGAGGATGCCCCCTTTAGAAAGCACCTGCTCACTGTCACAGATCCCACCTTTACTTCCCTCTGTATCATGAAGTGGAAAGTTTCATTCCAGACAGGGTTTCTGCAGTTGTGTACAGTTCTTGTCTGGGCTTCCCGACACGAAGCTGTTGGCAGCCACAGCTTGACATAGCAATCAGTCTGGCTCCCTGTGTTAACAATAAATTGCAGAATTAGTACAGCAGTGCTTTGGTATTACTTGGTTTGCCCAGTCAGGGAAAGAAAAGATTAACATCTGACGAGTCCTAGATATTTCATTAGACTCAAAAAAAAAAAAAAAAAATTCTGGGTTTAGAGTTATTTAATTTTCCTATTTAAATTTGTATCTGTTTCAAACAAAGTCAATTTTAAACCACTAATTCTATATGTTAACAGGAGCCAAAGTATTTTATTTCAACAGTACTGAACTAAGTACTCTGGCTCTTGTGATTTTTTTTAACTCCTATTTTCCAATATTTGCCAGTTTCCAAAAAACCTCATATACAACTTCACTTCTTGAAATGGTACTTTAAAAAATTTAACAGAAATTTTAGTTTGGGGGATTTTCATCTACTTGTAATGCACAAGTCATCCACACTGACAGAACAGTGAAGACATAAACACAGCAAAATCCAGAGCTACTACTGATTTTTCCTGTATCTTTCACAAAGATTTTCCTTTCCAAAGGGAATTGAGCACCCTGAAAAAAGGGGCACTGAAGAATTAGGAGAAAGGGAAATACCACAGAGCAGCTGATAAAGGGAAGGACAACTTCTACAACATAGAATTTTTTAGTCTATTTCCTTTCTGGTTTTAAGTTTTTTCTAAATTATTTCGAATTTAAATGAAAATGAAAATAAATACAACTTCTTCACCTAAACGCCCCTGAAATATTACTGTAATCCAAACAACAGGTGCACAAGAGCATTAAAATCAGGTGACTTTTCTTGCTAAGCCATAAATATTCCATCAGTGATACTTACACAGGTCTGCTTTGCGGAGATTTCTCATACCTATAATTTTTACAGAAAGCCAGCTCAACTGAGGCACTTCTGGCTGCAGAACAATGAAAAAGATAGCTTAACTATTAGCAATTAACTCAGATATAAATAACATAACTTATCCTTTAACATTATGATGCAGTGAATTTAATTTTAATTATTTGACACATTTTCTGAGAAGAAATACTTTCTTGTGATTTGAAATTGAGTAAAGATAACCTGACATTCATAGTTAGGGTCTACATTAATCAAAATGAAACCTCATTAATATAGTAAGCATAACTGATACTTGTATATAAACCAGGGGGTTTTTAAGGAACCATAACTGAAGGAAGCAGTAATGACTAAAGCTCTAAACAATATAAGAAAATAGAAATCTGAGGACACCAAGTAAAATCAGCAGTGTGATAGATTATGTAATTAAACATAAATAAGCTAGAAAAGCTGTAATTGTATGTAAATGTACATAGACACCAAAAAAAGGCACTAAAGCACAAACAGGTGATTCAGAATGTCTTGGCTTAATCAAGACAAGCCTAGGCTGACCTGACTGATCTACCCAGGAGAAGCCATGAGGCATAGCAATATTGACAACCTGTAGCATAGGGTTCTACAAGGAAGCAGCTTGAAGGATCCACAACTCTCCATTTTTTCTGTTCTCCCTCCACTCTCTATCACAGCTACACACAACCCTACACTTGGTTACAAGAAAAAGGCAGTGTTGAAGAATATCAAGAGTAAAATATTACATGCAGAACAATAGCTCCATTAATTGAATGAAAAGCAGCACTTAAATCTCCAAAGAATCATGATTTCTGTAAACTGGCTGCTTAGGACCTCCTTGTGTACCTCTTATTTTGATACATCTTGTCCTGACAGAAGCAGAATAAACTTGTAGAAAGCAATAAACCACCAAGACAAATGTTATTTACAGCCTACCGGAAAGATTCTCAACTCAACACTTTTCTCTCAGAAAGTGTCGTTTGAACAAAACCAGAAGGTCTGAAAGAAGCCCATCAACCTCAGCACAATTTTTGGGAGCAGTGTTTCTGGAGATGGAGAATGAAAGAAGTACATGATCCAAATTGCTGAAATATCCCAAATACCAAGGATTAATTTTTTATCCATAGCTTTACTACCACCCATATCCATGAGTTTGGAGAAAACTTATTCATGAGATGTCTAAGCAACTATACTGACACAAACCCAATTATTATTCCATCGTGATACCAGCTAGTGAATTCACTGCTCTCCCAGATCTAAGAAAGAATTAGCTTCATACTTTTGTCCTGAATACAGCTAGGGAACCAATTGGGAAAAGTCAGGGGCAGAAAAACATATCATACTACTTTAATGTTTCAAGCTATTAAGTATCTTTTCAACCAACCATTAGTCATAAAACAGAATAATTTGTAACATATCTAATAGGTACCATATTCGGTACTTTCCAAAACCAATTCATCTTCATAAAAATCAGTGTTGAGAAAAGTGTCAGACACGGGAGTAAGCCATTTTATATGCTGATCTGCCTCCATAAAGCAAAGGAAAAACAATTTAAGGACTAAGTCTTGGGTGTTATGAGGTGTGACTACCATCATATAATGATACCACAGTGAACCAAGACTAAAATCCAGCTCTCCCAGTTCCTTGCCTACCATTTAAACCACAAATTCATCATCTTCCCAGCCCCTAAGTCACAGAGAATGCTTAGCACTCTAGACAGTACACTCAAAGAAGCAAATATTCCCTTAACTACCTATTAATAAATGCCACCTCTCACAAAAACGGTTGAGCTTGGGGAGAGACTGTAAAGGCTGACAGAACACTGCAGGTAACAAGGCCATCCTTTATGCCCTGCAGCTCTCTCCTTGCAACCCAGAAGCCGTCTTCTCTACAGTACCTCATTTTCAGCACTGTATGGTCTTCCATGATTCCTCCTCCTGATTCCAATCTTCCTGTGCGGGTTTGCCCGGATGAACCGATCCTGGGGACAAAGAGCCAAAAGAGGGGCCAGTGATGAAACCCAGCAGTCAGTAATTTTCAGTTTCCACTCAGATTCACCATGGCAGGAGACCCAAGCATTCCTCCCATTTCTCCTCTTCATGATGCATCTCACCAGGACCATCTACCTGTTGCTTGAACTAATAAATCTGCCTACCATAGACACATCGACATTTAAGGATCAAAATTCCCCAAACATTTGCTTTTGAGGAATCTCAAGTAAGATAGCCGAACAGATTCTTCTGCCCCACCGCTGATTTTCTCTTACCAAAGGTGAATAGGCTGATGATCCCATCGTATCTTTGTTTCATGAAAGGCACCACTACAAGGCTCCAGTCTGTGTGTCTCCCAGCTTGTAGGTGCTCCTGGACCACAGTATTTTCCAACCAGCTGTGGCCAGGAAGAAGGGTTGTATAGATTGACTCATGGCTCCACCTCCCACTGATTTCAAAAGCACAAATGATGCACTTGTTCTGTGCCACATGAAGACTTGCCTTTTCTTTTCTTTTTTTCTTTTTTTAATACCACAGTGATTTTGGGGAAAAAGGAGATGGGTCAAGCATTTTATCACAGGCTAATCCCAGAGTCAAGTCATTATCCACCACCATAAGGTCTGAGTAACTACACACAGAGGGATCTCCTGGGGCAGTTCCAGCCCCCACCAGCTTCTCCAGTCAGATGCACAACACCAAGGATTTTCACCAAGTTCACTGCAAATTACAGTCATGAAGTGGAGGCTGGATCTCACAGGCACTTGCAAATAGTTAAAGAAAACACCTTGTAGCTTTGCTTCTCTCTTATTTGGTTGCATAGAGGATGTTAAAGGGTCAGCAGAGCCAGCAGGAGCTTTTGCTATTGAAGCGTTTTTAGCTAAAGTGCTGATTTCAATTGAATATGTTAGAACCTCATAAACTTTAACATAAATAACTACACACCATTTTTTTCAACAGTCTTTAAAGATCCCTGTCAAAATGGTCAAGTCTGATTTCTTTTTAATTTTATTACAATTTCCCATTATTTTTCTGTAACACCACTCAACACATAAAAACAAAAGGACCTAGTACTATTACAAAAATACAAAAAATAGCACAGAAGCCAGCAATTGCATTAAACATTATTAAAATCACTAAAAATAGGTGTTGCTCAATACTAAGAAATTGCAGTTGAAACAAGTTTTTTAAAACCCTTTATTTCTTAGAACTCTCAAATTTCTAAGTCAGAATGAAAACCCTCTCTAAAAGCAGCAGGATTTCTACGAAAAAAATAAAAATCTGCTTTTTTAACCATTTCTAAGTATTTGAGTATTCAAACTGCCCTATAAAGAGCTACCTTACATGAGACCTACCTCAGATAAAGTTGCAAATTATTATTATAATTAGTCTTGCCTTTCAATAGATTCAAGCATTCAGTGCATGAATGTTTCTGCTTTAGGCTATACAGCCACTTATGCAAAAAAAAAAAGCCAGATGATTTCCCACCTAAAGTTTTTTATTGGGTTGTTTTGCTTTGTAGTGGAACAGGTATTACAATAGAGAATTATTTCACTTTATTTATATAATAACATTTTTGCAGTAATGCTCTAAATAGAAATGAGATTCAGCTCACAGGGTTACAACAGGCTGAACCCAAAGGCCATTATATCACTTACCTTAGGCTCTGAAGTCATTTTGTGTTCTCAGTTTTATGACAGTGGATTCTCCTCACTCTTGAGGGACAAAAGTTAGCCATCCACTTAGATAACATGCCATGCTCCCCACTTAACTTGCACCCTTTCCAGAATGTCAATTTGGGCCTTTTGTGGATTTCATAAAGCAAATTTAGCAGTATTAACTGCTGAAACTGCTATGTCATTAAACTGCCCCTGCTTACTCTGCACAAAATCAGAATAAAGAACCCAACTAAACAACCCACCCAAAAGCAGATGTAGCCCAGCAATGATAGTAAATTACTTGATAACTTGACTCTGTGCATCACAAACCACGGTGCAGGTGAGTCACGGTCAGGAAGCCACAGGGCAGAAGACAAGGTGGTATTTCACCAATTCCATCACAACAGCAGCCCCAGCAGTACTGGCTGTGGTGACATGAGGTCTGGAGTCACATAGGCCCTTGAACTGGGCCACACAGCTTGCAGCAGGGTGCCTGGGGTGGCAGAGGAGCAGAGAGCTTGCAGCAGAACCAGCGCAGGCTTTGCAGCCTTGTGAGGGGCAGCAGCAAGAGCTGGAGATGCCCATTTGCCACCAAGATCCCAGACCAGTTTTGACACAGTCCCAGAATCACTTTGCTCTCACAGAAGACAGAGACTGATAATCATTTCTCCAAATTCTCACAGGGTTTCTACAGATACTTGACATCAAATATTTAATATCTAATACAAAGCAAAGAGGAAAATAGCCTTCAGACTGGCTCACAATCCTCTCAAGACTGGTTGCTTCTGAGAGAAAGGTGCCATGACAAAGAGACAGAGACCTCTTGATCTGAGCTCTGATACACCAATGCAGCCACAGGGTCCCACTTTATTTCTAAAAATACTTGTGCTTTGTTCTTCACAACCTACAAAGCAGTTGGGCACCATCTCTAGACATCAGACTTCATTTACATCACCCAAATAAGCCATCCCAAAACTTAATAACAATCCTTTTCTACCTAGATTCTGACAAAATCAGAAGTGACAACAAATGAAATCCTTAAGAAATTAAATCTCCATGCACATGAAGAACAGGGGCATTAAGCTGCATTTCCTGCTTTGATAATACAGAAAATTCCACAGGAAACAGCTTTCTTGTGAGACGATAACAAATAAACTGTTTGACTTTATATTGTCCACTGCACAGAAGTTGCACAATTGTATGTATCCTGTTAAAGCTTTGTTCTAATACATTCTTCAGTATGACTATAAAAAATATTCACATTCGCATTGCAAATTTAGGCCTTATTTATGAAGCAATTCCATCCATTTTCTCAGTTTTTTCTGTAAGTACATCAACACAATCTGAGGTCAGTTGACACAAGTGACAACAGCAGCAAATGAGCAAGCTGCTTTGTGTTATTGCTCAGGAGACAACTCCCAAGCACTGAATTACTCAAGAGCAGCTTCCCCTCAAACGATGCTCCTGAGGTGACCTCAATCACCACTGAAGGAGTATCTAGAGTCACAGCTCCCAGAATTCACTTTCGTCTTCAGCTCAGAGGCTATCACCTCTGTATCACTGATTCACAGGAGACAAGGCAGTCCCATATTAGAGCTTCTAAAGTTGGAAGGAGTATCTAGGCCCAGCATGAGATTGTGCACATGGGTTAACAGCTTCCAGGCAATGCAATTTATCATGCTCCTAAAGCAAAAGAAAAGACTTCAAGACATCTCCAGTGCTTTTTCTTTAGTGGCACTCACTGTTACTACTCTTTTCTAATTACAGCTGTGGGCTTTTCCTACAAAGATATGTGAACATAGAGGTAAGCATAGTGTATGAGTTTGTAATTGCAGCTGAGTCACTACCCCTAGTTAATGAAAAGAAACACGCTGAAAGATTCTCTGGTAGCACCCAAGGGGTGAACTGCTCTTTGGAAGGGCCCAGCTCTCTCCAGTGACTACGGTTATCATACTAAACCACTCTGACAGATATTCACCTACAGTTAGAAGCGTTATTCCTTTGCCCAATTTTTTTTTTTTTTTTGAAAGCACTTGTATACAGTGCAGCAAAGGAAGGCAGATCATATGTCTATGGACTAGGTAAAAATGCCCATTAACTATGTTTTAATTATGCACACACTTTATCTGGACTCATATATGCAGGATTGGCAGCGTGCCCTGGTGGCCAAAGAAAGTCAAAGGCTTCCTGGCTTGTATGACAAACAGTGTGCCCAGCAGGACCGGGGCAGTGACTGTCTCCTTGTACTTGGTTCTGGTGCTGCCAAACCTTGAGTTTTGGGGCCCTCACTACAAAACAGACATTAGATTTCTGGAGCAGGTCCAGAGAAGTGCAACACAGGTAGTGAAGGTCCTGGAGCACAGATCAGATGAAGAGCAGCTGAGGGAGCTGGGGTTGTTCAGCCTGGAGAAAAGGAAGCTCGGGGTGACCTTACCGCTCTCTAGAACCGCCTAAGAGGAGGTTGTAGCCAGATGGGCTTTGGACTCTTCTCCCAGGTAACACACAACAGAACAAGAGGAAATGGCCTCAAGTTGCTCCAGGGTAGGTTTAGATTAGATATTAGGAAAAGAATTCACTGAAAGGATTGTCAAGCACTGGAACAGGCTGGAGGTATTTAAGACATGTAGACATGACCTTTAAGGATATGGTTTAGTGGTGGACTTGGATGCATTAGGCTAACAGNGATATGGTTTAGTGGTGGACTTGGATGCATTAGGCTAACAGTCACTGGAACAGGCTGTAAAGGTCTTTTCCAGTCTCAGTTGTTCTGTGATTCTACATGATCTTTAGACAGCTTGCAAGCAAGACTGAATCTCGTAGCAGTACTCAGGTAGGCCTGATACTTCAGCTTCAGCATGGTTGGTCATGGTCTCGAGCAGAGGGAATTAGGACTTGGAACATTTAGACTGTCTGCTTTAGGTCAGAATAAAGAAAATTCCTCACTCAGCAAGATTCATGTTTTACAGTACTGATTTCAGTTATTGGCATATTTCTTCCATTCAAAAGTCATGCAAAAAGTCTGGAGTACCTGGTCTGTTATTCTGGGTATTGTACTTATAAGTAGATTGTCAAAATAATCCTTATAGTGCATGATATTCATTTCCTTAGACAAAGAGCAGCTGTCAGTGAAAAGGACCACTCCTTCAGAACTGTGCTCTGCTCCTACAAAAGGGATAAGAAAACATTCCTCTTAGAAAACCTTCAGATGTCAAAGTGGTTGCATAAGTGGCATCAGTCTTGACAGCACCTCTGCTTGTGAC
Organism: Pycnonotus jocosus; assembly: GCA_013400435.1. Classification (NCBI taxonomy): domain Eukaryota; kingdom Metazoa; phylum Chordata; class Aves; order Passeriformes; family Pycnonotidae; genus Pycnonotus; species Pycnonotus jocosus. Next base: position 125,079 of record VWYP01027728.1, on the reverse strand, counting down.
TGTTACAGGCAGTGCTTTATAAAATGAATGCTTAGTGGAAAGACATTTTTAAAACCTCACAAGTTGTGCTCAAGGAGTCACCCACTAAAGAAGATGCTCATGCTTATCTCCTTCAGGAATAGTGGGTGATGGTTTTTGATGAAATACATTGCATCAGTAAGGCAGAGATGTCTTCCAGCATTATCACTTGGTCAGGGAGTAAGCCCAGTTGCCAGCCAGAAAAGGAGACACTCACAGGCAGAGTATTCAGAAGGTTGGTTTGTTCTTATCTTTGTGCAAGGAAATTGAGAGATCTCAGCCTTCAACATACAGGGAGCCATGAACATCTCTCTCCATCACCATCCCTTTACCCGACCCTAGAATAACTCAGAGTAAAAAAAGAGGCTTTGACCGATTTAAATTCTACCACAGTGGAATAGGTGCCACAAAAGTGGCACCTAAAGAAAAAAATCAGATAAACTTCAGTAGTTCTACAATTCCACCTTACAAAAAACAAAAGAGAATTTCTAAAATACCAGAGTCTTTCCCATGATTCCGCTCAACAATAACTGCTTAATATATTAATAAGTTCCCATGGGATCATCACGGATAATGACATTTCCCCCTTTTTGATGTAATTTATAGTGATGCATTAAACTAATGAGCTCATCCAATTACAGAAGTGTGTGTTTCCTGATTTGCTAAAGGATTACCATGGTTCAGCCCCAGATAAACCAGAGTTTGCTCAATGAAGTCACAGTGTAACATTACTCTTACTTTTCTCTTAAATAATTCTTGGGACATGCAAACTTCTATGTCTTTGATCCCCAAATACCTCAGCTTTACAGAACTGAAGGAGACCACAGACTGTGTGTGTCAGAGGAGGAACATTTGGATGAGATGGTCTGGACAAGCAGGCGTGTCAGATCTCCAAAGCAAGCAGCATCTCCAGGGTGGGGTGGAGGGTGAAGATCAGGTGCAGGTACCCTGGTGCAGAACACCATGACAAAGTGCCACTGCACCCTGAGGGATGACTGTCAGAAGAGAAGGAGCAGACAGAAACAAGGATTTCCATGGGCCTCAGAGATCCTACTGAACTACTTAAATAATTAATGAAGCAATTTTATTGGGCTGAAAAAAAAATAATTAGTGCATTTATCAAGTATTTCAGCATGGTGCAACGATCTGTGTCACTATTAGTGAGAGGGGCACTACTGAAAACCTCAATTGTCTATATAGCTATCTGTTTTTACAGCCTTCTAAGGATAATTCTTTGATAAATAAATCAAATTCTCTTGAGATTAGGCACAGGTTTAAAAAATAATAGAGTAGGATACACATGCATAGGGAATAAGATCTCCTAAATCTTGATACCTTAAAAAAAAATTTAAAAGAGAAGATTAAAAAATTACAGTTCCTTGGAAATCTATTTTTTCAAAATAATCCTGTTTTCCTAAAGAAAACAGAGTCCACAGAATAAGGCTTCCTGGAATACTGACACAATTATACCTCTACAACAGTTACATTTCAATTAGTAGTAGGGGATTTTGCTCTCAATGCCTGACCAAATTACAAATACCCCATGAGAGTCAGATAGAAAACAGCAAAAAGAGAGAAAACTCGAAATTGGTATAAATTGAATGGAGCTGACTTCCATTTCCTGATGCATACTGTGAACTCTACAACGACCTCTGCATGCAACCCCAGCTATCATAAAATCATAGAATGGCTTGAGTTGAACCAGAATTCATGTTGTTCTGATTTTTTTCACCCTCTTTTTTTCCTGACATATCACTTTAACCCTGTTGACACATAACAAATTAACCTCTGGTGTAATATTACCCTTAAAACATCATGTGCACCATTATACAGATTCCAGTAATGGCTCCACAGTAAAGCCCAAGGCGAAATTTGCAGATAAAACTTGCTTAAACTTGCCATGTTTCACAATGGACTAATGAATGCAGCTGTCCAGGAGCCATTTTCCAGCACACCTTATTACAAAACAGGGGCTAACTTCTGCAAGCAAAGCATTCACAAAGCGCTTGAAAAATACTCTGATCCCATCCACTCTGATTCCTGTCAAGCTTCTCAGGTCCAGCTCTGCTTTTCAACTGCCAAAATTTTCTGACAGGAAAAAGCCTAACACACACAAGAAAAACCAACAAAAGAGCAAAAACAAGAAAAAACCCAAAGAAAGAACACAAACACACCCTTAAGAGGAAAAAAAAATAAAAAAAGAAAAAAAATAGATTAGTTGAGAAATAATCTTAGCAGGGAACTTCCATTGCTCTATCACATTGGTGACTGGCACTGTAGTGGAATGCTGAAGGAAAAATATCCCACACCCTACATTTAAGTCATGGATGTGCCTGCAACGAGTCTTCTGACTAGGGCATGGCAGTGCTACTGTTGTGTGGTAGTTACACTGCAGTTTAGATTTAGAGGTGTATAGCTGCTTTCCAATAAGAACCTTTAGCAACAGAGATGGAAAAGAATGTATTGCAAAGGTACAGAGCCTGGTTAACTTCACAGAAGTACTGCAAAACATTCTTTAATTTCTACTTGTTACAAAGCAGAAGGAAATGCTTGTGATGGTCAAACTGGGCAGGGACAGTAACCATAATTATACTTTTATAAAGATCTTTCCCCCCACTGGGGTTATGCAATGATTTGTTTGTTTTATAGCTGAAGGTCTCATGTAAAATTTAATTACCTTTATGATATTGTGGGATTCTTTTTTTAAGAGAAAATAATTTGAATTTTTGTCCATAATTTTCTGAGCAGCATTTTTTTACCACACCCAGCTAGTCAAGCTTTGCAGCTCTGTGTTCACCTCTAAGGTAAATTCAGCCTGATATTTACATCAACACCCTTGGGTTGAAAGCATATTAAGGCATGAATCATAGTCTCTGGTTTGTGTGACATTATACAACTCTTAGCTGACTTAACTGTGATGGTCAGCAATGCAATAACCAGTTCAGAAAACAAACAAAAAACAACCACAACCAAAACATCCACCACCTGGATGTGCTGTTGAGCTTCACTGCAACCATGGATAAAAAAGTGCAATAGTCAAAAACCATCAGCCCACAAAACTACAGAAGGAAAGATAAAGTACATTAAAAATAATTAATAATTCATATTTTACCTACATAATTATACAGTTTTACCTACATATATAATATATAATTATAGAGTAATGATAGTAATTTACAAAGCTTATCCTTTGTAAACAGAATATGTTCCCATATGTCTTCCTTATTACTAACCCCAATTCTAACTTATGTATTTTGCCCTGAAACTGGAAAGTCCCTCTGTCAGATACATTTGGATAAAATAAGCTTGCACCAAATACCATTTCACAGCAGGCCTGCTGTATGCAGCAATCTACTCTAGCTCAAGGTCTTGTCTTATGATATTTGAAGATTATAAATGCAGCAGGTGATGCCTTGTTGAGGAGTGGATGGAAAGCCATTGCAGTGTCATGTAAGAGGGCACTACTCCTTTTAAAGGATTTGAAAAATGTGACAGGTATGAAAGAGAACCCAGGCATGTGTGTCAGTGCACAGACTGCACTCTAGCTCCTGCAATAGGTTTTATTCCAAGGAGGAAACAATACAAGCTCCTGTTGTTCACATGGAGCCTAGGGATATACCAGCATTTCCCTTCCCCCCAGGTACTGAGCTCTGATCACAAAGATGTGAAACAACAGAACACTCCTTAAAACATTGGCATACCTTTGTATAAATCCTTTGTTCTATCAGTTCATCAGCTTCTACTTTACATGTCCACCAGTAAGTTAGCCTAACCATTCTCAAGGTTTTCACAGATTTCACAAAACTCGGAAACATTCTTTTTATGTTCAGCCTCACTGTATTCCTGAATATATCTTTTCTTGCACCACCATTGGCGTTCTAGCTTTATCTCCCTTCTCTAGGTTGCTTTCATGTAGAACAGACAGGTCCATCCTCAATTGTTGCTGTGACAAACAAATTAACCTACAGTCATCCAGTGGCCTCTCAAATGGCAGGTTTTCCCCTTCCCATACATACTCCTTCATCCATTCATCTGCTGAGAGTTAATTTTCCTCAAATATGAGTGGCATGCCAACATAGAACTGTTCTACATAAAACCCAATCAGAACTTTATTCAACAGTATTTTCCCTTTTTCCACTGGAAACATTTCAGCCTCCAACACCTCTAGATCTCATTACCTTTTTTAAATCCAAGTCATATCAAGTTCTGAGTAAACACTGCCTCCTGTATTTGTTTTCCTTCCTTTTGAGGTGTTTAAAGTGCCTCAACTGGCCACTGAACACAAACGTGTGACTAGAAGTCCAGCCTGGTGTAATATTTGCCACATCACAAGCAACTGAGCTAGCAATACTTCTGTCCCAGTTTAAGATTTCTAGGTGTGGCTCCAGACAAATTTTTTGTCTACTGGAGTTGATAGACTCTAAAGATTTTGCACTGAACTATGCAAAACTGAAGTTCAACATAATATTGCTCTGCTATGAACAAATTTGGAGATATTAGAGAAATGGAAAAAATTCTTCAACCATTTTATTCCAAGGTACAGCATCCTTAAGAAAACACCACCACCTTTTGTTCTGTGCTCCTTCATTTTGCCAAGCAGCACTCTTTTCTAGACACTGAGACCACTAAGACTTCTGTTCCACAGAACAGGCTTAAACACACTCAGCAGCAGGCCTGCAGTTGTTTGCCTTCTCTGCTACCCCATCACAGGATTCTGCTCCCTCCTTTGCCCCAGATTTCCTGTTTATCTGCTGCTGCCCTGAGCAACCTAACAAAGAAGCATACCTTTTACCTTCACAGCATTATGGCATTTGCATTTTAAGTTTCATTCCTCTTAGAATCACTGCAGATACAATAAGACCTGTGTTAGAGAGATGACTGGAGATGCCATCAGAAGATCTGCTGCCACACAGCACCTTGCCTTTGAAACTCCAAGGGCAGGCAAAAAAAGCAGATATTTTCATAGGAAGTCGTTATTTTCTTATTAGAGTATGATATCCCATTAACTATTTTGTGTTGCTCCTTTACTACTTCAGGACTCAAAAATCCGTAACAGGAATTATTATAAAAAACCTCCAAAGTATTTTCTTTTAAAAATATAAGAAGTGTTTCTTTATACAACAGCATCAACAAGAAGCGAACTTAAAAAAATCTTAGTTGCTAAGCACTTAGCTGAAAAGAAGATTCAGGCAGAGCTTATCAGCTACACAGAACAGAAAACCTCATTACTGTGAACGGAAAATCATCCTTGTCTGTGGCAATCTAGCAACCCCACAAAAGGAAGACTACTTTACCTGTAATACCTGTTGATGTGAGTAGATCTTGCAGATGCAGGCAGTGTGCTCTTTTTCCAGGGTAATCATAGTTAAAACTTAAAACCAAGAAGTTTTTACCAACTCTTTTTAAAATTATTCTGCTGCAGGGACAATTAAAGCAAGGTGATTGTGATTCCAGTGTTAAGTCCAGCATAACTTCCAACTCTTACTAAGATAGCAAAAACCACAGCTCTTGACCTTGAAAACTTGGTCACTCTCAATTTCTCAGCTGAAATGAGTTTGCCACATTTTTTAAGATTATTTAGGAAGTAACTGGCATTTATCTTGCTCATCCTCCCCTTGATTAGGTGGTCTGTAGTAAACAGTAAATATAAGAGTTTCTTTCTTAGCTCAGCCCCTTATTTTCACCTGCAAGCTATCAACCTTGTTGTTTCTGACAAGTGTACTTAAGAAAAACTGTGAATAGCACCTGAGCAAAACTAGTATTTATTAAAAGAGAAAAACATAAAAAACCGTATTAAGAATCATACCCATCTATAAGCCCTTACATCATTTCATAAGGCAAACTTCCTGTTCTCAGTTTTAAATACAGAATCAGTACATTCAGCTCAGTGTAAAAGCCATAAAAGTAACAGTAACAGTGCTCATTTGCCACTGTTCTGCATTACGTATTTTCGAACTGGAAAATTCAGTACTTTTCTCTGGGCTTTACACAAAGTGAGGCGAATCCCATCCCACAGCACAGCAGCATCTGACATTATTTTATTCATTCACATTCATAAGGCATGCCTACCTTGTCTATTGATGTTTCTAAAATACAGAGACACAAAAATTACTTCAACCAAGATCTGACTGAACTCAAGCCGAAGTGTAAGGAAAATTTATCTAATTCAAACCCTTCAGAGGAGCCTTCCTTCCTCTTACACAGAAAGAGAAAGATGAGACTTATGGCATTTTCATCATAGTTTCATCATCTCATGATGATCAAACTAGAGGAAGTACAAACAAAATTCCACAATGTATTTTTATTGTTAAATAAAAAAAAACATTTATTTCCTTGAAAATAATTGTTTACTAAAATAAGATACTCTGTGTAGAATTTCTGGGAGACTAAAAGCCATTAAAATCCTTGAGAAAAGTAGCAAGGAAATTCAAACCATGAATGGCAAAATGGGAAGAAGGTAATGACTATTTAGTCTTGAAAGTACATGGGCATCAGCCAGTAGTAAGTCAAAAACAAAAGGAGACATTTTCTCTCTCAGTGTGTAGTTTTTATCTGTGGAGTTCTTTTTAAGATGATGTAAATTGTAAAAGTTCACAAAGGGATGCTCAAAAGCAAACAATAAAAGTACAGAAGGAATCTGTTTCCTGAAACACCAACACACCTTTGATAAAAAGAGGTGCATCAGTAGTCTGGAAGATTATTCTTCAGATGCTTGAATGGTTTGGACAGCTCTACAGAATCACCTGGAATCAGCCACTGTGATTTGAGATACTGAGATAGGCAACTCCTCACTCTTCCCCACATGAGGAAGAAACAGTCACATTGGACTGTACATCCCTTGAGTGCTCATCAGAGCACATAACCTGGAACGAATTTTCAGTGTCAGGTGTGCTACTCCCTCCCAAGAAGACAGCTTCCAGCTATTCACTGTCAGTATTCTGTCTTGGACCTCATGGCTTTTGTACACTGCAGCCTCTCTGTATCCTCGGCCTCGAAAACTGCTCATGTATTTGACTTATTGATGACTTTCTTCAACTTCCTCCTTTGCAGAGCCAAGTTCAGGGTTTTGAGGAGCGTGTCCTTGTTGTTCAGAACATTGTAGCGATTCACTTCCACCAACCTGCTGAAATCATGTGGCTCAAAGGTGAAGTTTAGGGTACGGTAAGGGGAATCCTTTGACTCAATGATGAAGTCACCAAAGGATTTCTCTTCTTCTGACTCACGTTCAACTCCTGCAGCAAGAAAGGAAAAAAAGAACAGAAACACAAAAAACCCTCTGCTGTGGTAGAATCATTTTAGTTGAATTCTGCTAGGAGGACATCAGAGATAATTCTGTTGAAACTTAACTTTTTCCCCAAAGCTCCTCCTCAGAGGTATCAGCTCCTTCCAAGATATTTGGAAGCTGAAGGGGCAAAGTATTGTTACCCTTTCTATTTACACTTGGCTCCAAATTACAGTACTAAAATACATTTTCATTGTGATAAATTGTTACATTTATCTTTAATTATTATGCTCCAAATGAGGAATATAAAGCTCAATTCTCCCTGGAAGTGCTCTTCTATACTAAAATGAAAGACAAACCTCAAGTTCAACTGGTCCCAGGAGTACCTTGCCCCTATAATTTAAATATCAGTCTTAAAAGATGAACATTCAAGTAGTTTACTACAAACACTTTTGTGGGGGAGGGGGGTTTTGAGCCTTTTCTTTCATCCTACCCTTAAAAAAACTAGTGGAAACTGATTCTGTCTTAAATGTAAATAACAATTTAGCAATTACAGAATAATATTAAAAAGAATGAAAACAGGAATATTAACCTCACTGAATTTTCCCCATCAACACACCCACAGAATTCTTAGAAGAGTGCTTTAAGGTGCAGCCGGCTTACCTGGAGCTTTGTATTTCTGGAAGGTGTCATTCACCAGTGGGAAATGGATTACAATTGGAGCCTTTGGATTGTTATCATCCACAAATATATAACACTCTTTTGGTTTCTTTTCATCCTCCTCACTGAATTTGATTTTTGGAAAAGGAATTTCCCGCTCCTCACAGTATTTCTGAGTCAGCTCTAAAACCTGTTATCAGAGAAAAAAGATAATTGCAATAGAACACCAGCAACACTCCCAAGATCATCTACAATCCCCAAAGGGAGACTTTCATTTAAAAAAAAGTGACAGAAACTCAGCTTCAAATCAGCATAAACCATTTCTCTGGCTGGTAATACAGAGGACTGAAGAGCAGAACTGCAACAAACATCAACAGATTGCAGCTGAATTTGTTTATGCTGTCCTACTCTAAATCTATTCACCTTGACTTTTCTGCACTTAATAACGAACACTTGTGTGTACAGAAAGTGACTTGCTTATATGAAGAAAATCACCAGTAGCCACTCTTTTTTTAGAAGCACATATCTAAGTAAGAGTGATCTTACAGGCCAAATAGTCGTATTCTACTTAACAATCTGTTTAGGCTTCTGAAAATTTTTGAATCTCCTTACAGTTGTCAACTTTCTATTTTTTCATGACCTTCACAGGAAAAGCATAGTAAAAAAAGTTTGAAATGTCTTTTCAGAGGAAGATAGGCTGAGAGAGGTGGGGCTGCTCTGCCTGGGGAAGAGATGGCACTGGGGAGACCTTACAATGCCTTCCAGTACTGAAGGAGGCTTGCATGAGCTGGAGAGTGATTTTTCACAAGGGCATGTAGTGATAGGACAAGGGGGAAATGGCCTTAAGCTGAAGGAGGTTAAGTTTAGATCAGATATTAGGAAGAAATTCTTCACTGTGAAGGTGGTGAGACACTGGCACAGTGCCCAGAGAAGCTGGGGACTCCTCATCCCTGGAAGTGTCCAAGGCCACAGTGGATAGGGCTTTAAGTAAACTGCTCCAGTGGAAGGTGTCCCTGCCCATGGCAGGAGGGTTGAAATGAGATGATCCTTAATGTACCTCCAACTCAAACCATTCTGTGATTCCATGAAACACGTAAGGATTTATTTTCATTCATTTGGGCACAGTGTTTGTATTCAACTACGACTGATCTGCTGCCACTGAGTATGATTCTGTGCTGTTATGTTCATGTAATAATGCTCAGCTCCATCTCTCACCTCAAATGGAGCTTCCCAGGAAAAATTGAATGACAAGATAACATCCACATCCCTCTCTGGCTGAAGTACCAAAGGAAAGGGAGAGTTGATGGAAAATCCACCATCCACTAAATACAAGTTCTCTTCCATGGGTGTCAGCTGGTTGGGAAATGCATCCAGGTGAGTACCTGTAAGACACTCCAAGTAACACAAGTAACTATATTGATTCATTACACATATCTTAGTAGAAGAAATAAACAAAGCTCATATTAGTGTTATAAGTAGAAAAAAGACATTCCAACATGCACCTTCATCTGAGACAGACCTATAAAGCCTGATGATGAGCTTGCCTTGTATGACAGAACAAATACAGTGGATCAAAATTCTTGCTGTGGTGTAAGAAGGGATATATTCCCTGGCTTCAACAGAACAAAGTCAAGCTCACTTCTGTTTCATGACATTGGGATACTATACAGTGCATTAATATTTTGTGACAGTCCGATACATATAAACTCCTTTACCTCTCCATGTCACAAACTTCTTGATGTTAACATAATCTTTGTGAAGATACAATCCCTTCATGAAGTTGAAGGTTTCCCCACACGTGACCCGGGACTTGAAGAAATCCTGAAAGGTTTGTAACAAGGGGCCCCCAGGTATAACCAAGCGAGTCTTGAGCCGCGCTGGGTCTCGGAAATGGAACCTCCGGCAGTCATCTGCACAGGTCATAGAAGGATGCAGAACACACACAAAATGCCAGCTCCAACATTTCCATCAGGCCTTTTTCTACAATATTTAACCAGCTGTGCTAAGGCCAAATCTGTCCTCTAATAAGGGTATTGTAATGAAATTTAAATGAGATGCATACTACATAATTGGGTGATTTACTAGCCCTGTTTAACAGGAAAAGCATTGCTCATAAAGCACTGCCCATATTAATCTCAAACTCACACAAAGAAACTCTTGTTAGCAAGTGACAACCACTTCTGCCACACAAGACATCAGTCAACCACACACAGTAGCACTATATATATTATAATATAGTGCTATAATATATAGTTATATGTATGTAGTTATGTAATATGTAGTTATAAATATATATAGTGCTATAATAGCACTATATATATTTATAACTACACAAAACAAAAAGGGTGGAGCATGCTGGGGAAATCGGGGCAGAAAGGCAGAGGAAAAAAAAAATCTCCTTTCACTACTTACTATAAGGCCGTAACTATGCACATGAACAAGTCCCAGCCTCTAAAACACTTACTTTTCACTGTAATGAACAAATGGAGATCAATAAGCATACAGCCAGCTTATCAAATATTGCAAAAAGCAGACCATGGGGGAAACAGAAAGCTCTTCTTCCATCTCCTGCTTAGCAATCCAGCTTCTATTCTTCCTCTTCTCAGGATTATGGTGCCTGCACTTTAGTATGTGTTTAAGACAGCTCTCAGGACAAGCCCAAATTTATAGTTAAAGTCAGATACAAACTCTTTTAAAAAAAAAGAGGAAGTGTACTAAAGAAGCAATTTCTCTCTTCACTGTAAGAGTGATCAAAGGGAGTAACACAGAACAAAGGAGATCTGTCCCAATCCACCCTTTGTGCTAATCTTGACAACTACATACACATGCACATTCTTTGCATGATATTATTTGTGATCACTACAAAATCAGTGATCTTTTGAAAAATCCAACTATTTTTATGTATGTTCTTACCTACAACTTTGATAACATCTTTGAAAGAATCTAGAAAGCTCAGTCCTATACCAACCACCTTCAGGCAGATATCATCCAAACTTGCAGCAAAGGCACTGCCCCACATTCCTGCAAGAGAAATGTGGAAGAATTTAACACTCACAAGCTTTTTCACAAAAGGCCTGTATTTCACCTAATATTTCACCTGACATTTTTCGTGGCAGAGGGCTGTCACTTGATCCCGACTATTCTAAAAGTCTGAGTTAAAACCTTGGGGCTAATCATGTGACAAACTATGATGTTACAATACAATGCAGAAAATTTTCCAAGAGAAAAGTATGGAAAAGACAGTAAGACAACAGGAAGACCAACAGTAGACATTTTTGACAGGCAGCTATAACATAGACATCTTGCAGACTTAGACTGTAACACTATGAACCAACAATGAACCTAAAGCTCTGGAGAAAGATTTCACATATTTCACTTCTTCAAGTTCTTTTGGAAGGGAAGGCATGGACTCGAGTTTGTAAGTCCCCAAAGCAGCAAAGTTCCTTTCCATCTCCTTATATGAGAATTCAATCATTATCATAAGATCATACCTTGCAGAAAACAAATCCTGGGCTCTGGATGTTTCTGGACAAGCCGTCCCATGAAGAACTCGCTGTCAAAATTCTCTGTTCGAACAAAAGCCCCGTATTTGCGAAATCCAACTTCATACGGAGTGAACTCACACCATTCTAAGAACAAGCCAACAGGATATTTACTCATCTCAGAGTAAACATGAGTGAAAATACTTATCTGATATCTGTTCACACAAGGGAGACAGAAGGGACTCTCCCTCCACTTTTCACAATCACTATGGATTTCTCTGCCCTTCTTCCCTAGCTTCTATATACATATGATTAACAAAAACTCTTGTGAAGGCTTTTGTTCCGTCTTGCTCCATCTTGATTTTGTTACTACGGAAATAACCTGCCTGTTTTACTTTAATCCATTTTGATGGCTCCCTTTTCCATCCAAAATGGAAGGTACATTATTTTTCTCAGCTTTTCTTTGCACCCTAAACCATCTCCCAGAAACTACCACAGTACTGGCTTGAAAACTCAATTGACCCACTGCATCAGACTTCATTGTCTGTTTATCAAAGTGCCCCCTCATGCTTGAAAGATTTCCACAAAGGGGTGAAAAAGAAGGGTCATCCAGGGCCAACTCCTGGGCCTGCACAGATCAACCTGACAAAACACAGCATTCATCTGCAAGCATTATCCAAATGCTTCTTGAACTCTGGCAGGTTGGATCAAATTGAATTCACTGCCATACACCCACACTCCTCCAGAATAAAATAAACAAGTCCCCTAGTTGTACACAGATGGATACAAGTATCTGTGTTCCTGTCTCACTCATCTATCCCCACTTGTTGCATCATATTTAAAGTTTCAATGAAGGACTGGTCTTCATATTTTTAATGTAAGAACTCAGGCCACTAAAACATACAATTTTGATGATGCATATTACAAGGTGGAAAATCCATCTTTTTACATGAATCCTACAATTTTTTTTTATCTGACACTATAGAAGAAAGTGGTTTCCTTATCAGCAGGGACTTTAATTCTTTGATTGAGACAAAGACATATGTATTAAAGGAATTTTCTCAGCTCCTGAATATTTCAGGCAGTTTCTAGCAAAATGTGTGGAATGGCCAACAGTTCTGAATCTCATTTCTCTGTTTCAGCCACAATGAAGACATTTGCTACCAGGACGATAATACTTTGTCAATCATTTCCCCATTGCCTCTTGCACTACCAACTGCTGTGCAAGCCATAATTCATGTTACCAGCTGCTCACTACACAAGGAAGTGGACAGATAAAATAAATTTATGGACTTTAGCAAACAAAAATGAATTTCCATGCTCATACCTGCAAAGTCATCACTGCTCATATTGGGTCTCACATTGACAGCTGCATAGATAGGATAAGGGTTCTGGGCCCATTTCACTGCTTCTTGCTGATCAGACAGCTTTGATGGATCCTCCTGGTCACAAGCAAGGAAGAAGGAACCCACTTAAGTCAGGTAAATTCTGTACCCATAGTTTGATACTTGGTAGCTGTTGCTTAGCATTTCTGATTAACAACACTACTAAGCTGAAGTCCCTTTCCCTCTTCACTGTCCAGCTATATGGTTAGATTTGTCCATAATATTTCTGCAGCTGTATATTTAGAATGCCTGGTGTTACTAATAATATAGGTATACCTCTGATTTTCAATCTCAATCACACAGAAAATACCGCACAGTCACTCCATTCTGCAAAACCAACATCATTCTGTCAGGCTTAACGTGCCTAGTACAAAAGATATTCTTTTAACAACAGTCATTCCAAATAAACATTTTTCTGTAACACTGATCCATATGAATTAAAATTTCTTTACTGAAGAAGATACTATGTTTATTCCACAGCATCACCTATACAAAAGTGGAAAGTAATTGGTTTCTCTACTCTAAACACATGGGTCGGTAGAGCTCCCACTTGAAAGACAAACAGCAGTACACATCCAAACATGAATTCTTTTACCTTCTGTTGTAGGAAATATTCCACAATAAGGCCCCACAAATCTGTAAAGGAAACCTTCCGTCCTGTGGTCTCCATTGCATTCAGCTCCTGGAAATAGTATTTCAGTCGTTCTGGGGAAAATGCCCCTGCTTTGCTGCTGGACACAGCACCCTGAGCTCTTCTGATTGCATCTTGAAGGTCTTTCTGTGACCAGTCAGGGTCTTGATACAGTGTTGATAAACACCTGAAAATGCTTTTATTAATGTCATCAGTAATAAAGACCCTCATGTAAACAATAATTTTAGCTAGTTATAATTAGTGCTGCAGCACTCGAGAAGTCTATCTAAAAGAAGAGTGAAGAATCCATAAATAGAAGATCTCTGAACTCTAAATTGTGCTGAAAACCCTGACACCTACAGGACATCCTCATCCTCACCGCTAACTTGCCTTCCAAAGATCCTATTCTAGCACCCACAAACCAGTTCATTAACACATGTTAACCCCAGAACAAAACAGCTATGGTGTGCTGGCTGATGGCAAGGGTGCAGCATGCAGCAATAGAGGCCATGGCCTCACCAGAAGACAGGTCTGATTAAAGGAGAAGCTTGTTTGGACCATTGACTATCTGTACAAACAGACGCCTACATCTGTTTGGAAGTGTCTCTGAATGAAAAGGGGCAGGAAAACTAGGTGCAGAGGAGTTAATTTAACACACAAAGCTTGGAAGGAAGGATTACACTGTCAGGTTGCACAACTCCTTTATGAAATTGTTTCACAAAAACAAGAGATGACTTCACCAGAAACTCCAAGAACTGAGCGACTGCAACATTCCAGCCACGTCTAATATTTCAGCACATTGTTCAGTCCACCAAAGGGAAGACAATGCTGTGCCTCTCTTCAGCCTCTATGCCATTTCGGAAGGTGATGACATAGCGGCCTGCATGGACATGTTCTCAGTGACTTGCACCACCTCAATTACCTTCTCGGCAAGAGTTGGGGAATGAGGAAGGTTTTTAAATCAGGCTCTGAGGTACTACACAGCAGTTTTATCCATACCATACATTCCAATACTCACCTGTCAGACTTGCACAGGCAGCAGATTCATAATCTTAGCCAGTAGCTGTATGGGTTGGACATGATACTAGATCTCTTTGACTATTCAGGATCCCCAACAGAACTCACAGAACTGGTAAAATACTTGATTTGCTGTCTGCCTACACATGGCACAAATGTAATTTTGGCCTTATTCTGCATCAACACTACCATTTCACCTCTAAGTTTCTGAATCAAAGCTACGTGTATCTTACCAGGTAGAGCCAGAAATCCCACAGAGGTATATTGCAGCATCCAGAAGGCCCAGCTGCTGCAGCCCAGCAAGGCTGCCATAGAATGAGGTCAGTGCTCTCATCCCACCTCCAGAGCCCAGCACTGCTACGACTGGAACCTGCAGACAGCAAACTCTGGAGTCACAAACACAGGCCTTTGATTGCCAATAAATTACAGAACTAATTCCATTCCAATCTCATTTGAATAAAAAATAGAGATATAAATCTATAAATCTATTTCTATCTTCATTACAAGTAATTCTGGGTTTGATTCCAGGCTGAACATCTTTCTCTATTTTGTAATCGAAATACATTGCTTGCTATAAAGCATAGCACGGTCACCTTAGAGACAGTCACTTACTGAAATTGTTCTGTACATTATCACACATTTACTTTCATATAATACACATATAAGAGGCAATTATTCTTGTAACAGCAGGCAAATACTACTGAGCAAGGTATCAGGATAAGTAGATGTAAATTTCCTCAAATAGGCAATTAAGAATCTGTTCCTCTGGTGTGAGTTTCATTTTAAACATTGAGACAAAATTTCCCATCACAATTCCAAGTGCAAAGCCCAAGATACAAGAGTTCCAGTAAAGAACATAGGTTCTGAAATTTCAATGTTTTGTTTTCCAAAACACACACCCCCCTCAAAATTTAAGAACTACAACAACATTTAGACTTCAGAACTGTAATGTACCAGAGATCTTTCTCACACCATAGTGTATGCAAACCATGTTTCTTGCTGGTTACAAGCAAGGATTCCTACACTGCCTAATTATGAACAAAGCCTAAAGGATTTTGCCAATCTCACCACAGGGCTGTGCTCAATACCTCATCTTTTCGAGGGGATTCTTTTAAGTGAAGAGTCTTTCTCAGTGCCTCAGAAACTACTTTCTTCCTTTTATCCAAAAATTCTCTCTCCTCTTTACAGAGATCAAATCCCAGACGTATATCAAGATCCCAAGTGCTGAAATAGAAGTTAAGGAAAAAAACCCCTTGAAATTTTGGAGAATTTGTAGTCAGTATGGAAAAGCAATTTTTGTGAACGCACAATCTAGGTGCAGACCTGAACTGGATCAGGTGAAATTTTAGTGTATACACCGGCTATTTTGTACACACCTTTTGGAACTACAAATTAAATTCTCCATATCGTATTTCTCCTTTAATGTTTAAATTCAAAGCTTCTGTTAAACAGATTTAGCTGCAGGAATTTCACAAAGGAAGAAAAGATTCTTAGCAGGTGAATATGAGGAGCAACTGACATCACTGTATCAACACAAACATGAATTGAGGGAAAGAGGGATTTTAAAACAGAAGATTCTGAACTTAAGAGGCAGGAGGCAACTGAATACCAATTAATTTCTTAGGAGTTTGTAAAACAGGAGCAGGAACTTCAGTTGATGACTGGATATCAAATGACCCTATCAACTTACAAGCCAACTTCTTGGTTTTCTGTTGTTTTGGTTTTTTTTTTTTCTTTTTACTCCTTTCTTGCATCCTTCACCTATTCTATAGTTCAAGCTCTTCACACACAGATGTCCTTTCCTATCTCTCAATACATTACTGCACATATTCTGGGAAGTACCTGTGCCTGACAAAACTACGTAACATTTACACCAACAGTTATTCTACATTTAAGGCATTACATCAGGAACACAAAACTTGTACAGATGTCAGCAGGATTGACACCAGTCCAACAGATAGTATCTGCAAAGTGAAGAATCACAGCCTTCAGAAAATTATAAAAAAAAAAAATCAAGTATATTTTTCTTTAACCTATCCCAAGAGATCAATGGAGTGAACAGACCTCCCCAGAACAGCAAGGAGAGTCACTCAGCTGCTTTACTATGAGAATAAACGCCTTTCCCAATTTTCAAAGGACCTTGGGGTTCCCACTCACCTCTCTTCTGCTTTCAAACTCATACCCAAACTTTTTCCCTGTGAAAAGAGAGAACACATCCTGAAATGGATAGCAATTACACAGTGGAACTACAAAATATAACTTACTACATCAACAGAGTCACCATTTACTATCCAGAATAGGTCCTCACCCACAAAACACCACCTCTGGAACACCTTTCCTTGCACCTATTTCAGACATTTTAATCAGTCTCTGCACAAAGCAAAAACATACTCAGAGGGCAGTGTGAAAGAAATTATTTCTTCTGCAAGTGTCTTGCTTTTTGCTTCCTCTGATACATTTCTTTCACACCTTGAAAAGACTTTTTTCTTTGGAAAGTGATGACCTTTATACTTCATTTTCCATGACCCAACAAATATTTGGAAGCATTTCACTGAGTAATCTCATTACTTCATTCTAGACATCCAAGAAAACTACACTCCTGAGAACCACATGTTGCTCAACCTTCCAAACACCTAGAGGCAATGGAGGAAAAGGTTATCTCATGCACATTAAAGCAAGAGCAAAATATTGACATTACCTCTCCCAAAGAAATGATTCTATCAACTTTTTCTCCAATAGGAAGAGAATTAACTGGTACAGTCCCCAATCCCAGAACTGTAGTATGCTTTTCAATATCAGGGTTCACACCATCCTAATAAAAAACAAAATCTTATTTGAGATTCACAGAAAAGAAAGTTCAAAAAAATATGACTTTCATATGTTGGAAACAGCAAACAATTCCTAATATCACCATAGCTGAATATTTACCAAAAGTCCAAGGTTTTTTGCGGGCATCCTGCTTTCTGCTTGACAGGTCTTTGCAGTGGTATTTCTTTCACTCAAATAGGTTTTTTTCTGTTTGGTTTAGTTTTAGGGGGTTTTGTATTGGGTTTTTTAATATACCTGTCTGCCATAATTAAAAAAAATCTTCAAGTACAAAATTTTCCATACAAATAGTTGTGTTCTGGCATTTGTCAGAAAATGCACTAATTTGTATTTTGTCTTCCAAGCAAGATTTGGAAAAGATACCAAAAATGGCAGCAGCATTAGACATATATAAAAACTACCACAAAATAAGAAATAAGATAATTGCCTTAGGGACATGTGGCAGTATGTAATTTAAAAAAAAACTTCAAAAGCAGAGTGAATTAAAGCTTGCCAGGAAATATTTGAGTTTTCTGCCATGTAGCAAATGGCAAGGTCTCTTAATACAGAGCTGTGTGCAGATTCCTAAATGTAAAGAGGCCTATTAAAAACCCCTCACATCAGAGGGTCACAGAAGCCTACAGAGCCTCCAGTTGGGGTGGAGCCCACACATCCAGCCTAGGGCTCACTGGGAGGAGGCTGCACCTTAGAGAAAAAACAGGCTGTCACCCTTCTCACATCAAGAACTGAAATCAGACCAGGAACCAGACCCACAGACTTCTCAGGTGTCTTCTGACCAATAACTGCTGCCCTGAGTCCAGTGTCCCTCTAAGTCCACTGTCCTCCTCACAGGGGCAAATAACAGGCATTAAGGTATGGGGCAAGCAACCCTACAACGTTCCTGGCACTCTCCTACATCTGGTAAGAGAGAAAAGGTCAGAGCGAAGACTTTTGTGGTCTATGGCACTTGTTGAAAGAGCATGTTCTGCTAGCTGCCAGAGTTGTTTGGCTGAGGTTTACCACCTGGGGCAATCTCCATGGCTGACCCCTACAGTGTTTTTGCTTGCCTGCCTCTGAGTTTTTGACTACTCAAGTCCAGGTCTGTCTCTTCAGCTCATGTTTGCTGCCTAATTAACCCCCCGGCAAAGCTGTTCTTCCGAATCCTTCTTTGTGTCCTCTTCTCCACAGCTGCCTCTAGAGCAGTCAAGATCACTATTTGCAATCCCGCTACCCAATTGCTTGTGGGGATAAAAAACATCATAGAATAAAAAGTTTCCTTGCTCTCATTTTTGGAGAATGAATATTCAGTCACTATATGGGTGCCTGGAGAAACTGCAAAGTAAAAGACAAAGCTAAATAAACCTCTGCAAGGGGCAACTGATATACAAGTTTCTAATAGAAAAGATTTCCGATAGAGTATCTCAAAAGGTGAAAGTAAAATGTCTACATGTAGCAAGCACGTGCAGAGTAAGATTTTCTTAACCCCTGAGTTTGAACTGATATCAAACATCTTTGGGGAGGGTATACTCTTAAGGTAAATTCACCTCCTTACACAGTGTCAAAGCTCCAATGCACAGTCTGACATTTTTAAAACAACAACAACAAAAATGGTAGTGTGTAAGAAACAATAGAGAAAAATTATCTCTCTGTAACCTTTGTGGAATCAGCATGGATGCTTACCTGTAGGACAGATATGGTTTGCTCCAACTCCACCTGCAGTTCTGGAGACATTTCTTTATCCACATGAAAGACAAATGAGGTTCCATTATCCTTCTCATTGTCTGGTGTCCAAGGGATAGACAACTGCTTTTGATATGCCCCTGGGACAGACACCTTAACCTCACAGCATCCTGTGCATTAGAAAAAGAAGTTTAGACCACAAGGGCCTTTTGTTGAAAATCAAGTACTTAAGTGTAGCTGAGACCATGACAACACAAGAAAAAAAAAACAAAACAAAAAAACCACTATTGTGTGGTAGCCAGTAGAAAATATCCAATATTATTAATTACTGAAAATAAAAGTAAAACTGACTTCAAACATCAATTTTGTAGTCAATATATTAAAATGCACTGTATAGACAGAGAATCAGATCTCCCCTCTCTCTCAAGCAACAAACATTTTGAAGAGTAGTCCTGATTTAGACTCTCCAGGCAGGCCTACCTTGCTGTTTCTCCTTTGTGTTTTCCTCTTTGTTGACAGTGCCTTGCAGACACAAGCAAGGATGAACCTGTGAAAAAAAGAAACCAGCTCTGGTCATACAATTTTTAGTTCACTTCTTTTTTGAAGTTTAATTCACCTACTGTATTAGGTGTAGGTTTGCAGTTGCAAACTGTCAAAAAAAAAAAAAAAAAAAAATCAAAAACAACCCAAACCTAAAACCCCAAACATTAGGTATTGTTTTGTTATTTCAAATAAAGACAAAGTTTTACTTCAGTAGGACAGGATGATTAGCTCTTATTTCAAACTAAAAAATACCCTTTCTGTTCCAGGAACTGGGTTTTTTTTTTACAATCAGTACTTCATAGTTACAAGTTTTCAACACCTGGGTTTTTCTGTGTTTTCTCACCTTTTTTAAATGTATGTATGAGTACCTATTCAGAACCTGTTAAGATCTAAGCAAGCACTTAATAAATTTCTGTCCCAGCTTGTCCATGTCCTCACAAAATTTAGGCTCTCACACCATTCAGCTATCAGCTTACTCTCTAGGACAGTGGATGAGAGATTGATTTGGACACAATTGCCCAAAAAGATAAGAAACTAGTCCACTGCTTGAATTAAGACTGACCTGCTAAGGGAAATTGGAACAAAAAATGTTCCTTCCCATGAAATAGTTTTCAGAACTGTGCTGTTAAATGCCACCAACTTTTCATGGGGAAAAATAAAAGTTAAAACTCTTCATTTCAACCATTATCCTTATCTCCTTACAAAAAAAAAAAAAATACCCCAGTCCCTTTTCTTTCAAGGGAGAAAAGAGGCAGTAACACTTATTTTTAATGTATAACACCCTAATTTTCTTAGACTGACTAACGAAAAAGAACAGGAGTGATTTCCTACTTAATAATGGCATTGATAGAAGCTTAGAAATAATAGGTGTTAAAACAAGAAGAGGGACTCTTCCTGGACAGCACCTAGTCTAGAAAACACAGTACAATCTTCAAGACTCATCTGCCTGCTAAAGACATTTTTACAATTTTTATAGCAACCTTACAGGGGAAAAAATAAACAAACAAACCTCAAACCAAAAAACTGAAGCTTTCTGTAAGTTGGCATCAAGTTTAAAAATTGAGGAAGATTTTCAAATCAACAAACTGGAAAAGAGAGAGGCAGATCTTAAAGAGAACAGGAGCTATTTGGAAGTAGGGCTGTAATAACCAACAAGCCTTCTCCCGGTGCTACTAAAAACTTCTCTTCAGGCATAAATCCCAACACACATGATTCTGGCTTCCATGTACTCACCACAAGGACTCCATTGGTCAATACTTCTGTAGGGGCATCTGAGCTGTGAAAGCAAGAGGTTCATTGTAAGGGATGACTGGCTTTAATCCTGCTTCATCCTACTTTACAAACTAATTGGCTGAATAAGTAGTGGGGTGAAAAGGTCCTCAGTGGGGGAGATCTAGGGAAACACCAAGTATATTTCCCTTCACAAAATAATGGGGTCTTGGAAAAATTGAAGAAAAAAAAATTGTCTGCAAATATAAGCATGTGCTGTAAGATCTCCTCATCTCAATTATTTTGATAGCCTAGAGAAAAGATCAACTTAGATAGACTATCAGATAGATAAAGAATATATTTTTATATTTTTCAAGGTTAACTGAAAACTTTCCACTCCTAAATAACTAATCCATAAAGTGTTCAGTTACTTCTCATGAAGTCTAGCAATTTTTTTTTCTTCATTGGTACCCCAAAAATTTTGGTGACTGGAGTATTAAGAATGTTAGTTAGCCATTAGTGGATCAACTGAATCACCACAGAGAACTATAAGGTATTATCCTTTTTGTGAGCAAGATTACCCCCGCACAGAAAAAGCAACTGACAACATATCTGCAGAGCACAGATTCATCCATCTCCTCAGGTAAGACTCACCATTTCTCCAAGAAAAACTCTACATCCAGCTCTTCATTAGCCTTTGAAAACAAAAGTTGGATATTGGTGACCTTTGATCCTGAATATATAATTAAGAGATATTTTTCCAAGAGATTAAGCTTTTCTCCTGTTACATAGTTACAGTAACTTCCAGTTAAAATAAGTGGGTTTATTCCTTTTATAAAAGCTCCAGTTAAATTTTTGAAATGGTTAAATGTAGCCTTTAGCCTTCAAAAATTCCTCTTCTGGACATGTCCTATATGACCAGACACATCTACATTTGAAGACATGAGGCCACAGAAGTGAGAGCTGTCTCTCAGATCCATTACACTGCTAATGAGAGGAAAAAACCTCCTGTGGCTCAGAAACCAGTGCAACATCATCTCTGCAACAGCTTCTACAGGAGGCTTTGGGCTTCTTCCCATTTCTTAATTCAGCAGCGTGCACTCTCAGCTCTTTGTAGTCTTTGTCCTCTACAGGACTTTGTTCCAGCCAGTCTTTTCTCCTCCCATAGCATACAGTAAATATTTGATACCAGACCTAACACAGCTTTTAAAATAACAAAGTGGAAGCTGATTTGGGTAATTTTCTTTGCTGAAGTTGGAATTTCAAGTCTCTTAACTACAGATCAAGATGACTGAAGCATTCAGCAAATGGATAGAGCTAGTGGGAACACTGGAATGACTAAGCTTCTGTCCATGATCATAAATGATCTGGAGTGCCTGTGACACTGCCCAACACCTCCCTGTGAACTGCACACCAGTTAGTCTGCTTCTGACCACACCAACAGTACAATTTCTCAAGAAAACACATCATTAGCTCACCTTTAATCCAGACCTATTGTAGCAATGTGTTTGTGGCATTACAAAATAGATCAGTCTAGTGATTTGGCTTTTACCCAAATACAACAGGCTGTCTAGTAAGTCCATAAAAAGGTGAACAGGGCTTGAGAGCAACTGATCACCAGTATCATCCACATGAAGCAGAGGTTAAATATACTGAATATAATCCAGAAAAAATAAGTTTCTCTTAGGCTTTTGACTTATTAGATATAGAGGTAACCTTTGCATCAATAAACTTGTTTTTTGCAAACTGATGATGATAAACTAAATAAGACAGTCTCCACAAAGATTACTGACTGCAAATGCCTTTCATTTTAAAACCAATTTATGTTCCTCTAAGTCTCATGAAAAAGTAATTCCATTTAAAGATGTTTTAACATTCCTGAAAAGACAGCAGCAATCTCAAATTTTATTTAGCTGGAGCATCCCAAAGACTGTGGAAAACACACAAAGCTACTAGAGAACTTGGCAACATCTCAGTAGACAGTAAAACCACACGTGTTGTCATCACCAGCTGACTGATTTTTCCCTCCTGGCTTCTCCCCCCCAGCTAAACCAAGGAGCAGGCGCTGCCGGATCCGAGCAGGGAGGAGCTGCAGCAGGGCTCACCTCGGGGTTCAGGCTGAAGGTGCGCAGCAGGGGCTGCCCCGGCCTCATGCCCCCCAGGTCAAAGACAACAGAGGTGAGCTCATCGCTGACCAGGACATCCTTATCATAGAGGGTCAGCTCCAGAATGTTCTAGGAGCGAACAGAAACAAACAGCCCAAGATGAAGGGGCAGAAACACCAACAAACCTGGGCAGCTGGATACAGTAGACACTTTGTGCATTAAGCAATGCCCTTCCCCTTTCCCAGTCCAAAGGAAAATTCAGTATTTTCAGCAGGGCTTACAGCATAGTTAAGCAAAGTATTCTCTTAGTTGACACCATTTAGCTAAAGTATTTCCTCAGCTTCCCAACTAGAGGGAGGCCCCAGATGAACTCATGTACCCTCCACCAGCTCCAGGCACAGATTTGCCCGAGGAAGCAATATTAATTTCCACTCATTCATGATAATTTAGTCCAGGATGTTACAGGGATCAATCACTTCCTGCTCACCACTGTCTCAGAGATGGGAAATTCAAGAGAAACTGAAATAGATACAGTGAGGACATATGGCACCCAAATAATAGCCTTGCAGCAACTAGTTCCCAAGGAGACAAGACTGAACTTAGAATTTGGCTGGCAGTCTCCAGCAGTAACCAGGCTGAGGTGTCATGAGCCTGGAGGGAAAGAAAAGGATCCCAAACTCTAAAGTTTAGCTTTCAATTTTCTGACCAGTCAATTACCATTCCACATTTGTCACCAACCATTGTGGAAGGGTAGGTACTGCAGTGAGGGGATAGTTCCTTTTTAATAGACACCTTATTCCAAAGCCTGGAATGTTATTCAAAGCAATAGTGCCCCACTAAAACTGATCTTTTAAAGCACAGTTTCCTTCTCCTACCATTAGTGTCTACTTTGAGACTGAATGCTGACAATCTGAAGACTTCGTTAAATACTGTATTAGGTCCTACACAGATAGTGTACAGTATCTATCCAAGAGTTTTAATCTGGTTTTCTCAATCATCAGAATTGATGGTAAAACTCGACTGAATGAACTATGTGGCAGCGAGCAGAAATTTAATTCCTGTGAAAGAAGAAGCAAACATCAAATAGAAACTTGCTTAATCAAGGAATTTCCCTGAACTCCACCAGGTAGTGCCATAACTTCCCTTTCCTGAGATGCATCACAAGGATCTTTATCGAAAATTCTAGCTGCAATTTACATGAGAGAGCAGTTAACCACAGCAGTTTGTACCACTAGACCCTCATAGTACAGCTTTTTGTACCACTGAACACAACTGACACCTCACAAGCAACACTAGTTTTGAGGGTAATAAAGAACCCTTGGTTTTAAATGAAGCATAAAAGCAAGCCAGTGCAAAAATACAAGTAGCCCAACCTGCTCCACACAGTGTCCTTACCTTGACAGCACTATGGATTCGATACTGGAAAGTTTCATTCCATTCTGGGTTCTCAGAGTTGTCAACAACCTGAGTTCGAGAGACACCAGGAGATGCAGTTGGCAGCTTCAGTTCCACATAGCAGTCTGCCTTGGACACTGCAGCAGAGAGTGACAGACAGGCACCAGAAAAACTTTATTCAAACATACTCTTTCCCAGGAGCTCCTCATTTTCTAGATCTCATTGCATCATAGAAAAGTGCAAATTTAAGGCTGGACTTCTAAAGCAAAAGCTTTTAATGAAGTAAATGTATTTAAAACAGAAGTAAAATGAGTATTAGGTGCCTATATTTCTTTTTCTGGTTCATCAAAATAATAAAGCCCTTAATAAAAACAGCTACTATTTAAAATGAGGAAGACCAACTTTTAAAAAAAGATTACTGCTGATACCAGGCCTATTGCCTCTTGTCCTATCACTGAGCACCACTGAAAGAGCCTAAGCCTACTGAAGTCCAAGGAGACAACATCCACCACTGCTATACCTTTGTTTAGTCTGGCCAGGGGCTGGGCTGTTTCCATTCCCTGAAAGTAAATTATTCTCTCAGAGTCCTTTTTTCTTCCATTTAGAGCCCCTTCAACAATGCAGATATGGGGACCATTCTTCACTCCAGCTGAATAGACAGGCCTTAGAAAAGAACTCTTCACAATGTGATTATAGCCCTCAGCCTCTCAGGAGGCTGAACACCTATTTGACACTCCAAGTAGTTTGAAGCTGGATGCCAGATATAAACATAAGGCAGACTACCTTACTCAGTCTAATCTGAATTAATTTAATATAAATGAGTTTTAAAGATCCAAATGCCCCAAACAGCCCTGAGACCTTTACACAGGTGTGTAAATGGAAGTGAATATATACCATGCTATCAAAACCAGGAACACATAAAAAGCAGTTTATTCTGGAATCAGTCAACCACCTACTTCCTTTAAAGTCTGCAATGACAAACAAATAGCAGGTACATGAAATAAAGCTATACTACAACTGAGAAAATAAATATTTGAATGCTAGAATTAAAGATTTCTGCTTCCAGGTTCAGAAAGACTGTACAGCAGGAGCAGGGGTGAAACTTGTTATAACCAGAAGGCTGAATCCAGAGAAAGGAATACAGAATGGGCCACCGTAGAACAGGTAAAGGAGCAGGGAAGCAAAACATTACCAGGACTTACTCGATCTTGTTCTGCAAAGTAAGAACAGCTGCAGCTGCTTAATCTGCAGATTGGCCTCACATAAAGCTTTTAAAATATATATAATATACTTTATATTATATATATAATGTTTTATATGAGAAGCTTTTGTTGAGACACAAAGGCAATGCAATGTGTATAGGTAAGAGGCTCCCTCAACAATGCTCTCTGTGCTAGAGGTATGCACCAAGGAACCAAGATGTTTTCAGAATGCCTTGAGTAAATACTTACACACATCTGTACCCTTGATGTTTCTGGCTCGGAGGACTTTTACTGTTAGGTTGTAGTAAGGGTGCTTTTCCCACTGAAAAGAGAGAAACAAGCTCAGCATTCAGCTCAATTGCAGTGCCTGTTCTGTAACCACATTAGTATTAGACCAGAGAAATGGATCAGAACCAGTCAACCTAAAAAAGGCTATTAATGAATTAGTTTGGGAACACACACAGCAATATCAGTGTCCTGGAGGATGACTGAAGGAGCCTAAAAGGAAACTCAATTCCCTTTTGGCAATGCAATGAGTGATGTCTTAGGGTAACTCCTCACGGACTTCAGAAAATAAGCCCCTTATTTAGGAATTCCTCTAATTATAGATCAGTTTTTAATTGCTTTGTTAGTACATTCTTGCTGAGGGAGAAACAGATGCTAAAGCTGCTCAAACATTTACACTCACAACAGCTAGTTTAAGAGTACTGGCCAAGGGCACATGAATGCTTGAGTGAAAGCAGACACGGCAAGAATCTTAAGAGCAGGGTCTAAAGACATAAAAGGCACACGCTGTTTACAATGAGAAAAAAACCCAAAGCACTTGGTTGCCAAAACACTTCATGGCAGTTTGAGTTAGAAAAGACAAAACTTAAATTCATTTTCATTCTGGACTGTTAACTGGTGTCAGTATTCTAAATGTACATGTCATCTTACCGGCACAGATAAAAATGCAATCCTTACTCTTGAAAGCTTCTAGAAGACTATGTTTGGAAAGTAATATTAGTATCTAAATGCCAGGATGTGATGTGGGGAAAAAAAAAAAAAAAGTGTGGCTAGATCCTAGAATATCATGAAGGAGAAGTGGGGGAAGGGCAGGGGACAAGAAACAACAGCTTGAGGTGATTTAGTAAAGAGACTGCACAGAAGTAATTGCAAAAAGCTCAGGAACAGAATGGGATTCTGCCTCATTTTCATCAGTTATGACACAATCCTGGCCAGCTAAGAACTTTCCTATTTCACATTTTCAAAATGCTTTTCACAAATGCTCATTAATTCACATTCAAAATTTTCAACCTGGCTGGCTTGAGACCAGAGTTCAGTTTTAGATATGCTAAGTATTCTCCTACAATTAAATTCAACAGGATCTTCACTTACAACAAAATACTGCAGATTGACAAATGAGGCACTGGAAGAGGTTGGCCAGAGAAGCTGTCTGTGAGTGCCCCATTCCTGGAAGTGTCCAAGGCCAGGCAGGAGCTTTGAGAAACCTGGTCTATTGGAAGGTGTCCCTGCCCATGACAGGGGAGTTGGAACAAGATGACTTTTAAGGTCTCTTCCAACCCAAACCATCCTTTAATTCTATGATTCTTGAAATATTATATAAAAATGTAGGGCCTACATATCACTGACTAGGATCTCACAGAAATCAGTGAACCCTGAACTGTTAACTCTTCTTGAATATTCCTTATCTGATAAATGGAGTTATACTATGTTTGTTAAACAGTGACATGCTTGGTGAATTTTCCTTATTTTTCATCTCTTGGAGATACTTGCCAGCTTTTGCAAAACAGGGTTGGAACAACACAATAAAATCAAGGTATACACAATATACTGAACACTTTTGTATTAAGCAATCACCACCCATCCTGACCAACAAGCAAAGAGCAAAAACTACATGAGTCACCTAAGATTTCTCACATGCGGGTACTAAACTAAATTTGTGCAAATAAACTCCAGTTATACTGTTACTAATCTTAAAAACACCTATTTGCAGAAATGACACGTTGAAGATATTCATTCCTTTATTTGTTTCTGTGAACAAGATATGTCTTCACAGAGAATTTCACCATGACTTCCACCCTTCAGATGGTAGTTTCTTTCCTCTTTAAACCTTTCCTAATCACCTTTCTTTTTTCAATCCCTGACACTAGTTTCTCTGGCAAAGGCTAACCACCTTTCTACTTCATCAAGCTGGGGAATAGATTGCAGAGAGAAATTCAAGATTGTGTATGTTATTCTCACCAACTTCCTAAAGTTGCTGCAACTCTTCTGTTTGTTAAGACATGAAGCTACACAATCACACCCCCATGGCTGTGAAAGCAATCTTCACTCACACTGCATGGCTGTTGCCTGGAAATTAGGCACTATCAGAGCAAGCACAGAGCACCATGAAGATAGACTATGCTTCTTTTATTGCACACCATCTGTCAAAAGTGTACTTACATACTCAAAATAAAGTTCCTACCAAAGGTCTCTAACACCTTTGATTTGCATCCAGTAATTACACAGTCAAGTATATACTTTCCACACCCAGATCATAATTCAAGGGCATATAACTCAACAGCAATTTCACTGTGCTTTCCAAGCCTGTGCCATCAGTTATGCCAGAACCTCCTCGTATGCCTTTTGTACTTATCTTTTAGCAAAGGCACAGCAAGGTCGTAGCATGCTGCCAGGTGAGCTTGCAGAATAATGAGGCATGAGAGTAACAGACATGCCCAATCTGTATGATCAGGGAAAAGGCAGGCAAGAAATCTGTATGGGAAATGGACAACAAATACTGATGACAGCTCTGCCTGTACCACTATACATGACGGCATACCAATGTACGTGACTGATGCAAGCAGCTAACTTCTGCTTTGCATTTTAATGATTTTTCAGAATCCCTGCTTTTCCAGAGCTCAGGGGTGCATCTGAAGCAAAAAAAAGAAAAACCCCCTTTAAACCCTAAAATGAGGAAACAAGGCTGAATTTTCACATTCTTAACTTTGCAAACAACTGTCTTTACCTTCCATCTAAACCAAAGATGCTGATGCAGCAGCAAGTGACTAAAACAAGTCTTTACTTTCCATTAGTCCAGGATACCTGCCTTTATACAGTGGGATTAAGTGCTGGAATCCACTCCACAGGTCTCAGTGCATGCAGAAGACTCAGCATAAGCCTGCCAGATTCATTACAGAAACGCTGTCACAGCCAACAGAAACACAACTTCTAAGCCATATTTTGTGTTCACAGCTATTGGGAAAACTGGGTAGCTCAAAGAAATGTTCGGTTTACCAATGGAGCAGCTTCTCCCCACCTTGTTTCTGTTCCCAAAGAAACACCGCATCACATCACTGCCCTCCTTGTGGCCTAAGTGTCCCAAGCTTGCTTTTAAACCCCAAAGCAAACCTCTGGCTTTCCCGGGCACCCCTTGCACTGTCCCTCCTCCCTGAGGAGTATACATCCGCAGTTGTGACAGGAGATTGACAGACCCAGCCCTAAGAACCACGGCCTTCTGGCAGGCAGGATTTACAGTGAGCCAGGACATAAGCAGAGCCAGCAGCTCAGTAACACAACAGCAGTGAAACACAGGGTTCACTCTCAGTTTATTGTTGGTTGCCTTTAGAAGTGAATCTAAGGCTAAACTCTGAAAAGTTAAAGCCGTCTGATGGTGTTAAATTTACCTACAAAGCCAAAAGGGTGATCTGCTGCCCTACCCCTTGTGCAATTGCTATCAATCAGTCAATTCAAAAATCTCTCCCTACAGCCAGCAAAATTTTAAGTAATGTTTTTTTGGGTTTTTTATTTAAATAGCAAGTGCCCAAGGGAAAATATATTCAGTGGTTTACCGGTTAATGGAGGCTAACATGAGTCTCTTCTAACCTGATCTCCTAAGTACTAAACAATAATATTAAAAAGTCAACAAATTTATGACAGAGCAAGCAGAAGTACAGAAAGCTATACAAGCAGCAAGTTGCCTTGTGACAATTAATGGTCACCTCAATTTTAAATTGTATATTGAGGTGTTGGCATGATAGGATACAACAAGGGTGATGAGCTTATAGATCGAAACTCCAGTCAAAAGCTCCTTCACAAACATTCAGCTTAATTCAAAACTGAGGTTACTAGCCTGACCATCTTATACAATGAAATTATTTCACTCCAGTTAGAGGACAAGCACATCAAAACCACTTGATCTGTTGTGGTTGCATTGCATTAGGAACAGGAGCTGAAGCCATCATTAGTCTTTGTCTACTTGAGATCATTAATCCCTGTAGGGTAAGATAGAAAGCAGAAGAGAGGGCAACTGTAGTCAAGGTTATTTTGCAAGAAAACATATAAGCACGATTTTGTCTCTACTGATGAAAAGTGCAGTATTCTGGACTCTGCCGCCAAAAAAAGTACTTGGCGTCACCTCAGTTCTGCTGCCCAAAACTTAAGTAAACACAGACCTGCTCTGGATTTCCTCAGCAGACCCTAAATTTAATAAAAGACTGAAATCTCCATTAACATGACCATTAAGAGGAAAGCCTGGCTAGCAATGAACTTTTTAATTCCCGCGGAAGTGCCGGACTGGTTTTCCACACGTGCAGCAACAGGAAGTCGCCCCCGAGCTCAGCGGCTAAGGAATTCCACCTCAGAGACAGCACCACCGTTTGTCTTACCCGCCAGTGAGAGAACCCAGTGTCTTTCCTCTCCTTCCTCTGGAAAAGCACCGCTGCCAGAAAAGGCAGCACTCTGGGTGGAAATGGGCCCCGCAGCACCTCATGGAACATGGGAAGAATGTCCTGCTGCCTCTGCAGAAATCCCGGCAGGGAAACCCGGACACCAAGGACAGTCTCCGGCCGCAGCTGCGGAGCGCTGCTTGCCACGGTCTCATCCGAGGGTTTGCGCAGGGCCGGGCCGTGCTCCGGCTGGGAGAAGCGGAGGTGTGGCCCACACTTGCCAAACAAGCCGGCTCCACACCTCACTGGCAGGTTTTTCCAACATTGCTACAAGATAAGGGCAGCAAAGCAGCACCGAACCGGGAAGGTCTGGGCAGGGCGAAGCGTCGCTTTGTGATCCAGCCGTGACATCTAAATCCCCAATCCAGATTTGGTTAGAGTTCCAGCAAGCTGATGTACAACTATGGGCATTTAATTTTTTTTTTTTCAGAGCTTCAGCACAACCTACCAGTATTTTTAAATAGACAAAGTTTTCCATCTCAGAATCCTGAAGAAAAGCAAAGTTTGTCCCTGACTGTAGCTGTTCAGAGCAGTTTCAGGGAGGCCGGAGCAGAGACACCACAGTTTGGTCTGCCATAAGGTGCCTCAGGGAATATCAATTCACCAACGTATCTCCCCTCTGAGCAGCCTGCAAAAACCTCCCCTTTTTCCTCATTTCCATGTAGTACAGTCTTAATTCTTCCACCAAAGGTTCTCAAAAAACTTTACAAGAGACAGGACAGATTTTTTTTAAGGGTCTATCACACATTAAAAAATAATTAAGTAGTGAAGAAAATAGTTTACTAAAAGCAACTAGCTTATTGGCAGCTGCTGACAGCTGTCTTGCTGGAGCTTTTTACCAAAGAGCTGAAATTTATAAACTGGAATTGCAGAAAATGTATAAAAGCCAGTAATGCAGCATGTCATTAGCTCTATGCAAACATGAGAATGTGACACATTCTCAGCAAGGTCCCATTCATTAATCATTTCCTGTCCTTAGCGTCAGTCACCAGAGTAGAATTTAAGAAAATTAATAAAAGCATAAGCACTGACATTTCAAACACAAACAAGTCAGCACTAGGTGGTGAATTAACAGAATGAAGAGTCAGCATACAGGCATAAGGCAAACATAATGCAATTGTAAAACTGCCAGCAACTGCTGTAGAACCCTTGTGTCCTACTAAATGGTACAGCAGACACTGGGCTGAAAAAGCTGTTTCTTTGCTTTTCTACTCACCACTGCACTGACAGTGAAGGACTGCAGCACCACTCCTATGAAGAAAGGCTGAGAGAGCTGAGGCTGTTCAGACTGGGTAAAGAGAAGGCTCCAGTGAGACCTCATAGCAGGCTTCCAGTATTTAAAGCGGGCTTTTAAAGTGGGAGAGTGGCTTTTTACACTACCAGATTGTGATAGGACAAGAGGGAACAGTTTTAAAGAGGGGTAGACTTAGATATTAGGAAAAAACTCTACATAGAAGATGGTGAGGCACTGAAACAGGTTGCCCAGAGCAAATGTTCAATGCCAGGTCAGGGCCCTGGGGAGTTGAATCTAGAACATCTTTAGGGTTCCCTCCAACCCAAACCATTCTATGACTATCATATTAGGTTTTATTTATCTTCAAAAAGATTGTAGAACCATGTGGGTTTAAATACAGTAGACTATAAATTACAGGAGAATTGAGGTGGTCTCACAGTACTGTAGCATGGAGAAAGCAGACTTACTCTAGTTTATTACAGGCAGTGTATAAAGCCTCTATTTTGTCTTGACTGCCCAATCACACATAAATTTGTTTTACCTGCCTTCTGACGCTCTCTCCTCTTCCAGTGAAAACTCACTCAGCACAGCAATCTCACATTTACAGAATTTCTCTTGAATCTCTCAAGAAATACTGAAAGCTTTTTAGAACAAATGCTTAAGAATTGCTTCAGAGTCAACAGGTCACCCGTTAGCAGTGTCTGTGTGCAGTTTTAGCCATCTACAGACACTGTTGTCAGCAAACTTAATATCCAAAGAGAAACTACTCGGTTTTGCTATCTCCCAGCAGACTAAGAAAACAAGCAAGCACAATGGCATCGAAAGATGAGAAAAAGCAAGCTTCCCACCTGGTGATTTTACTTCTGCTTGGATTAGCATGCCCACAGGGGTAAAGGTAGATGTACAGCTACATTGCAGTTTTGAGGGTTTTTGTCAGAAAGCATTAAATGACATCATCACCCGCTAAAAAATATATATGATTTAAAATATGCCTAGATATCACAAAAGACCCCTTTTGGTCCCATTATCGGCCTAGGAGGAGAGCTGAGATGCAGTATATAACTAGAAGAGCTGAAAATTTGAAAGGATGCAATCAAGGATGGGATTTGATTTGTGTTTGTTGGGGATTTAGTTTTCTCCAGAAACACCAATATACTTAATTGCTCAACTTTTTCATCAGTGATGTGAAGGAGCAGGTGCCTCCTCAGCAGGTTGGCTGACGACACGAAGCTGGGAGGAGTGGCTGAAACCCCAGAGGACTCTGCAGCCCTTCAGAGGGACTCAACAGGCTGGAGAGATGGGCAGGGGAGAACTGTCTGAAATCCAGCAAAGGCAAATGCAGGGTCCTGCACCTGGGGAAGAATAACCCCAGGCACCAGCACAGGCTGGGGGCCAACCTGCTCAGATGCCCCTGCTTGAGCAGGGAATCTGCACTGAATGACCCACTATGGTCATTCCCATCCAGCCTGACCCCTTCTGTGATTCTGTGAACATGGAGACAAAAGACTTCCCTTGTGCTGGTGCTTCCCATGGCTGTAGAATGGGAAAACTGAGGATCTATATTCTACTTCCAACACCAGACTATTCTATGACCTACAGCCCAAGCAAGTGTAAACCTGTGAATCTAAACATTCCCTGATTTGGTCACACAGAGCTCAACGTCCCTGCCCAGCACAAAATAGCATATCACTGCTAAAAAAAAAAAAAAAAAAAAAAAAAAAAAAAAAA
>VWYP01027728.1:67583-92034 GCA_013400435.1 Pycnonotus jocosus | reverse complement strand
AAAAAAAAAAAAAAGTTCAGTAATTTTAGTGTTCTCTAGTAAGTACATATTTAATGGTATAATGGTGTAAGACTTGCAAAAACATTATTCCAAGAGATAATACAAAAGTAGTTTTAGTAGAATTTTGAGAACATTCACAAGTATGTATAAACATGTAGATTTAAAAGCCTACATTGAAAATTGATGACATGGCCACACTTGATTTATACATACTAAAGCAAGAGGGATACTGATATACTGCATTGGGTCTGGCTTTCAGGAGAAAAGGAGGTCTAATATACAAATAAAAAATAAAATCTACATCAGCTCAGAGAAGCTTAATTGCACAATGACTGAAACACACACTGGTTCACGGTATTTATTACAACCTATTGCTTTAGATAAACCTGTTGTATGGTTAGTAAACCCAAAGCACATTACATGAACCAAAAAAAAAAAAAAAAAAGTACAGCACAAACCACATCTCTGTAAAAGGTATGCAGTGGAGATGAACAGAGGCACAACTTTAGTCTTGTAAGTAAGAGCACAATGAAGATCCTGGTACAGATAATGAAAGTAAATAAAAATCATACTACCAGTACTAAACATAAGTAAAAATCAGAATAGCATTGTTATATCTGTATACAAAGAATGCAGGGTCTTTTTAAATATCCTCTCTTCATTCTCTATGACCTGTAAACACAACTCTCTCAAACCATCCTCCCTCTGTACCTGAACTTGTATATAAAGATCTATACAGAATGTGCAAATCTAGTGTAAGTATTTTTAGGCTCTCTTCTTCAAACAGAAGAAATACAGGTTTAAAAACATTAACACCACAGATTCCCTCTATCCAGCCTCTGCAGAAAGACTTCAGTAGCAATACTGCCCAAGACATCCAAGCAAAACACTGGACTAAGAAATCCAGAAGAATGCATTAACAATAAATACAAACACATATGAACAAGGGAAAAACAGCAAGGGAAACTATTAACATAGGACTCTTAGCAAATCTGTTCCTAAAAAACACTCACATGATTTAAGTAAACCTATGATGTTAACTGAGGTTCAACTACACTTTAGGCAGGCAAGAGTTATTCATCAGCTTGTTCTTTAAGATGTACTATCTGCTAGTTACATGTCATGCTCCATACTACTTACTAATGACTTATTTATTGCTTGACCAGGATGTTGGGAGTCAAATAGCCACTCTGTTGGGTTATTTGCTACTGCTGCTTTTTCATTACCACCCCACAGATTCTTTCTGCAAACATTTTGTCCCTCATACCAATCTGCTACTGATTAATGTTTCTGAAAAAATAAGTTAGACAAAAATATTACAGTCTAGACTGAGTATGGTACAATTTAGTTCTTGTGTTAAGACTTCTGGCCCAAGAGTAATTTAAGAACAGTACCAGCCTGAGCAGAATGCAGTTCTAGAGCATTTAAGATATACAGATGTTAAAACAGTCTGGATTTTACTTCAATGTTGGAAAGTGAACCAGAGACTAAAGAATTTATATACAAAAGTCTCAAGCATAGTCCAGGAGCTCAAGCAGTAACTAGAGTTCACTCCTTCCAAAAATTGCTTTACAGGGCGCTCTTTGCTTTTTCCTTTGAGTGCAGATGTGAACTTCTTCAAATAGTCTCCGAGCTTCCACTCACACAAAGAGTGAACATAGTCAGTGCAAACAACACACAAGTTAATTCAATTTATAGCTCCCAAACTAAATAAAAAGGGGAAAAAAAGCTTCTTAGTGGTATCTACCATTTGTCTATCTTCTGTGAAACTAATTACCAGAAGGTCAGGCAAAAACACTGAATATCAATAGAGAGTCCATTGGCCAGCACTTAAACCATTTCTGTCACTGAGATAAAAGTTACACCTCCTACGTCTAGGAACAGACACAGAAGCCTCCTCTATGACAAACACCTGGTGATCTCCATGCAACGCTGATATGGCTGCCAAGACTTTCAGGGAATTTTCTTTTTTTTGAATAAATACTTACATACAAGGCCAAATCACAACATTGCCACCCTAAGAAAGCATGTTTTATTGTAAAACTTGATTTGTGGTGAACGTCCAACAGTCGTCTAACGGTTCATTTGCAAGGCTGGAGTGTATTACAAAACTCACTACAAAAATCAGTTTCTATTCTTCATCTGAGGACTGAGAGGTTCAGTGTAGTTGCCAGCACTCTAACAACATAGTTAGAGTCATTTTCTAGTAAATCAATATTGCTGGGTAGGTACAGTCAGTCCACAGATACAAATGACTTCTACCCAGTGTAAGAGAACCTAGCAACAAGCCGCAAAAATCTCAGACACATCAACTTCTTTAGTCATCAGTACTGAATTTCGTATGAATGTTGGGATTATTGGCCATGACAAGGTCAGGTGTCCAGTGTGTTGACTTCTTTGGAGCAGAAATAATGCACAACTATGGCATTAGGGTATCGAGCAAATGCACTGTAAAGAGAATAAAAGACAAACATCAGCTGTCAAGACAAACAGTTTTCCATATTCAAACAAGAGCATCAAAGTTGGGGAGAATCAGAGAGAGACATGACAGTGACACTTTTTTAAACTATAGCCTGAACATATTAAAGAGAATATGTTCAAAGAGAGTCCAAAAGAATTCTATGGATTTTGTAAGAGGTTTGTTTGAAGGTTTTTAAAATCTATTTTCATTTCTGCAGGCACACTTTACTTGGAAGTCACTGGTAACAAGTGAAAGACTGGGGGACATGCTTGCCCTTCAAAATCTTGCTGAACTTAACAGCACTAGAAAAATTCTAGACAACCAAAACAATATTGCATATGCAAATTCAATTCTGATGCTACATGCTAAAAGCAAAAAACTTAATATGTGTACCAATATTTAGACGGATATTTATTAAAATATTTTGGGAAAAGAACCTTTTCCTATCATTGTTAATGCTACTGATATCTCAGAAGGGCTCACATCAAGAAGAAAATAACTAAGTCATGTAGCATTTCCATCCAGTTGAAAGACAAAGAAAACCAAGTGCAAATAAAATCTGCATTCTATATTAACACAGAACTGCTACTAGGAGTGGTAGAAGAAAAGTTCACAGTTCACAGAATATTCTGAGTTGGAAGGGATCCACAAGGATGAGAGTCCAGTAGATGTAAATGGCCAGTACACTGATTGAACCCACAAGCCTGGTGTTATCAGCTCTAACCAACTGAACTCCTCTCAGGGTCATTGGCATCCAAACCATCAAGCAAATTAGATTCTACTATTGAACATCCTATTGCATGTAGGCTACAAAACATAAATCAGTCAGGGAGCCAGAGAGCCATCAGATACAGAAAACTACACGTGTCTTAGCTTAAAATTCTTTATATTATCTTCCTCAGTTCTAGGTAAGAAGCAGGTTCTTAGGCAGTGTTTTTAAATTTTTCAAAATTCAATATGAGGACCGATTTTATTCCTTCTAGAGTTGTGAAATAAGAACTCTTGGGAGTTTCTGAAGCAGCTTTATATTCCTTTGTTGAAAGGATGATTAAACTCTTGCAGCAAATTCCCTGACCAAAGCTTAAAAGTATTCCTAACCATCCAGCTAATTAATGTAATTTGTAATTCAAGCACTCTTCAAATGGCTCCCTCACACTGCTGTTCTCTCTGGCTATATATACATTCAGTTTTGCAACATTCTTAGTTTAAGTGTACGAGATGAATATTTGATTCAGTTTACCCAGCACTCTCACCTGTTACCTATCTTCTTTTTACAAACAGTGCACACCTTCTCCTCTGTAATAATGCACTTTACTTGCTGATGCAAGATCCGCTCCTCCTGGACCTAAAGAAGGATAAAAAACCCAAGCTGCTCAAAAAAGCAATGCCTTGCCTTGGTCTGATGAAACTGCAAACCATCACAACATTTAACTGTCAGTGGTTGTATTTACATTAACAAGTTGTGCAGCACAGAAGCAGCAGGTCTGTGGAGCAGAATAGGTGCTATTGAACACCCAAACCCCACACTATATGAATTACAGGGTTTTACTTTCACCTTGGTCCAGAGCTTAAGGCATTCAACCACTAAAGGGGTGTTAAGGTGAACAATTGAACTGCCTCCTCTGATTTGAAAGAAATCCAGTTCAAGCTGTCTGAGATGATTCGGCAGTGCACACCACAGCACAGTGAGCAAAGACAACCATCTCATCCAAACTAAAATGAATGTACACACCATCTCCTGCAAAAAGGACGTTCAAGCTACATGGTTCCCATTTGATATCAGATGCATTACAGCACCACCTAGAGGACACCCATCCCGTACAAGAAACAGTAAATTTCAGTATTCAATGTATTTTAAAACATTATTCCAATAAATAACAGGTGATGGATGCTTACCCTCAGAAATTCTGCATGGAGAAGATTCTTGAGCACTTGATTAAACCTCTTCTTCTGAGCATTTTCTTCAAGCACTTTCTCTAAGAAGATGCGAATCTCACTGATCTGTGTATTTGCTGGGAGCAGGTTTATTGCCTGGAATAAAGTTAGAAAGTTAAAAACAAATAGAGACCAAAACAAAGTAGAAATTGACACACCTAGATCAGGTACTTGCCTACTCCAGTACCTTCTGTAATCTCCTGCCAACAGCACAAACTGAGTACTTACAGGCCTGACTTACCTTAGTGGTATCCAGTTTGCTGTGGTGCAGTTCCAAAACCTGCAGAGCAGCCTGCAGATTGGCTTGGGGCTCCAGCACCTCCATCTTGATTGGTCCCAGGCAATGAACACTGGGTGGGGAGAGATACATGCGGAGCAGGGACAGGTACACCTGTAACACACAGAAGGAAAGCTCTAAAACTGCTGCATGTATCCACAACTGACAGTGCTGCTAAAACCCAGCAACTGTACTAAGTTGTACCTATGCCATCCAAAATTCTGAACTGCTCATTTAAACAGCTCTTAGTATAGACTCAAATCCAATGATACAGTAACATTCTTAAAAAACAAAACAAAACCAAACCAAAAAAACCATCAAAACCAACCTCCCCCCAAAAAAACCAAAAAACAAACAAACAAACAAAAAAACCCACATCCAACAAAACCACTATCATCTAGTAATTCCTAAATTCCAAGAGATTATACATAGATTCCCATACACTACACAAACCCTGAAAAAGTCTATACAGAGCAAGAAGTTTCAAATCTCAAACAAGGTATGAATAGCCTTCTACTTCCTTACTGAACGAGAAGCTACTTACATCTTTGTTGCCATCTTTGTTTCTGTCATAATGTTTATGGCAGTAGCTGGAAGAATCAACAAAGAAGAATCAAGTCAAATACAGAAACAGTTACAGGACCCAAAGAATCAATTTACAGAAATTAACATTTAAATACTCTGACTACTGAAGTCATCCAAGTTAGGTGACCGTACATCTGATTCAGATCAATTCATCAAACTGCACAGCAGTATGACACCATTTACTTTGCACCACAATGCTGAGAGAAGCAAAGTTTTGTGCAATTCTCCCATTTCCTATCTACTTTAAAAGCCTTAATACCGAAGCCAAATTTAATTTTGCTGTGTAAGAAAAAGGGGGAGGGGGAGGATATCTCCAGTCAACACATCACAGCATAAAAACCTGTATGTAGATATATCTAATTACTGTATCTGAATAACAAAAATAAGCTGTTCATTTGTATACACTGCATACCAGGGCTGAATGCCCTCTATCAAGCATTTGCTGAAAATAGCTTTAGAAGTAACCATGCTGAACAGGCCTCAGTGTTCAGATATACCTGCCAGTGTTGGGTAATTTTGTTTTCACCTGAGTACTTCTGATTCCCTCAGGAGGTTCCCTGGCACAAAACACATAGAAAAATGCTGTATCTTTACTAAAAAGTACTCTTTTTAGTGGGCTAGTGAACATCTCTCCAAAGAGAAAGGAAGCAAAATAACACACAAGATCACACTAAGGACAGGTGGAAAGTAGTAACTCATTGATGATGGTCATATTGCTCTAAAGCACAATGACAGAAGAGCATGGAAGGGCAAACCTCAAGCAGACAGCAGCACCATTTGTAATAAACAGACACCCAGAACAGCTTTAAGGTCGATAAAATGTGAAAACCCAGAAGATCCTGAGGACTTACAGTGTTCATGCTCTACATGCAGCAACATTTCATTACACATCCTATCCATACAACAGTCAGCAAAATAAGTCTTGCAGAAATGCAAAAATATAAAATAAAATAAAGCAATCCTTACTTTTCAGCCATGTTGGTGTCTTTCAAAATATGAACGTAAATAAACAGAGCTTGCTCATGCTTCCCCATACGACCCAAGAGCAGAGCACGTTCCTCTAGGAGACCTAGTAACAGCATGAAGGATTAAATCAATAGCTACACAGAGAAATGACAAAATTAGTGACCAGACTAACAGAAACAATTATTAATCTGTGCTCCAGCTACAAGTTACACTGACACTGTAAGTCAGCATTTCACACTAATCTCAGGAACCTTTCATGAACTCGTAAGTAACCTTAGCACACAATTACCTTCAGATTTATTGAGTAATTCAGGCTCATCAAAAAGTTAGGCTAAATAGCTGGGAGATGCCACAAGGTCTTAGAGCAAGAGTTACAGGAATCCTGCAGAAATTGGTAAACCCAACTGTGCCAGCTAAAGCAGAGTTAGTATACACACTAGTAGCCTGCAACTAGAGATAGAGTCATCTTCTGTATTTCTAGTTACCATGATTCTATGATAAGTGAGGAGGTTTTCCTGTACAATGCAATGAGCTACAGTTTAATTACACTATGGAAACAGAACTCACCATCAAAGGGGAAGTCACTGATAAGTCGACTAGGTTCATACCAGCTGGATTTCTCCAGAAAAAGAAGCAGCTTTTTCCGGTAATCCCCCAAGTCTCCTCCTTCCTCCCCAGCAGGCACCGGAGCTCTATCTATATTAAGGAAAACAACATAAGCTAAAATATTACAGCCATTTCACCACAGTAGTACACAGAAGAAGATAAACAAATCATTAGGAAGAGGAACTA
Organism: Pycnonotus jocosus; assembly: GCA_013400435.1. Classification (NCBI taxonomy): domain Eukaryota; kingdom Metazoa; phylum Chordata; class Aves; order Passeriformes; family Pycnonotidae; genus Pycnonotus; species Pycnonotus jocosus. The sequence continues at coordinate 85,018 of VWYP01027728.1, read as the reverse complement.
AATGATGATACAACTGTTACACAGGGTTGGGACGCTCATGTGCCAAATTAACTTCAACTCCCAAAAACACACTGAGTGGCTGGTTAAAGCAATACTCAAGTTATTCAAAACCCCTCCCTACCCTTAACACGCAGAAGTCAGGGAGCAGTAGCTGCCATTCCACTTAATTATGAACAAAGTGTTGCTCGATCCCGTAAGATGAGAGGGAATAAATTAGACTACCCTACAAACCCACAACTTCTGTTTTCCAGTCCCCTCCATCACTTAGGTATCTTATGCTGGATATCAACAGGGAAGGTTTGCAACAATATGGAATATGAAGGCTCCCTTGTGCTGTCCCATACCCCTGGCCCTCCCACCGGAAAAGGTTAAACAGACCTGCAGGGAAAGAACTGAGATACTCTTTCATTAAGCCCTGCACTTTCTCACAGTACAGCTGGATCAGACAGTTGTGAAAGTCCGCACCGGTTTCTTCCCAGACGTGAATGATGTGTTCCTGTAAATACATGTTAAGGCTCAGCTGTAGACACTTCTTCTGAGAAGTAATTCCTTATAAGCAACAATTCCATGCTTGCCTTTACCAAACCTGACTTCAAGATTTCGTGTATTTTAATTATGTTTTCTTTGCACAACTTACAGCACAGCTAGCACCCTGTGAGACAGCATCAGGCTCCAACTCCTAAGCCTACATCTTACATGTAACATTTTGTACTGAAGGTAAAATGCACTAGTAGAGATTGAGTTCTTACCAGGTAAGGAATAGTCAAGCTTTTAAAGTTTTCTATCAAGAAATCGAGCACTTTGTCTCGTGGCAAAGCTTCCACTTCAGGGAGGTCTTCTGTAAATATCTGTTAAATAAAATTTTATTCAGATTGGTGATTTTCTTTTTTCCAAGTGCCACAGTATATTTTTCTCTGAGGCTCTGAAGTCCAGGATATCATCATGTGTCCAAAGAGTAAGCACAAGTATAAAAAAATCTGAGCAGCTTATTCAGGCACTGAGAAATTATTTCACATCTGAAAAGATTCACAAACATTCCCACTTCTGCCCTACTGAACATTCTTCTCTTACATAGCCCAACACCTCCCAAATACAGGGAGTCAATTTTATAGACAAATCAAGTTTTGACATTTAAATACTCAGTTAGGCTCTTGTGCAAAAGTGTGGCATCAATAACATGAAATGCTGTATCAAAGGTTCGTAGCTATTATAATGGAATGGAAAAGTATAAGAAAAAGTGAAAGACCTGCTTTATCTACTGCTAACATTAGCACAGTACTGAATACAGAAAATACAAATTATGTATTTAACTAAATTTAGCATTAATCAGCTTCTTACAATGAGTTATCCCATTTCCATATACTGCATCGACAACAAGGTACCTCTTTCAACCACTCTTACCTTCAGTCCATCTTCAGGAAAATCTCTTAGCACCCAGACAGAGTAGGAAAATACCAAGTGCAAGTTCTCTGTGCCTGGAATAGAAAAACCAGCAGTGCTCAATGTTAAAATGCTAAATATCTATCTGTTCACAACACAAGCAGATGCTTTCAGAGCCAGCAAAGCTTAATTTACATGAAGAACCCAGTTGTTGCTCAAGTCAAGCAAATCATTCATACCGGAGCGCCAATTTCATTGCTTCACAAACACGATTTCAAACAGAAACAAAAAGTAACTCAAATACTGTCACTAAATGTAAAGAATTCAGCCCAAAACCAAGATTGGTTGCCTTAATCACATTCCAAAAGTCTTCCCTTTCAACTTGTTTTTATTAGGGTAAAGAGGCAGTGAACTTTTCACTTGTGTAACTTCCTTCAGTCCATTTCCAGCCTGTCAGTCTAGTGACTTCTACAGCAAATGGTCAAATACTTCATAACAAGTAGTAAAGCATCATAGTACTGAAGTAACTGGCATAGAAACTACATGACAGGTAACAGCTTCTCAGCTTTTAGCCAAATGTAGGACTTGCCCCTTTAAAAAAGTTCACAATACTAATAAAACATGTTAGGAAAACATGACTTTTCCCTCACTTAGAAATCATTGCTCCTGCTCAGAATCACTGAGGCATTCACTTTCTGAACAACATAACACAATTATACAAGAAACAGAAACTTAAAGCAACTCTAAAAAAAGGCATTGTTTGCTTTTCTCCATCCCACAATATTTAAAACAAGCAGCATCTTCATACTAACAGAATTAAAAAAAAAAAAAATCAGATGATGTGCACTGTGAAGTAAAAGAATTGAAATAGTTCCCAGAAGAGCCAATCTCAAAGTTTCAGTAACAAAAGTGTGACTTGGCAAATGGCAATCAACTTGTGAGTCTGAATTTTACTGAACTCTATTAACTTTCTGAATTTACAGGGCATGCTAGCCTCACAGAGAAAATTTTTTAAAAAGATAGGAAGTTACAGAATTAAGTTCTCATGTAAAACAGAGAATCTAACTCCTTATAAAGAAGTGTGACATTTATTAGAATAGCTCCTTGCCAAAACACTGACCAAGATGCCTTTGCTGAAATCCCAAGCAAATCAAATACGAAGTTAAAACCTACTCAAAACAGTGAAAGTGAGGGGAGGAGAGGAGGAGCTCATTAAATAACTACCAAAGCTTGTTATTTAGTATACTAAAAGGTAAACACCACACTGCACCACAAAACAGAACAACTCAGCACCTAACATTTGTCTGCATGGGGATTCACACAGACCACAGGCAGGGAATTTCTGAACTTCCTCAGCAACAAATCCTTAATTTAAAATAGGAAAAGGTTCTGCATAACACTATTTTAAAAGATAAAAGAATAATGCAACACGGAAAATTATCTACCACCCCAGTAAATATATAATTCTCCTGTGTACTGATAAAGCATATTGTGGATGGCCAATCACACAATTAATATTTGCTTTGATGCAATAAACAAGTGCTTACTCTATTGACACAAGGCAAGTATGAAATACCCATCAGTAACACATACTTGTTGACTTAAAAGACCATAGCTACAATGCTGGAGGAATTTGTAATTACTTGAGAACTAACTAAGAATATTTCTTTAAATGCCCAAAAAATTGATAGAAAAAAGTCAACTACAGTTTTTTTCTCCTTAACTCAGAATGATACATTATAACTGGAAGAAAATTCAAATTACTATGGCCCATTTTCTCCCAGGGGATATTTTAATCAGAAATAAGGAATGTTTTCCAATAGGATATTTAAGTTTCAACAGAACTTGAATCCCTTGAGCTAATACTTAAGGTTGCATTATGCAAGAAACCAAACAAGATAACAAGGGTACCCTTTCAACTTGATAGCCTCCAGAAAGCTGCCAAACAGTAGAATAACCACCAAGCCAAACAAGAATAAAAACCTCACAAAAATACTTCTCTTTTCCACACTCACCCAAATGCTGCAGATATTGCACTGTCCTCTCATGACCCTTCAAAGGGGAGTTGGCTTTCTTTGACTGATCCACCAGCACTTGCAATGCTTTCAAAACAAAAGAAGTTAATTCCTTTTTAACTGCTAGTTCCAACATGAACCACAAAAAGTGCACTTTTCCTATTATGCTACTGAGACAAAACAAAGTTTTGTTTTTAACATATAGACCCCATTGCAAGAGGAACAGATTTAATCACAAGATAGCGATGAAACAGCCTCTTCAGAATACTGCCTGCTCACTGAAGTCAAAACACAATACAAAGAACACATGCTTCTACTCCTTCTCCTCTCCCAACCTTATACTTACCTTTCTCATGCAGACCTTTTTTCTCATACAGTATTATCAGCTCACTATATTTGTGTGCCTTCTTCAGTACATGCTCACTCTCCTCAATATGGCAGTGATTATTCTCCAGACGTAGCAGTGGTGCCACCAGTGCTACATTTGTCTGCAAGCAAAAAGGGAGCACTTAAACATCACTGGAAGTGCACTTTCTAAGTGTACAGTACAAAACACAAGTTGGAAGTGGGAGCAGGGGAAGAAGGAAGTCTCACAGCATAAGAAAAATAAGAAATGACAGTTTAACATCTTACAGTAAGGTCCATGTTCATTTTCATAATTTTGAGGACAGAAAGAAAACAACACAAAGCTATTCCCCTTCAACAACAGAGGTCAGGCTTTGAAACAGGCTTTCATAACAGCCAAGATCATACTTTCCTGTGTTTAACAGTATAAGGCAATAAAATTCATTAGACCTTCAAAATACACAGCCACAGCCACTTTCTTTTGACAGAGGCAGCAACCAGAGCAACTGCCTCACTCCCTCAAACTGATTCCTGACCAGTGAGGAAACTAATTAACACTCAGATTTTACACATTATTTTTAGATCAAAAACAGTCAGTTGTGTGAGAATTTCTGAAGTAGCTCCTTATCCTCCATAATATATGTCTCTGAAATTCCAACAGAGCTCGGATGGCAAAGCCTCTAGGTCAGACAGAAACTCACATGCAGGTAGCACTTTAACAGGGTGGTATCAATGATTTGTAGCAGCTTCTTTTTGGATTTGATCGTGGGCGTTCCTTCCATGAGGGGTGAGGTACTGGACTGATGATCAGAATCATTTAGCTTCTTCACTAGCTGACTCCTTTTCTGCAGGACATCAAATGAAATTTTAAAACGAAGAAGCCATGGATTTCTACATCTCACCTCAGCATATATAACCCACCAACTACAAAGACTAAATTAAGCCAATTTAATAACTTGTTTTAATCAATTGTTTCCCAAAGAATTTTATGGTCACTAACTATTCAACACAACCTTTACAACCATATTCAGGTTTATACATTTGTTTTGCATATTTATAGTTTTGCAAAACATCCAGAGTCTTGAGATTGTCAGAAGGAAATACTGTTAACCTGAACAGACATCTTAGGAAAGTCAGGAAACATTTTAAACATTTGGAAAACAATTTAGATTTTGCACTATTAGGCATAAAACCTATCCTCCTTCAGGCACAACCTTCCTTTTACTCTAGTAATGATGGCAAGCAACAATTCAGGCTCCAGTTATAACAAAATAAAGAGGGCAGGAACTTACAATGCCCATTATTTCCCATTCGACCTTTTACTGCCCTCAACCTATCTCCTGGACAGAGTGCCCTTAATAACAATCATTGAACAAAAACAAAAAATGAAGTGCTCGAGTTCTCTTCAGAAGGATACTAGAAATAAAATACTGGACTCGTATTCAGATCCAATCCATAAGGAAATTTCTTCCAGTCACATGTCATGTGGGGTATCACACGTATCTGTGGGGTATCTCACGTGTTCCACTTCCCCTGCTCACTGAGGAGCTGCTGCCATATTTTCCAGCCATGAAGACAGCCCATTAAGGCTAGCATGACAGAGCTGGACTAGGCATCCTGCTTCCTGCACATCAGAGTGAACCAACAAAGCACGCCAGAACTGAATAAGCCTGCTCTAAAACCAGGTAGAGGAGCACTCACTTGAGTTAGGTAGTCTATCAGAGCTAAATGTGCCTTCTCCAGCTCTGCCCCAGAGAGCCCTGGCAGGGGGTTGGGATACTGCAGCTGTTTCCTGTAATCTGTGGGCAGGAGGTCAGGATACAGACCCATCACATGAGTGGGATCTATGCAAAAAATAACTGGTATTAGTAACCATTCATATTATTTTTGCTAACTTAGAGCAAGCTTATCTTTCTAACAGAGCAGTCTGTAGTCTACTCGTACATCCACAAGATTCCAGAGCCTTAAAAAATTTTGCTCATTACAGAAAAGAAGCTATAACAATGCAAAAGAAGCAAGGGTAGAACATGTTTCAAAGTCCAAGCACAGGAACTTCCAGTCTGTGCACTTGGTACACAGGGAGGACAAGCCATGATTACAATCTTACTGCTCTTCTTGCAGAATCCTAGCGTTAACCACTCTGACAGTAAAACAGGATTTCTAGCAACAACCAGTGTTTTAAGAGATTTACTGTGTTTTTGAAACAAGAACTAAATAGTACCATCTGTAGCTAACATACACCCATTTTCACAGGGTTTAGCAAATTCAGAATTACTATCCTCTAATTCAAGCTCAAAATACTTTGCATTCTCAGTCCTTGTCTTTCACTGTAGTTTTCCAAAGCAAAAATTATGTAAGTGTCATGAAAATAAGTTCTAAGTTTAAATGCACATGAGAATTCTGTCACCAGTAAAAAGAATCTCAGTCTTAAGCACTATTCTACAGTACAGTTCAGTCTTCAAGTATTCTTCCAATAGCCCCAGTATGACTCAGTGGAACAGCATCAGAGACTACTGTGACTTCCAAAAGCACAGAAAAGTTTCCTGGTTTCAGTATCTTGGCTAAACCAAGGGTTAAGGATCCTTATCTGAGTCCAGTGATTTTGCAAATCTACAGATGTTCCTTATTTTTTTATTCCAAGCTGCAAGTAGGCTTTTAGCAGGTGCTGAAACATTCAGTTTCAAAGGGTCTGTGCACATGCTGTGCATGCTTTAAAATACCCTAGAATACAAATATATTCTGTAAAAAAGGGCAAAGTCCTGATTTAAATTAATTTACTAAGTATAGTTAATTATTTAATTACACTTAATTGTGTAGTTAATTAAGTTATTAAGTAATTAATCATCAGCTCCACCAAAAAAAACCCCTAAATAGCTGCCCAGGCTATTTGCTGTTCACAGAAGACTGATCTGCACAAGATAGCACTGTTTTAAACTAAAACAAAACAGAAAACAAATTAAAAAAACACATAAAATAGCCAGTGAGCTTGATTTCATTCCTCCCAACTTAAGTGATTCAATGCCAACCCAAGCATTTACCTGTACCAAGCTTGGCAAAAACTTGCATGGATTCATCAAAACGCTTCTGGCAGAAAAGGTTGAAGGCAAAGAGATTCTTTATGTGGTGAATTTGTTGTCGCTTCTCACTATCTGAATCATCTTTCATTTCCTGCATACATACAAATTAACAAACATTAAAAACCTTCAGGCCTCATATACGAGAAACACCCTAGAGAATTAACAATTACAGATCATTATCCTGTGGAGAGAGTAGAAAAAAAAAAAAAAAAAGAGAATCCCTCAAAGTGAGCCCTGATGGTGCCTGCCTGTGCTTATTGTGTCCCTGCAATAACCTGGAAGATCTGAAGCGACCTCTGGTTACTTGTATACCTGCTCTATCACAGCAAATGTCTCTTCAATCATTTGCCTTTTCAAATTTTTTTTCAAGTCAGCATTCAAAATGCAATTAATTAAGGGGAGTTTCTAGAAACCAAAAAAACCTAACACAGTATAAACAGTGTAATTAAAGATACTGTATCAGTAGCTCTAATAAATTATTGTTTCAGGAGTAATATTACCCAAAAAATGGTCATGTGACAAAAATCACAACTTCAAGCTACACACTGTTTACAAGCTGTCTGAAGACTTTGAAGTCCTACTGACTTCAAAATCTAAAAGAAGGTAACCATTAAACAGCTAAGAGAGATAATCTTTCATATATAAGATGATTTCTCAAAATCTACACCACAACAGATCAATATGGAATAAAGGCAGCACAAAACTAAAACTTCAGTTTAAGAAGCCTAGAGTTTATCAGTTTGTGCAAAGTGGACAGTTGGGAGGTTACACTGAGTGACTGATTAGTGGACTCACTACAGTTAAGCAGATGGCAAACATCCTTTTGTGTACTTTTGCACAATTGCATCCACTGCAAACTCAAGATTTTGAGTACTTACTGCCAACTGCAAAGCCAACTCAAACTGTTTGTCCTGCAGAAGCTGCTGGATCTGTGTGGCTATGGAAACAGGAATGAGCCTCCAAACAAAGTGATTACTTGCCACATATATAATGTTTGTGCTGTAAACAAGACAAAAAATGTCAGTTATTATTAAGTTTCAGTGCTCAGAAAGAAGCAACAGCCTATCTTAAAAGAAACCTAACCCAATAATACAAACATAGATCAATCTGAGAGCAACTGGAGGATTATTGCAAAGCAGAAGGAAGACTATCTCCAGTCTCACAAATTGTTAAAAACCCTCAACTCTATCCTTTCCTCCTCAAGGTATGGCCTCCACCAATCTCCATAAAAAACCCAACAGGTTGCTTCAGTGCTACATCTTAAGGTGAGAGTTAGAAAAGTTGATCTTCTCCCAGTTTTTCAGAGCACTACACACAGCCAGCTAGCCTGTCAATAGTGGAAATGTGTTATATCAATACCCTCCAGAGGTGATGAAGCGTGGCCTCTGCAGCTCAATGCTCTGCACCAGCAGCCGGGGTTCAAAAGTGCGGATCTCCACATACCTCGGCAGAACAGCAATGATGTAGGGAGGCTGGTGTTCTATTCATGAAACAAGTGAAAAATTTAGGTTGATTGTCTCAAGCATTCCTTGAAGCAAGCTGTGACTTAAGGCTTCTCTTCAATTTTTCATTCCCTTGAAATGTGCATCTTTTTCATATTCAAAACAAAACTCAGTGCCCGACAGTGACATCAATTTCCCAGCAGACTACCACCAAGCCTTTTGCTCATCCTTCACCATAAGGAAAGTCTGAGGCACTCAGGTGCCCAGCACTACAGTGCTTTAACACACTGCCTTCCATTTCAGACCTTGTCCCTTTATAAAAGATATGGAATACACCTATTTTATGAGGAGAGGGGCCCACAGACCACAAGCAAAGAAGGCTAAGAAGCAAAAACAAACACATGAAACCTTCCCCAGAGTACAACTTAGAATACTGTAGAAACTGTCACACTCCAAATCCAGCCCGTTTCAAAATACTGCAAACATAATGATTTTATCACATGCACAAGAGTAAAAAATTAAATTTAAACAAAACCAAAAACCAATTGCTAGTTCTCACCCATGGCAATAGGAATATCTGTCCAATTCAAGGCACATTTCTGAGTACAGACCCCTTCTTCATTAAGCACAACTGTTAGATCATCTTGGCCAACTGCAACTTTTCCATCTGCTACAGGGGCTACCAATGGTTCCAGCTGCTTCCCTGTGGGAAACAGCTCTTTGATGGATCCTTTTCCATCCACCTAGGATAATAAAGAACATTTAAAAAGAAAAAGTGTTTTGCAAAATAACCTTTTCTTCAAAGTTGCATGAGACTAAAGCAAAAAACCCATAGAGGGATTTTGTAGCGCAGGTTAATCACTAACAGGATAAGTGCAAACTTAAAGAGAATCAGTAAAAGTTTCTGCATATCAAAATTTATCCTGCTTATACATTATTCATTGTGGAATCCCTGCAGCCCTTCAATATAATATCCAGGGTCTGGCTTATTACTACAATTCTGAAATAAAAAATTATTACTTTTATGTCTGAGATGACGACAGTAGCTGAGCACACCATTCACACTAGTTTATAGAATGCGTAATAGCACAGCAGCAAAATCAGCTGAAGTGTCCAAACATTTAATTTAGGCCAAAACTTTAACACTGTTTTATTTTGGCATGAGTGAGCACTGGCACATTAAAAAAACCTAACTAAAAGCCTAGAAACCTGCCTAGCCATTTTCCCCTGCCCTAACCACTCATTATTTTGGCCACATGCTATAGTGGGAATTGAACCCACACAAAAAATTGCCACTTCATGAGCTGATACAACAAACAAAACAGAGAATCCTCCTTCAACTCCAGCCACACATTCCTCCTGCTTGCTTTGCATTACAGGTCAAGCATTTTATAAATCAACAGCTGGCCAAAAACAACACCATAAAAACGTGTACTTTTCCTGGCTACTTAATGAAATGAAGCTTTTCAAGGACAGGTTAGCCAAGCACCAGAGCCAACCCACAGTAAACACTTGGACAGTTAAGTCTCCATCCTGGTTGCTTGAGCAACTGCACAGCTACTCCTATCACTAGAATGGCAGGAGTCAACATCTAGGAGAGCACTGCAGAAAGGCACATCTTTTGTGAGCAGCATCAGTTTCAAGTGATTTTCAACTGTAAAAATTATGTGTGGTTTTCCTTTTGACTACAGATCAGTCTTGCCACCCATGCACATACACATACATATGCATGTGTGGTGCACCTCATCTTCATCTTATTTTCCTATAATACCTGCAGAAGCCAATTGTAAAGGCAGAATTATAACCATAAATGAAGTCTAAGCGGAAACTGTAATATTAAATTAACAGTAAGTTCAGAGGCTTTTAAACAATTACAGTTCAGCTAGAGAATGAAAAATGATTAAGCTTCACCGTAGATGAGTTATTTTTGGACTCTTTGTCCTTTTACAGCTAATCTTATTTCTTAATACATTAAATAAACTGCAAACTGAGCTTACACAGACTGTTGCCAAAACAAAATATATCTTCTCCAATTCCTTTTTTCTGCAAGAGCTGCAAACACTGGTCTCAGCAGCAACAAACAGAAGATCATTTCCTGACAAAATGCCAATTTAAAAGGACAGGCCTAGACTGCCCTTTCAAAACCCACAAGTAGCAGCAGTACCAGATGCTGTTTTTCATAAATCTGTTAGCCAAGTTCCTGAGCACAGGAGCAGTCTCCACAGTGTCTACTGCTACCCAAACCTTCTTAAAACACCATTACACAGTCCCATCTTACCCGTATCAGGTAATAGTCCCTCTTGAAGCCTACACAGATGGAGTTCTCACACCAGGCCATGGACTTGGGTACATCAGGTACACTGAAGTCCCCCTGAGGAAAGCAGGTTAAACTGGTTGTTACAAACAAAAAGCAAAAGTCAAATCTGGCAACACAGAGTGTAACAGGCTGCTCTCTTGTCAACACCTTATCCCCCACCACCTGTGCCCAATATCTACTGCTTTAGGAATGGCAGTATTCAGCAAAAACCTAGACTCATGCACAGTAAAAAGGTGTGCTCTGAGTTAGCTGATAATTTTCTAGTAGAAAATTTTCTAGTAGAGCATTGTAGCTGAAAAAGCCTCTACCCATTTCAATTAGTTATTTTTTCTCATTCCAGTACTCACAACTGCAGCTCTTTACACTTATCAGTAACTATCTTCTGACTTAAAGACATGCTTGAAAAACTTTGAGTAGAAGTGCACCCACTTCCATAATGTTTTTGTAAGGTATGCATGCTAATACATTTCACTGACTTAAAAGTCAAGTACTCAAAACTGTACTACAACCAGAATATTAAAATATAGGATGCAGCCCTTACTCTAATTTTAACTTATGAAATGCTATTAACTGTGATTTCAAACCTGTATTTTCACTCCTACTTGTTGTTTCTTTGTTAATCTCTGCAGAACCAACCCTCAGTGCTTTGAAAGTCAGCAGTGCCTCTGAGTAACATGGCAAGCAATAAAGAGCAATCACCCTCCCTTGCTGAGACATCCTGGCTACAGAATGAACACAACTCACCTGTAGCTCGTGGAACTCTCTGTCCTTCCAGAAATAAAGCTGTAGCTTCTTACGCACTGCCACACACATCCTCAGCACCTCTTCCCCTGTGTCTGATTGCTGTGAAAACAAACAGGTCTAACTCACAGGCACCCAGAGGGGCAAGTGAGGTGAGACAAGGCCAAAAGGAGCCTCTGCTAGAAGCAAAGCTGTCCACTGAAGCACAGCTTTGTTCATCCATGCCAGAAGGGCATTCCCTAAAAAAGGAAGCATGGGAGGCAGAGGAAGGAGGCAGGGGAGGTGGAAGGATATTTAAAAATGAACTTTGACAAGGATTGTGACATCAAGGAAATCCAAGAAAATATCAGAGCACCAACGGCATACAAGAAGGTAAGTAGAGGTATTAGTCCAACCCTGAAACTAGGACAAAGAGCTGGAACTCTATGCAGTATAGGAGAGGAAATGGAATAACACAAAGAATGTGTTACACTAACAGATAAAACCATTAATAATCTAATATTCTAAACTATTGAGAAGGTTTCTTGATGAGAAATACTAGAAAAGCTAAGTGCCTGGACACACAAACAAAAACCACTTTGTGATGACCAGATGTAAAGGTGCTTTGAAAGACATTATTTTTCATGTCTAGAAAACCCCAAGTACTTCCTAGAAAATATTTAACATTAAGCTCCCATGAGGCAAAAAGATGAAAAATTATGAATAGCACTAAACCATGCCTTCTGATTATGAAAAAGGTGTCTGAACGACATGGGCAGGCTGAGAAACTCACTTGAATAGAAATGAGCCACTTAATGAACGGAGAACTGCTACACCTTACAGAAACATTTTAGGGCTTGAATCTACCACTGCTCTAGGACTCCTTGGGCCAATAAAGAGAAACAAAAAAGTTAAAAAAACACAGAAACAGAATTGCTTGCAGAAGGAAATCACAATGAGCTAGTACACTGGCAATGCAAGGAAAGGAAATGGTTTTTACATTAAAGGGACCTATTGAAAAAGAAGAGTCAAAGTTAGTATAGGACAAAAATGCTTTGAAGTCTTGTATCAAAAGTTCTGTATCAAAAGCTACAATCACAACAGGTACAGGAAAATACCTTGTGAAACAGAGTAAGAAAAATAATTAAAAACTGTTGTTTGCCTTAAGCAAATGCAGTAGGCACTAATTTTAAAATGCACTAGTACCCAAGAAATTTTCATCTAACACAAAATAACAAACCTATTCTATACAGTAAGACGAAAAAGGAATCCTTATTACAAACAGTAAGAACATCTGTGCAGCTGTATTCCTCCCCTTACCTGGAGATCACAAGTGAAGAGAGATGCACCTTTTGCCTTTGAAATTGTGGTGATTTGTTGAAATGTCAAGAGGTCGTGGACGTAAATGTTATTTTCTGTTTTAAACAAAATTCCAATTATTATTTAATACATGTAGAGTTACTGCTAATTCAAACAAGTTACTGTATTTTATGTTTATATAAAAAGAACTTGTAAAACTGAGGGTTGCAAGAAAGAAAATGAATGTTTTCCCAAAAGTTGAAAACTGCTAAGGCACATACAAATACAATAAATGCAGAAAAGAAGACTAACAACAGCATTGGTAAAAACTATAGGAAGGTACTGAGAACATGTGCTAACCAAGCAGGGGAAGGCAGAGTGGAAGGGACAGCAAGCAGGCCAGAACAGAGCAAGTTCAAAATGAAATATTGAATGAACAAAGCCCATTCTGAACTGGCTCCTGAATTCACTAGAAAGTGAACAGCTGAAAACGTAGGGTGCTATGGTCAAGCTTTTGTACACACGAGGACACAAGCAGCAGAAATCTACATATGCTGGAGCTGAAAGAGCTGGGACTTGGAGACCATAAAGAAGGGAAGAATAACATAAGCAAAAAAAGACTTTAGAAGATCATAAGTAAAAGAAAGTTAGCCAGAGCCAAGCAAACTTAAAACTTCCACAAGACCGTAAAAGATGACGTGTGCATATAAAATGAGATTGGTAAGACACCACCACTAAGTTTGATACAAGAAGCAGATTTGGTCAGAAGTTTTAGTTCCTATCATACAGTGTACACACAGACGTGCATGCATATACAGATGCCAATACAAACTATATTTACACAGACATTTTAGAGCATGCCTGTACTTCTTCATTCCTAATCACAAATCAGCATTAATGCTCTGTTCTCCAAGCTGGCAAAGCTGCTTCTCAATCTATGCTGCTCAACGCTTCCTCTGCAAAATGCAAAGCTAAGTTCTACACAATGACTTCTCAACAACTAGACCACTGTGCAGGTGTGTGGAAAGGCTGCCACATTCAGACATCAAGAAGAGCTCATTAAATCTTAAAGCACTTTTCTTCACTTACCTAACAGACTGACCAAAATTTTAAATTGAGAAACAACGTGGATCTGAAAGGGAGAATGCTGTTAGTGACTCCATTCATAAACTAAAACTCTGAACAACGCTTGATTGTAAGTCTAAGAAAATCTCAAAATCACGAGAACAGCAAGGCAGTTTTCCACGCACAACTTCAGCTATTGCAACTCTTCATTTACACTCACTTTTCACAACCTGGCACATAGCATTTGCAACCTAAGCTGGTAGAAAAAGCTGTAACATTGGTATGCTACTAGTACAAAAATACTTCTAAAGCATACATAAGAGTGTTGCATCCTTGAAAGAGGATCCATTATCTCTAAGCTGCTTTTGCTGGAATCAATATAATCATTGAGCACAAATTCTCAAAAAAAAAAAATGGCAGCAAGACTGGCAATTACTTTACTTCTACATTTCATGTAAGTGGAATTATATTCACATTCTTATAGGGTATCATCTGAGAGTCAAATAATACATTACAGTCTGTTGATGTATTACCATCATTTTTGCAAATATTCTCAGTCAGAACAACTGAAGACCTATTGCTAACAAAAGCCAAAAATAAACCTGCAAGTTCCAATTCTTTGGTTTCTGCTTTAGCAATCAAACCAAGCTTTTTCCTGTTATGGGAGGAGTGGACAAAAACATCTGGCTATTACACCTTTAAGAAAATCTATAGCTTTGGGAAATATTCTGTTTAAGCACAGCAGAGATTGCAGATGTACATTTGATATTTCATTTATTGGCTGAAAACTGTCCCCATATCAAGAAGATGCTATTTCCTACCTGTTGAATCTTCTTTGAGAAGTTCTTGTTGGATTTCTCTAGTGTCACTTCAAACCTATTGCAACCTATCAGAGAGATTGAAGAGGGTACGTAAACTGAAGTTGCTTGTGACTGTGTATATCTTACAGTAAGTAAATTACAAGTAATTGTGAAAGCAAACTTGGACACTTAACACCAGAAGAACACTTGAACATATCTGTGCTAACTTTTACCACAACTAAATGCACCAGAGGGTCTTCTACACAGTCATGAAAATGTAGATGACACTTCTTGCACCCAGCTGAAGGCCTCGACAGTAGTTACATTTCTGCCTTGCCCAAGTTTTACATTCCAAGCATTACATTTAAGTAATTTGAAACCCAGAGATACAAAGATACCCATAAAGATATTATCCACACTAACCAAATATCAGCAACTTAAATTGCTAGGGTGCACATCATTGCAAAATAGACAAGGAATAAACACTACACCACAAAGTTTTAAAAGGAGTTTTAGGGAGAAAGACTTACAGACACTTTCTGATGACATAACCTCTCCTGGCATTGATGCAAAAAAGGGGGAGAAATTTACCATGTGAGATAAGACACTATCAACTCAAGACTAGCATGTTCCAACTGGTCAGATAACCTATAAGTTTCAGAAAAATCAAGCTAAATTCAGTCTCTAGAATCCAATTAGCTATAAATTAATATCTTTCCAAGAGCAGATGAACTTGGAAACTTACACTTCGTGTTTACTTTCCTGTGCCATGCTACAAAACATTACCGCTTTCAGTAACATCAGTTTCTACATAATAGCAGGCAATGTGAAATACAAACCTCTTTAGTGAAAATCGATTTTAACTAAACCAAAAATAGAATAGTTCTATTTGTGGCATTCCTAGAATAGACTATGAGCACTTAGGACTGTCAAAGACGCAGGGAAAGAGTAAATACCTGACAAAGCTAGTTAGTATTTATCCCTCTTCCCCATCCAGGATGCTCATGGACCCACTGAGTTACTTGCTCTCTCACTAATCCAGTCTGTCATTAAAAGATGACACTCATCAAAATTCTGGCAACTCACACACTGCACTGCTTTTACACATATTTGCACCCTATTCATAAAAATTACAGCCACTTACTATAAATTTAAACGCAGAGAAATCTGAAATAAAACATACTTTACATACATGAAATTCTATATAGGAAAAAATCAGCAATTAATCACGCTTGTGTTAAAATGACTATAGCCTCTAAAAGTGCAGGAAATAAAAATAACAATCAACTTTTTTGTGCCATTCTTAAAATCAACTTACCTACATCTTTCTTGATCCTGTAAAGCAGAAGATGCCCTTGTTTGGTACCAACAAGGAGCCATTCCTCTACAAAGACAGGAGAAAAAGAGTCCCATTAGTTCAACAAATACTGCCCTTCACAGCTGTGCTGGTTTTGGCTGGGGTAGAGTTAATTTTCTTCACAGTGCTTACTAAGGGGCTATATTAGATTAATCAGAACCCTTGGAAACCTCCTTCAAACACCAAAAAGGATTTTCTGTAGTGACTACACAAGTCTCCTATCACCTCCCCAGTGGAAGTGCACAGAAGTAGCTTTAACTCTCAGGAGAGAACAGCCAAAGATCAGGTAGTAAAACAGAATAGACAGCCTCGCCAACACATTCCATTAATTCATACAAAAGTAAAGAAGCAAACCATTCTATCTTGTGTGCAATCAAAAGAGGCAATAAACTATTCATCAGACATTGTTAGCTCTCAGAGAGGAACAGTGCTACATAATGGGAAGTACTGTCAGAAAGAAAAACAAATTTACCTGGGTTTGATTGTTAGGTTTTTTAGGTCAGGTTTTTAAAATGTCTCTCTAAAATAGTCAGCTATGTTGGGAAGGACAGTGGCATTTGCTTATGTGACATTTGGATTGATTGGACAACCAAGAATCATGCAAGATTTATAAAAGAGGGCCTTTACATACAAACTCTATGGCACAGTTTCATACTCTTCCTCTTTACAGCATTTACACCATACAAAAAGCAGAGAATCTTTACAGGCTTGTTAAATATGACTGAATTTCTTCCTCACTAAGCATCATATAGGAAAGCAGCAGACATGAGTATTTCCTTCTACATCTAGTAATTCCTCATCACTAAAGAAATTTGCATTTCAATAAAATCTTATTTCCTGCAAGACCTTTCTTCTACTACTTGGTAGAAACATTGTAGAAACAGAGTTACACATCTTTTTACAAAAAGAAATACTGCTGTAAGTCTGTATGTTTAGGCATTTTTTTCCTAGTTCAGCAAAATAAATGTTTTCAGAGAGAGAAAAAGATAAAAGCTGTAATGAAAGAATAAACTATCTTTACATCCTCTCCAGTATGTAACTCCATCATAAACAACTCCAACAGGAGCATTATCATTCAGGATATAATTCTTAAAACAATATCTCAAAACAATTAATCTGGGTCACAATTCCACGGTGTGTGCAGCTTTTAAAATTGCCCCTTTTGCATGATGGTAGTACATCTGATGGCATCTGTTCACAGCTTTGAAAAGCCTTATCAAGCCTAATCATTAGGAAGCTGGTGCAGTCACCTGACCAAAATCTTGACTCTCAAGTATGCGCAAAAATATAACCCACAATTATATCACTAACACGTGCAAATATATTCGAAATCTAAGACTTCAACACACCACCAGCCCTCCAAATTAAATTTAAGTCAAAACACAGGGAATGCTCTTTTAGCAAGAAAGTAAGCAGCCCAGGGTTACAGCCCCGGGAGTCCTGGCAGCCTCCCCCACAGCAAGGCAGGGCAGAGCAGGGCAAGGCAGGGGGCCAACGACCGCCGGCGCCCCTGGGAGCGGAGCTCGGCACCGCCGGGACCCGGGGAGAGGCTCCCGCGCCTCGGCACGCCCGGCCCGGCCCGGGGGGCGGCAGGGTCACGGCCGCTCAGGGTTCCACC
>VWYP01027728.1:41071-67566 GCA_013400435.1 Pycnonotus jocosus | reverse complement strand
ACCGCGGCTCCGCCCGCGCCCGGCACCGCCCCGCCCGCCGCGCTCTGCCCGCCCTCTTGCCCCGGCACCGCCCCGCTTGTCTGCGCACCATTCCTTTTTTCCGCGCTCCGCCCCGCCCGCCGCGCTCTGCCCACCCGCGTGTCCCGGCACCGCCCCGCGGACCCCACAAAGGTGATGGCAATGTCCGCGGGCTTGTTACCGGGAACGGCGCCCTGTCCCAGCACCACAAACGGGCTCCGCGCCGACATCTAACAGCCTGCCCCGGGGGCTCGGGTGCCAACGGGAAAGGAGGGTCGGCATGGCACGGAGGGGACCCTGACATAACCCGTGTGCACAGCCCGAGAAAGGGACAGGCTGAGGAAAACACTCGTCTTCCCAAAACGTCACTACAGGAGGTGTCCGGTTGCCATTGGCTACTATAAACGAGAGTAAGTAGAAAAGTCACCTGGGACGAAAGGGCAGAAATTGACCTGCATAATCTGCGGCAACCAGATGAGAACAGCGAGGCGTATCTTGCAAGCACATGTCTATTTTTTGAAGTCGTAAGTTTTCCTTTAATGAACTCCTCCTATCAACTTGGCCAGTGAAGTTCAGTCTCTAGGATGAAACCTTTACTTGTTATTTTGTCCCTTCCAGAACCGGCCACAGTTGTATTTATGTTTGCCATAGAGAGGTGCAACATTCACAATCAGTGACCTAGAAACTAAACTGACAAAACCAAACTGAAAAAGCACATGGGACGAAATTCTCCAAGCATCTTTACCAACAGAGACCACTTTTAGAAAACAGGGACTGAGGATGCTCTGTGCTGGAAGATCAAAGCACAGGAATGGGAGAACAAGCATGGCATTCTTGCATTGTTCCTGCTCAGGAATTAACATTTTGTACTAAAGCACAACATTGTGCTAAGTCAGATCCCCCTTCACAGACAGCAAAACTGCAAACTGCCAAAGGCATTATAACTCAGCCATATCGCTGGTCTTTTTAACCAAAGATCCCTACAAAAGGAAAAGGGACATGGCACCAATTTAGTGAAAGGAAACGTTTCAGTAACACTGGGTAATAATGACTTCACATGGTTGTAGTCAGAGAGCAAATAATTTGTGAAGCATTACTGTCTTCACACTTTAAGACGTAGCATACAACATAAATGCCATATAAAGCGAACACAAGGATAAATAAAGCCCACAAACTCACACACCCCTGCATCTGCAGAATAACCTTCCTTAGGTCTTATGATCCTGACTCACTGTGTGCGTATCAAGCCTCTTGCATTTCTTTACCAGGGCATGTGATCTCTTACTCAGTCCCTCCTTTGGAGTTCCTAACAGGGACATCTTGTCACCCTAACAAAAAGCTGGTCAACATGATCTTCCTCACTATGTTTCTAGTTTTCTGTACAGTATGCACCTATATGCTACAATTCCAACAGCTACTTCTCACCAATAAACAACAAATCCATACAGAACTAATCAGGCACAAGAACTCTAAAACACTACTGTCAGACATCTACTTTTTCTGCAAGTGGAACATTATTACAAACAGCTTATTGAAGAACTCTTGCAGATCCCAGACCTAAGAGTAGATCTTTTCTCCCTCTAGCCCACTAAGTCTTCAGTACAGTTCGCATGGTTTGTTTTTGAAAGAAGGGGTATAAATTTGAATTGTCTTCCTGGACTACATAAGTAAAGGTAACAATCTGCAGGATTTCTGGTTTCAAGCATTGAAGCAAGCTAGCTCGCTGAAGCTTTCCTGAGTTTTTCCAAGTCACGGAGCCAGGACGTCTTTAGGAACAAGATCAGGTTTCAGAAGAGGCAAAGATCCCTCAGTACAACCAAGATATCTGATTAAACATGCTACTGAGGGAGAGGCCACCTCGCTGCAACCTGCAAACACACCCTTTGCTCCTCACACACATCTCATCCCCTGCCATCTCTCCTGCAATGACAATGCCATAGCCTGCACAATTCCATGGGAGCTGGGCTCTCACAACTTCTCTCAAAGACTGCAGACAAGTCCCAGCACACACCTGCTGTAGGCTAGGAAACAGATGCTACTTTCCAACAATATAGAAACTCTGCTAAACAATGAAAAACCAAAAATTGCTAACTAAGGGGTCAACAAGCTCCTTGTAGAATTTGGGACAATTTTAAATACTGCTGGAAGTGAGTACAAGAATGGAAGGGTAGAAGATTACAAGGATTGCCTAAGAGCCCTGAAAAGAGTCAGAGGCTGAAAGCACCATGCTGCTACTATTTAAAATTACTACTTTAAAATTATTAATTAGGTATTAATTAGATAATTAATTAGTATTAAGTAATTAATTAGTATTAATTAGGGAAAGTAGTTGGGGTGGTTTGGGGTTTTTTTTTTTTTAGAAATTTATGAGTTGCCCTATCTCCATTAGTTTTTCAAATGACAGACTTCATTTTCAATCTTAAAAAGAACTGTTGTGAATAACTGCATTATATATACCACAGACTAAAGAGCTAAAATCAGGTAGCTTTGTGAAGGTGGTAACACTCCATGAGAGAAGAGAGTAGGAAACTGGGGAAACTGGAAGGACACAATGTGAGCCTTTCTACTCTTTGCCTAGCCTTTATTAAATAGTACATACAAACTTTTGTGCTTCCAGTAGAGAACATTTTTACCTATTTGTTTCAAAAAACCCAAACAACCAAAAACAATAGGATTTTTTTTAAAAATGAAAACAAAACAAAAAAAATTAAATAGCAAGCTTTCTGTAGCTTTATTTCACAAAATTTCCTCTCCCCAAAAGGACATGGAGATAATTTTTTTTATCTATATCAATTAAGCATAGCAAATTAGAATTATTTTCTAATTAAAGATTCTATCTGTGGCCTGAAGAGGATGGCAGAAGAGCTCCAGCAACTCTTGCAGAAGCAGTGAGGTGCTGTAGCCACAGCTTTTTTTCTCTGCCCATCTGCCCTCCCCACAACACAGCTAGCAGAAGATGCTATGTCCTTGTGCCTCAGCTACTGTACTGTAAAGTGCCATGTTTCAGCTTGAAATCCTGATAAAGAGGAGCTACAGCTAAGCTACCAGACATTACAGTGGAATGAATGAAGTACAGGTAGA
Organism: Pycnonotus jocosus; assembly: GCA_013400435.1. Classification (NCBI taxonomy): domain Eukaryota; kingdom Metazoa; phylum Chordata; class Aves; order Passeriformes; family Pycnonotidae; genus Pycnonotus; species Pycnonotus jocosus. The sequence goes on along the minus strand of VWYP01027728.1, from coordinate 64,467 downwards.
TGTTCACTTCTGCTGACATAGCTATGAGGAAGAACCAGAAAAGCTGATGCTCTATGCTGTTCCAGCAGCAGCCACATCTGCTTCCTAGATATCCAGCTGCCACTTGCCTCCTAATCATCAGTTTTAAAGGTTATTAACCCAAATTAGAGCTTTTGTCATACAGTCCACAACAGGTTTCCATGAGGAAGTTATTGCAACTTCAGCTGTTGCAGCCAAACAAAAACCGGAACATTGTCCAAAAGCTCTTTTTCATCTCAAAAGGAGAAACAAAATGCAATTATACAGAATAGAAACCTGCAACTTTGACTGAAACACAGTGATCTCAGAGTAACACTTGGCCACAGGGACCAGTTGGGACAGGAAAGCCCAGCATCAAATCACTTACATGGGAAGCAATTCTAAACAGACACTGGGGAACAGAACTATCCCAGAGCTGTGGACTCCCCATAAATCCTCTTTCAAGTAAGGCAGGCAGTGCTCACACCCCTAGAAAGCAATGCCATCTTCTCGTAGAGGAGTGCCAGCTTTTTGGTGGGAGATGTTACACACAAAGGTAGAAGAGCTCTGCTGAGACATCCAGTTAATAGCTGCTTAACATGTAATCAAGTACTTGTGGAGCACTGCAGGAGTGGTTCTGGTGATGTTTGCTTTTGTTGTTTTATTTGTTGGGGTATTTTTTTAAAATTAAATCATGCAACACATGAAGGGTAGGGGCAAATAATTTTTCCAGGCATCCACCACATTGCCGGCAATGAGATGTGCCACAACAGTAAGTGTTAGCTCTAGGCAGCTGTTACCTACAGGTCAATGGCATTTAAAATAGAAAATCTTTCATACACAGTGTTATGAATAAAATTGCACTTGATTTTGTTAAAAACTCATATCATTGTAACTTTTCCAAATATTTCCTTTCTGGCATCTTAATTTTCTTCAGCCACAGGAGCTTCCCTCTAAAACTCTCTCATGCATACTGGACATATGACATACAACAGCAGTTGTTATCTACCAGAAAATGGGTCTGTTGTTTCTTCAGTGCTTATTTCTATCTGTCCCCACCCTCCCCCCAAAAGGTACAGGCAGTTCACCTCTAAGTGTCAATTGTAACATTGAAATATAAACTCCTCAAGCAGACATTAGGAATTTTAGTTTCACAGATTAAATATTTGAAAAGTTACAGAAGGTGCTGGAATAGTACACATGTCAATTGCTTAAAAATTCAAACTTGCAGCAACTTTAAATTCAAATTTCCAAAACGTTTATAATGTCCTTGTGAACTTCTTCCACAGCAAGACACCCTCCATGACATTAAAGCATCAAACTTTCAAGGCTGAGATCAAGAGACAAATCAGCAGGATGTACTTGCTCCACCAAGCAACTTTAAAAGAGGTGTCACCACTTCCAAGAGCAAAAAGCTACTCCTTCACTCCATTTTGGACCTTTCGAAGTGGGTAATCATTCTTTCCTGTAAAATAAAATACCCAATCTTGTCATTTTCCCCAGTAGAATTACATTATTCAGAACATGCACATTCACAACAAACAACACTCATATGCATTTTAAGTCAGGAGTCCAACTTATACAGCAGATACACTCCTTATTTTAGAATACATTGGTATTCTAAGACGTTTTATCATGGTTTTTCCCACTATCCTTCCCCTCTTGTAGTATTTTACTGTTGCACTGACACAAGCAGAGTCCAGTTCTAATAAGCCAAGATCTTATCAGCTGACTCCTGACTCCCCTGGCATGTCCAAAGACTAATTTGAACTGAAGATTTCTTTACTGACCTCATCTGAATCCAGAAGAGCTGGAAGAGCACTGCAGTGGGGGGAAAAAGAAGTTAAAATAATTAGAGCATGCACTAAGAACATATTAACAACCATTTTCAACCTTACTTTGCTTTTTAGGGTACAGAAAAGAAACAATGAAGAAGACCTTTCAGTTTAACAGAAATTAGAGAAAGACACACAAAAAAGGAAGAGCCCAAGGAGTATCCTCAATGACCTTCACAATTTTAAAGTTCTTTTTTATTATGCTTCTCATTACCAACTGAACAATTTCCAAGTTGCCATGAAATAAGCTGCTTCCCTCATACAGGAACACTGCTGAAGACATTTACAGTATGGGACCATGTTGTAAAAACGTGTCCCACAAGTCAAACAAGTTCTACTGGTACTTCAGCCTTTCCAGCTACAACAGATCTCCCATCTGCTGGGATTCTTGGTTCTTCACAACCCCAATCACACTCTCAGAAACAGAAAACCTGCAGCAGATTACCTCAAAGTGCCCTTTCCTAGTTTATACCAGTCTAGTCCTTTATTTCTTAAGAAATCCTATCAGTCTTCAAAAAATAAGTATTAAAACTGGGAAAACCAAATTTAATTGAGAAAATGCACGTTTTTCCTGTTAAAACTTCACCTAATTTCTTTCTCTACCTAAGTTCAAGCAAACTTTCATACTTCAATCCAGATCCTCTGCCAAAATTACTTGTTCAAATTTGTGAACACGTTTATGTATGAACTTCAGTTTTGTTATGAAAAATGTAGACACAGGCACTGACACTTCTAGCATGAAAAAGCTATTGAAAGCAGAAGAGACATAGACAGTGTACATATATTACCTATATATTACCTTATATATTATATAAGCACAAAAATTATGTCAGATGTTCCACTGGGCTACATTATTCCATGGTTTACATTCAGCAAGATACTCTTAAGGTCTTTTCAGAACACTAGAAAGCAGTTTGCTTATCCTTTGTTTTCTGGATTTATGTATACTGTTTTAACTTTAGTAAAGTGCAGACCAGGCTATGGTTTCACATTCCAAGGACTGTTCCTCCTTATGTCAGCCTGTGTGCAACCCCAGCAGACTGCAAATAAGGGATCAGAGACCAATGCCAGGCTGAACCCTGCCCATGGAAGTGCAGTATACAAGTGATAAGGCATTTTAATGTATTCCTCTGAGAAAGGAACCTGCCTTTATTGTGACTGTAAAAATACTCACACATCTGTCACTGATGAAGGAACGTTCTCCTCTACCCACTTCAGGTCATCCTCTTGCTACAAGTACAGAAATTAAACAGAAGACAAAAGTCAGTTTTCCCACAATGCTGTCATATGCAAGCCTTTTTCTTCTCAACCTACTTGTCAAAAACCAATGTACTTATAATGTCACTTAAAAAACGAAAAACAAACAAACACAAAAAAATTTCTTCCATTTGATTTTTGGATTAGAAAAAGCATACTTCAAGGGGGGAAAAAAGTAACGAAAAACCCACCCATCTGCAGTGAACTCTGTAAGAGTCCTCACCACCACCCCCTCACAAAATAGAAAAGTTTGTTTTTCATCTTATCTATCCTCAGGTAAGTAGTATACAGCTGCAACCAACCCTTGAGAAAAACAATGCTACTGACAAAAATATGACTGCTATTATAATGAATTCCCGCCGGTCCTTTCCATTTTTAAATTTATGCAAGAATTCTATGAAAAGATTCCAAGATAGATTCTAGGCCTCCTAGATGAATGTGAAAACATCTTGCTTATAAGCCACATGGCAAAAATACATATTCCCCAAAAATATTTAGGTAGTTACATAAAAATGTACAACAGCACCCCATTCAAATAAAGAATCACAAATCTCAAAACCAGAGGGCAGTTTACTTAAAATATGGTTCAGATTCCCTCTCAGACTGAAAAATTTGTTAAAATAACATATTAATCACTATCACAATATTGTATTACACAGTTCTATCTACACTGAATTACAGAAACATTCCTAAAGAACAGACTCAATTCCTAAGTTCCCATAAATTTACAGGAAATCTTGAGAGAAACCTGTATTTACTTTCTTTTCAGCAGTACTGTGCTAACTTATGATACTTTGACTCACTCAAACTCTGAAGCAAACCAGAAAGCTCCCATTTATTGGCTCAAAAGTTGGCATATTTGTGTGGTCCTAATGGCAGTATACAAAGAAGAGATGAATCTATATTCTTCAAAGAACAGAGGTCATACTCACAACTTTGTTTGCTTTTACATTCCCATTTGGTTCTTGCTTTGTACTTCTCATTTTCATTCCCTCTGAAGCCAAAAAAAAGAAAAAAGATTGGGGTAACTGAACTATAATTGTTCACAGAGTGTCAGTGAAAATGTTGAGTGTTCATTCAGGATATTTCAGAGTCAAAGAGACGGAGTTAGACAAGCTAATGATTTAGACTGCTTCCCCTTTGAAAGACTTTATGTTTTCCTGACAGGTGAAGCATGTAGTTTTTACTGAACTTTAAAGTTTTACCTAGGAAATACAAATTTCTAGTCCTTTTATTTAAGCCAGACATCAGCAGCATATAACTGAGACATAGGTCCCAGAGAGGCTGTGAAGATACTCCTAGAAGATACTCAAAAGCCATCTGGACATGGTCCAGGGCAAAGTGTTCTGGGTGACCCTGCTTGAGCAGGGGGCTCGGACAGGATGACCTGCAGACGCCCCTTCAAGCCTCAACCATTCTGAGACACAGGCAACCCCCAAAGTTTATTTTACGTGCTGACTGCTCACCAGCCACTTGGTTGCCTTAAAAGCTGAGAAGCAACATGCATCTCCCAGCCTGGCAGACAGCCAGATAGCGCAGGTTTGCCAGATGGCACCTAATGGATTACACACTTCTCCTAAGCTCCTAAACAAGCCAAACAGCACTGATACATCCCAGCATAACTGATCTGTGGGCAGCAGCGGGCATGTAGCCCTACCTTTCACACAGCTTATAAAGAGAGGTGCTACAATAGACATTTTCATGAAAAAACATATTCACTCCTATGTTTACACTGGACATTCCTATGCTAAGCCCTAAGGTAGAAAAGAAGATGATTTAAGAGTTCAGAGAATAGGTAATAAATGAAAATTCTTAAATGGGATTTTAAAAGATAACTGCACACTAAACTACAGCCTACCAACAATATCCAAGATATCCTTGTCATCACAACAGGATTAAAACCTAAGACATGACATATTTAATCAAACAAAGTCCACTGGACAAGAAAGCAACCACAGCAGTAGCAGTGTTTTCAGAGTCAATGGAAAACCCCAGAATTAAACAAGCAATGTAAATACTAAACATAAAGCCAGTGTTTCCTCTAGAACTCTGTGTACCAATGGCAATTGACTCTACTTTTCCTGCAGTAATAAATTTTTTACCAGAGCAAGGCACCTTCCTCCACAGAACTGTCTTCAACACTGAAATTGAATGGAAAAATCTTTTTCTCTTACCAAAGCTTTCCTTTAACATTGGCTCTTTCTGCTCATCATCCTCCTCCTCTTCCGAGAGTGGTGAGAAAGCAAACCTATAGAAGTGAAAGAATGAAAGCTATCTTAGAATTCTATGTCTTGTCTCCCAAGAGATCCATTACCCCAACATGGACATGGCTTGATTATTCTGTGTAGTTCATTGTTTTTAAGATTGACGCTAAACTAGTTAATCAAAGTTTAAGTCACTTCTTTTTAAGTTGAGCACCAGGAACAGACTGGATTTTATGTATGTAACTTCTCCAGGTTTACTTTCTGCCACACACACACTGCTTATTGATCAGTGCACAGCAACTAAGAATCACCCACCAGTACTTTTTGAATAAACAAGCATTCCTAAAACCCAGTATTTTTAGGAAGAAGTAAGAGAAGCTGAACCTTTGGTTGTTAGCAGATGGTCGCCACAGAATCATGATGACAAAAAGGATCATTGAAAACAATAAACGCCAGATGGCATCATCCACCCATAGCTCTTGCCAGTCCTGTCAAGAAAACCAGCAGCACAAATGAAAGATGTTGTGAAGCAAGAAATTTCATCTCTTCCCAAGGCTGAACTATAGGCATTTGTCAGTGAGAATTTTAGCATGTGGTGCGTTGTGGCAATCTCACTGCCAAATATAAACTTATCAAGAGGCAGCAACTGTAGAAAGCATTTAACATAAACTCACCGACTGACAGTCCACCAGCCTGAACTTCATGGTTGTCCAGATGATGAATACAATAGATGCTGCAATATTCAAAAAACAAGCTGCTTACTACTACATAAGATGCCAATTCAAATACCCCACTAACAGGATCGTGTTTCCCAAACAAAGATCAAAGACCTGAATACTGAAATCCTGAAATCCAATTTAATAGTTCTGGAAAACAAGAGATGGCTCTATTGCACTGACCTTAGACAGAAATTTAGGCATAGACCAGTATATTTTACTCATGTTTCTTCGCAGGCACAAGACATAAATCAAATACAAAGTATTTACCCAACTCTTAATTCCTATTTATTATTCTTATATCACTTTTATCCAGCCTTCAAACCATTATTTCATTATCACTTGACAAGTAAAGCTGACCTTGAAGAAACTGAACAATCTAATCTGCTTGAATGCCTTAAGATTCAGATCTTGACCCACAACAGTTCCAACACTTTTTACCACAGTTTTAGAAGAGACTTCCCTCCACTAAAGTATTTTAAGATGATTAAGAAACGGGTCCTGAAAGGAATTTCATTAGAGCTGTTGTTCAAAAGGAAAGTACTTTTTTGCTTGTTTGTTTAAATTAAAAAGCACAGTCTTTAGAAGCTTTCTGCTCATTGTATTGTTAGCAGAATATCTGGAAGCACCAACAGATTTATTCTTGAAGTTCAGTTCATCACTACTATAAATGCAAAAAGGAACTCAATCTGTATTCTTCCAGAATAGAGAGGGCATTATGTTATAAAGTTACAGGTTTTGCAAGAATCCCTCTGATCTTCAGACATCTTAAAAATCCCATAATATACAGTGATACTGTGATTTTGGCAAAAAGTATCTCTGTGAAGTTAACAGCATAAGATAATAACAAACTTTTGCCCCTGGCAGCTTGAAGTGGGACTAAAGTGCTCTGTTAGAGGAGCTGCACAGAACTACTGATCTTGCTAACATCAGGACTAATAATCCACTGTCTCTGACATACTGACATAACGCTTGGCAAATACCCACTGTTAGAAATGGGTCAAGTGTTAGAAATACCAAGAATTTTGACTGTACTTACACAAAGATCACCAAACTTAAAAATTTGCTCTAGTAACCAAATCAAGCCCCATGAAAATGAAAAGTGGTTTCATTTAACTGGAATAATTTTTGCTTACCCGCTACTGCCAAAATGAGTGTGTTGGTGAAGTGCCGATACAAAGACAGTTTCACAACATTCCTTCGAAGTTTCAGCAGCTTCATTGTTTGAGTTAAGCTGATGAATATGTATGGAAAGTCAAGGAAAAGTCTCTGAAGGGAAAAGCTGGTCACACAGCAGGACACAGACCTTATGATCAACAGCTCTCTCCATCACACACTTGGCCCTCCAAAAAATTAGACCATTCTCAGTAGCAGAAAAGATTCATCCTATGACAAAGGTACCAGAGAGCAAAATCTGTCCTTTTCATGTTATTTAGTCATCTACATCTATAACTCTTGTCACACAAAGATGGTATCCAAACAACTATTTTGGACTATGGCCCATTCTCTCAGGAAAGAGTCAGCTGTGCTTTTGACAAATGAAAAGTCTGAACTAGAAACTAGTTAAAATCTATTTAACGTATATGGGTGCCTTCACATTTTCTTTTATTTCCACAGTGACAAAACAAATGGTTAGAAGAGACATCACGATAGGGGAGAACTGTGGTTGTCACAGCTGAGCAGCAAGCTATTCACATTTTAAAGAGCTTTTGTGATTGACTTTCACTAAGAACACTTTACAGGGATTTTGGTATAGACAAGTTCAGCATTTGATGTCAGTAGGTGAAGTCACACAAGATTATGGTTTGCTTGCAATGAATATGTCAAGACACCAAAAAATAAACACTGCCTCATTTTGTTACTTATGTTAAGGCTAGTTAGAGTTTTACAGAAAGACTTTTAGGTTTGATGTAGCTAAGCAACCTTCTCCCCAAAACATAAATCGAGTCATTTCTTCACAGGTTACTGCTCTGGTGCCATGACACTAGAACAAATTACTTTCATACTCAACAATGAGACTCTAATAACAGACAGGCTATATTCTGGAGCAGCTTTACACAGACACATCCAGTTCAACAAAAACTAGGTAAGCAGTAGGCAGCAGAAGCTTACCTGAACACTCAATTCAGAACTTCTATAACCTTTACTAGAAGAAAAAAAACCAAAACATACTTGGATCTTGTTTTTAAAAAAAGCTCAGCCAAAAAAAGATAAAAAAAAAAAAAAAACAAATTCAAAAGAAAACACACCCCATCAAGTAAAACAGTGAAGGATATCCACCAGCACAGGGCAGTATCTAGGAAAGCCAGGGGAATAAAAGCCAAGGAGGCAAGATCATTCTGGGCCTGGAGACAAAGAGAGAGCCAATAAGAACAAACTGAAAAGAAAACAAAGTAGAGAAGGGAGGAGGGTCAGGCTGTTTTATGAGACCACAAATACGCCACCACAACACTTCTAAGTTTTGCTACAGAAACAGAGAGCTTGAACCAAGAGTTTAGTCCAATGCACAGAGAGGAACTGCCAAGATCATATTGTCAGTTCTCAGTTCTCCACCAGCAAGGCAAGAAGCGGTTTTCCAGATTAAGTCAATCTAGCACTGTTAGAACGAGTCTCTGCTGAGGTAGTTGCTGTGATTAATTGCTTTGTCCACTTCCATCACAGAAAACTAGCAACCAACTTGTTAGAGATGTAGTAATTAAATTTTTTACACTATCCATGGATGAACTGAAAGCTCCACTGGCAACTAAGAGTTTGACTAAAAAGGCAAAACTTGCCTTTGTGTGTACACCATAAACTTATCAAAGTCCTAATAAAAACAAGCAAAACACCTATTCCATTAAAGACAGAAATAATAAGCTATGAATAAGGTTGTAGCATTCTACAGTTTTTAAAAGGATATCCACAAAATAATACAGGCATCAATCATGGACAGGGCCAAGTTTGCTATCAGAGCCACAGTGTCATAGAAAAACTGGAAAAGTATCAAATATACGACAGGTTAAATACTTTATCCCAAAAACAGAATAACAGAAATCCACATCCCAAGGTGCACTTAACGATTCCAGTAGCAGCACCACTCATACACACTTCCTCCAGGCACTCCAAAACCAGAGCAGTGGGAATTTGGGTTGGTTGTTGTTGGGGAGGGGGAGGGAAAGCAGCTGCTCACACAGGTGCATAAAGCCTACAGTGTCTGTGGCATATGGGAAAATTCAAGGAGTTATTACTGACCCCTGTGACTCTAAGAACACCTTCCATGCCAGAAAATAACAGATAAAGGGCTCCAGCCATAACTACTTTGTGAAGAGTCACTCCAAGGCGAGGCCTGTAGGAAACAAAGTGAAACTCAGATTAACTGGGGAACAAAAAGTGAAGTCATGTCAATTTGAATCTAAACATAAGGTATGAAGCATATGAATAAAAGGTCCTGGTAACAAGCCACATCGGAAATATTATTTTGGTGCTTGAAACTTACTATTCATTCTGACTTACATTATGATGTGACTAAGGGAGAGACTGGTAACAGTCCTGTTTCTTAGTTAACCTGTTTAGCTTTTCATGACCATTTCACTAAGTCTCATCCCACTTCTTCACCATTTCCCCCAGCAAGCCCACATTTGCCAAAATTCCCACTGCCACCTAGCATGTGTTTTTAAACACATGCTGTGGATAGACAAATGAGCCACAACCTTACTGAAGTAGATCTCCTCCCCTATCAGTGACTTTTGACCTGCTCTATTTATAAAAGCTGCCCCTCACCCAGAAGGCTGGTCCATAAAGCTCCCATTCCAGTCAGTGGAGCATCTCAACAATGACTCAGAAACCCACTCTACAGTAGCATACTGAAGTAGATGGAAAGAAGAGTAATCACAGTACAGAACTGTCTCTATTTACTAGTAAAGAAGTCTAGATCTTCAGAGCATTTAACTAAAGCACTTACCTTTTAGCAAGCAAAATACAGAGGGATAAATATTGCCCTAAATTTTTAAAAACCAATAGTGAAAACCCTTTAAATAGAACAACAAACCCATAACAGAATTACTCACTTGACTATCCCGTATCCCAGGCTGACTATGATGACCAGAGTTCGAGCCAATGAGCGCTTCACAGCAGAGAGAAGTTCAGCCAGTATTACTGCTCCTTGAACTACCAAAAGCAAAGAGGAGGAAGTTAGGTCATTAAAATATAATATCTGTTTTATTAACTACTGCATGCAATTATAGTATGAGAGGAGACATAGAAAACAGGCTATTAAAGTGCATGATCTTTTTATTATCTACATCTTGAGTTAGCTTTCTGAAAAGATAGGTCACTTGGCATAAAATATAAGTTACAGAAAAATTTTACATCCACCCTAGATACTCTTCCGAACAAGTCAACCAACACAACCTTCTGCACCATGGGTATGGCCAATTAGCAAAGTCATAATGACATTTTACCTGCAGAGTTTAATTTGTATGCATCCAGCCTGAAACTCAAAAGTAGAGTAGAAAAGTTTTACATAAAAGGAATCTCTTAAACTGGATTATGAGGCTATGGGTTGAATACTAAGAGTTACCTACAATGCTGTCATGTTGAACAAGGAGTTTCGAAGTATCTTTCCAAGGCCAATACCAATTGTGAGAAATTAATCATAAGCTACACTGAGCAAGTCCTATTTTAAACTTAAAACCAGCACTGCAGCACAGAATGTAGCATTCTATACACCTAAGACACTACTCTCAGGAGTCAGAGAAAGCAACAGCATTTTAGCTTTAGAAGAACACAGAGCATGATGCTTACAACGTAAGAAAATACAGGAACTCTGGCTCCCTGTTCATTGCTTTGAAACCCTCTTCAAGTAATCATACAGTCAACATGTATCTGCCACCCCAATTTAGCATGAGCCATTAGTGCTATGCCCCCTCAATGACCCCAGCCAATGCACCTGCCACCTACCAGATTCGCCGGTGTAGCGGATGTTCTGGAACTCGGCATAGAAAACGGCTTTCTCGAGCATTCCCAGGAAGATAACAGCACCAATCCAGAACTGGATCCTCAGGAGATCCCGCCAGTAACAGGCTGACCACGCAAGCCACAGGACCCCAAAGAATACGTACACAATACACATCACCATGAAAAACTATTACACAAAAAGAAGAAAGAAATGGGAATATTAGACCCAGAAAAATAATTTCCTTGTTTCCATTCCACAGCTATAAGACAACTCTATTGTCTCTCCTAGTATAGCAACTTTGGAAGTTGTTAAATAGACATGCATTGTTTCATCTGTCTTCTCTGGACTCTCTGACAGTGAGTCTAATCTCTCAACAAAGGGAATGAGAGTAACTGAATTTCTGCACCATTTCTTCCTTGAAGAATAGTCTAGAATTTATTCACAGGCAATTTTTTCTAAGGAAGATACATGCTACTAGATTCCAAAAAGGTAAAAATTCAAGCAAATCATCAAGGACTAGAAACTCTAGCCTTTCTCATGTATTGTTCTATTAGTAACTTCATCATACATTTACAGTACTCAGCAAATAAACTCACAGGCCACCTTCAGACACCACTCCACAGAACAGAGATAAGCAACTAATGCTTGTATGCCCTGTGTTCAAATAATTTGACAACTTTTCTCAAAAGGTAATTTCCAGGAAACTCATGTTTTGACCAAGTTTTAGGCCAGCAAAAAACCTGCAGCTGAGAGAAATCCAGATATTCATTTAAATACTAACATTTTTGATTTTTGTTTGGTTCAGTGTTTGCTGCAGAAGAACTTTTCGTTGTATGTCTCATACAAACAATAAGCATGACAATGTTACTTAATGCTGAATTTTCTAATCATACCAAAGCAAGTTAAAATTTTCAAAAGGACACTAAGATTAAGAAGAGGAATTAGGAGTGAGACGCTAAGCAAATAGCAGGAAGTAGTTAGCTAAAACATAGAACAGTGCTTAATAATCAAGCAGTCTCCCCTTTCAGAAGGAAGATTTTTTTTTTTTTTTAAACCAAGCAAACACTGAAATCAGCTGCACAATCCATCAAAACTTTCATAAACTGGAAACACCTTCCTTAGGAGAGCAGCTTACTGATCTTTACACATTTTCACACCTGACCAATCCAGGCAGTTCACATGGTAAGAACCTAGGTGAGATAGTTCACATGCAGATGCTCCACTGAGAAAACATATAGAGATAGAGATTCTTTTCTGGTCCTGTCACATGGGATATTCACACTGGTGAATTACATTTCAATAGAGCTGCTGGAGGCTTTTTGCTTCTGCAGGAAGTAAAACATGTGTTTCAGAAATGCTTCCAGGCTCCAATATTGACAGGCTGCTCTTGCCAATACAGTCATGCTAGAGATCTTTCTTGTTATTGATCCCTAGCTAAAGTCTGTCTTCACTACATAAACATTTTAAGTTCCTTTATTGTTTAGCATTCTCAACAGAAGAAACTAGAAACCAAGTCAACAACTCCATTGAATAAAAAGGGGATTAGCTCTTTGTAGCTCAATTATGCTTTCACCGCTAGGCACTATTAAAGACCACCTCATGGGGTGTAAGACAGCTGGTGGAGGAAGCAAGATTAAGCTGTAAAAGAACAAAGAAAGCAGTGACAAGTGAAAGGGTAGCTGCAAACAAAAGCATGGAATAGCAAATTTTCTAAGATATGAGCTAAGGAGAATAACAGCACCAGTAAAACTTCTCAGTTTACAGTTAATAATACTGATAACTTCAGGAACTACAAATTAACAACCATTAACTCAAACAATCCAGAGAAGGACGATATTGGCAGCACATGCAAGGAACTGAAATCTGTGTCTTTTCCCTACCCTGTACTCAGCACAAGAAAAACCCAACCACATGAAAACAGCCCATCAAATCAAAAAACACCCTCAGCTAAGTAACTTCTCCTGAGACACTGGCTCTGTGTTTCCTGAAGTATGACAGCAGAGTATTTAATTGACATTCAAATCAACTGACAATTTTATAAATCGAAGAAAAGCTGGTTTACTTACAATCATCAGAGGGTAGTCTGCAAGTGAAAGATACTCATATGGCCCCTTCAGTTCTACTGTCACTGTCACTGTCACTGTCAAAAGACAATCCAATAAGCAAATCAAACAAGAACCAAAAGGAGGAAGCCAGGGCTTAACTGACTTTCACTTCAGTATAAAGAAATTCCACATCTTCACATGGTCTTTAAATCTAACTTTAATAAAGAAAGCTAAGACTCATAACATACTCAGCCAAAAGCATGCAGTTAAAATTACACACCCTATTACCAAGTAATTCATGACAGTACTTAAAAGTAATTTTTGCTGGAGATTCACATATAATAGGAACAATTCAGAAACACATGTAAGTTCATTTTAAGGGTATTTTTAAACTTCTCTAAAGTTTAAATAAGATATCAATGCACTGTTAAATATAATATCAAGGTGATAATCATGATTTTTGTACTCTATGTTTTGACTTATTAGTACAGATCACTGTATTGGTCTGCACATTTCTGAAACAAAACACCAAGCCTCAAAATGGAAATGCTTGGCATTGTAAAAGACAGAATAGTCTTAGGATATTCACAACAGAAGTAATCACTTATTTTCTTAAATGAGCTGTAGTAATATTGTACCTATGTGAAGTGAAAGACAGTGTCTTATGAAATTGAACCACATGGTATATCCTACAAGTATCTTAGACTACTTAGACTGGGAATACATAAAAATGGTGCTGTATTTTCAGTTTACTGTATAGCTATCTTACTTGTAGGGAGCTGCTTGTGATATGAGGAAGTTGTTGTTCTCTCAGTTTTTTTAAGTCTGGCAGTAGAATCCTTTGCAATTTGCACAATAAATATATATGGTCCATCTCGCCAAGTTTTGATAACAGCATTCATTGCCTGAAAACAAAACATCTCCACATAAAGAGTGCACAGTCGAAAAGACAAGAAAAAGACAGAAGTAGACTAGCCTTATACAGGTGGTATCTTCCTATAGATTTTGTCTCTTCCAAGACCTAAAACTTGTTAGTAAGTATCTGATATGTAAATTTTAAATGTACTTATTAGACATAACACTTAAAATTCAGTTGTTTGATTCCAGAAGAATCCTCAAAGACCTGGGAGGTGATCAGGACTTTTTTTTGCAAATTTAACATTGGCTTACTGCAGAAGTACTCAAAGGTACCGCAAAAGCTACAAAGAATTCAAGAAAGCATCACACTCCATTTCACTACAGAAGCATTAGGACCACCACAGAGATTCCTGCTGAAGTCAATCGCTTGGGAAGTGCAGAGCTACATAACTCACCTCCCTGGTGAAGGCTGAATTTTACAGCCTAATGTAGAAGCAGCTAGCAGGTAAAAGATTTTCATAGTAGCCATTTCCTATGGACACTACTACTGCAAGTCCCTGCAACAGCTCTCATACCTGCACAGCTCAAATCCTGCCAGTGAACTAACAGAGGAACCTTGTCCAGATAAATACTTGCACCAAAAAACAAATCAGAGATCTCTTTGTGTTCCAGCACACAAAACTGTAAATTCCACAACTGAAGAAGTGCTAGACCTCTCAGAAACCGCAGTATTTACTAAAAGCTTTCAATTTAAAACTAAGAACATCTACATGGATGCCATTCCATGACTGCTGCAGAGCAGTGACTAAGATTTTTTTTATAATGGCCTCTTCAAGACAAATTCAGTATTAAGAGCATGCATTTCTTTGAAGAAACCTCTTGACTACAAGACCCAAAGAAAATAGAATATCACATGTAAAAAAGTTTATGCTAATATTAGCTAAACATAAAACTTAGAAACACAGTAAACTTGAAAGAAAATGGATACTTCTATACACAAGTTTTGCCTTTAAAATACCACCTTTTCTTGCTGCATTGATTCTTTCCCCTGCAATGGCATACATCTACTTATGTTTTAGCTTTAAAATCAATGGCCCTTTAAGTACACAAGGAGTAAAATACATTTTTTTTTCTTTCTTGGCATCCTGGACATTCAGTTTGAAAATTATTTTAAAAATTGTTCCTGGTAAAGTCTTGAATGTTATATATAATGAAAATACTAAGACTTGAAAATGAAAAGTAATCAGTCAATTTTTTAAGTACAGTGTTTCAAAAAACTGACTAAAGACAAAATCAAATGCATTTTGTAAGAATTAATCATCATTTAAAGAAAATAATTTCAATTACTATTTTAAATTACAAGAGAAAAAGAAATTTATTTTTTAATTTATACCATTGGTTTGAATGGTATCAGTTCTGTCTTTCACATATAGAAGAAGCAGTTACTCTGTTTACTACTCTGTCCTCTGTTTTTCCACACAGCACTAATCTAGTTTCAACCTAAAAATTCCAGGTGTCAAAAAACCATAAAACATGCTACCAACAATTTCTTAGACAAAGAAATACAAATTTTAAAAGGCAAACCAAAACAAGACTCTGAATTACAAGCCATGATTAAACTCCGTATACATACAGTTTTATCTGTCACCATCGTGTGATTTCCTGCACTCTCCTTCTTATCTTTTATGCCCTTAAGGGGAAAAAAAACCACAGAAAAAATGGATAAATCAATATGCCCAAACTACCTCTTCCATGACTATACTCACTCATTAGAAGGAAATAAAAATTACCTCTTGTTTCTCAGGTGAGAGAGGCTCTGGATGAACAAATTCTTTATAGAAAATCTGCAAGATATAGGAAAGGTAAAGCATTTATAGACACTTTATAGTTTATAGTCACTTTACACAGTAACATGACATTATCAGAACAGCTTCCAGTAAACTTCATTATTCTTTGAACAGCTGTATTTGAGAGCTTTCATTTTCCATTTATGCAAGGAGTCTCGAATACTTAACGTTTTGTAATTTGAGAGCTACTTTTCCTCCCCTCAAGTAACTTGTATCTATTTTTAGAAACCAGACATGATAGCAGCAAAGTTATTTTTGTTTTTGAAATATGAATCAGTTGCGTATCCCCATTACTAGATAAAGACTACACAAACAGATAGAAGATTTTGACATTTCTGCCTTAATCTATGCAAAAGTAAGTCCCTAGATAAGTGAGTGCCTATTAGAGATCCAGATTTTGCCAACTCTCCCGAACAATGGTGACTCAAAATCTAGTGAAACTGCTATTCCACAAGAAAAAGCTTAACAATCTAGGGAAGAAAATCCTGTGAAATTTCAGAAGTTATTATCTGAGAAGAATATATTGTTAAAAATTCAGTAGACTTTTCAGAGGAATTGGATGAGGAAAAACTTACTTGAAGACTTTTAAAACCTTAAAGACTTTCACAAGCAGGTTTAGCTAGGATGCCAAACCTCATGTTACACAGCAAAACCCACAAGATCTCTTCTACAAAAGCAAGTAAAAGTAAGACTGACATTTCTCATATTATTAAACATAAAAAGCATGCATCATAGAGTTTCTTCTTTCTTTTTAAAAACCCTTCAAGCCATCTTCACACATCAAAGGAATTAGAGGCATGCAAACAGATTATTAAAAGTCATATTTAGGCATTATATTTTTTTCTCAATTAAAAAACCCAAACAACCAAAAATACCCAAAAGCAACTCACAACACTAGGTTCAACAGTTATGAGACATTTCCCAGTATTTTCTATCCATAATGTTTTGTCTAAATGAATAATGGCTGAACACAGATGCAACACTATACAACCTGCCTTCAATTCTTAAGTACACCATTAGGAATGACAGCAAATTATACTGGTATTGTTACCAGTCTGCTATTATACAGCTGATGTCTGCACATTGCTTCCCTATGCTAATTTTGCGGTGTCTTCTTGCTTTCACTTGAATTGTTTCAAATATGTTCTAGCACTACTTTCATTTTTAACCTGCTACCAGTCCTTAAGTAACTAATTTTTCAACATTCATTTCCATTATTCTAATAGAACATTATTTGAGTAATAAATGCCTTTAGTGATTCAAGTTTAGTGGGATCTTTACTCTGCTGCCACTTCTACTCAACTAGCAGTAGTCTCCTGTAAATGAAACAAATTCAGAATACAAAATCATAAACTAAAAGAAGCATTGAACTTTGCATCACTTTTACAGTGATTGGGTTGGGGTTTTTTCACTACTGTGACCAAAATGTTGAATAGCAAGCCAGAAGTGAAGGAAAATTAAGAAATCATCATCACAGCTTGGGTGTCATAAACAGATTAAAAAAAAGTACCTCCCAACCTACAGTGATACTTATATAGGATGCTAATAGATCTAACAGGAATTACCACCTTCTCTATATATATTGTATAGGACAGCAAAGCAAACTCTGAGGTTTCTAACCATACCTGAGGCCTGAAGAGCATAGAGCAGTTTTGAAAGAAGAGAGAAGCAGTGGCATAGTATCCTGACCAACCCGGATGCTCTTCAGACGTAGTCCCAAAATAGTTATCTGCTTGTTCATCCTGCCAAACAGAGTAGAACTTAGGACAGCATCAAGTATTTCAAATGGTTTATCTCAGCAGACAGCTGCAATACCTGGAAAGCTCCATAGTTTCCCTCTGCACACACTCTTGAATCAAATTTAGTACAATAAAGGCATCAAAACCACACAAGACTACTAAAATTGATGGTGTACAGGCTTTGAGTAAGAATTACAAAGTGGAGGTGTAGCAATAAATATAAAATTCAGTCTACAGAAACAAGCCCTGCATTATTATTTTCAAGAGTGAAGACTCAGTCCTGTGTTAGATTAGTAGTTACTACTGCCATAATTAATAATTTAAGTAAACATGGAAAAATATTAACCATAGAAAGCACAATTATGTTCTACCACATCTGATAGAAACATTATACATTTTGTACAAATTCCTAATGCTTGCAATGTGCATCCACAAAGAACAGGATTTAGATTTAACATGTAAATATTCCACTTTTTTCTATTCATTATCATTAAGCATTCCTTCAAATATTTTCAATTACTATAAACTTACTTATTTTAGAGTCAATGTATTTACTTAAGTTTCTGCGTTTAAAGCAATTTTGACAACCACTTCCACTGGACCCAAAACACAAAAAAAAAAAAGTCAGCAACTGCAGCAAGCTATCAATAATTTCAATTCTATTTCAAAAATTTGTTATCTTCCAATGGAAGAATGTGTCTTTCAGGCCCAAACTGCAACATGGATGCAAGGGAGACATCTCTAATCCCCTCCTCCCAAGACCTGCTTGCCCCTAAAAATCATAACCTGTATTTTTCCACTGCATTCTTACCCCAAAGTTGAAGACTTCATTGTAGCAGTCAGAGTATCTTAAGTACCACGTAACATTGTAACTCTGGGACGGATCACAAGCTTTTTCATCTCCTTCAACTAAAACAAACAAAAAATCAAACATGAGATTACTTAAGACACCATTTGCCTTCCAGGTTTTTTGTCCCATTCTGTGCAAAACCAACATAATTAAATTTTAAACATGAAACTGAAAGCAAAACAATAGAAAAATATCTTCCTCAAGTAATTCATTACTTTTCAGTGAAAGAAAGAAGCATGTGAACAGAATTCCATTATAACATTATACAATTCTCTTAAAGAGCTGAAGATCATTTGGAAACTTTTTGTTCTAAAGATAATCACGGATGTTTCAGCAACTGCAAATACCAAATGAGAACAGCAATGTCTCCAATACACAAAAAAGACCTCCCTTTCAAAGACAGGGGCACATGTAACAGGAAGAGAAAGCTAGGAACGGGATAACACTAAGGAATTTCTACATGTATTTTAAATATACCAATGCCATCACCAAGGAAATGAAGGTAACACTGCACCAGTCAACATCCATCCCGCCAAAAGAAAAACAAGGTATCTATACATTAGCCCATGCTCCCAAAGCTGCAATGCTACCTAAAACAGCAACTAAAACAGACAACTTTCCCCTTTGATTTACTTCAGTAACAACATGCATGAAAAGTGAAACCAAATACTTTCCCCTTAGTCAGGAAGGGTTGTGTGGGGTTTTGTGTTTCAAATCTCATTCTTAAACTAAAGCCCAAAGACGAGAATTTGACATTAAGAAGGCAAGCTTGACTCTTAAATAAAATAAGCAGTGAGTACTCAGAGTCTTGGAAGAGCTGTTTAGATGATTACATCTGTGTTTCTCCAGTCAACAAATGGCAAAACTCTTATGAGTTAGCAGAATACTTGCAGTGGCTGAGTTCCCACAACTTTACAGGCAACATTCATATGAGAGGATGCATCCACAACTTTCTTACACATACATTTTTAAGGAATGCTTCCATACTGACTGACCACTGCAGGCAGAAAAAGCAATTAGAAGGAAAACTCTGCCACAAGGTATTGACTATATTCCACTTTACACCTCATGAGTACTAAACACATGTATGTACAGCTAAAAGCTCAACAACTGAGTTTCTAACACCAAAAATTTAAGCAAAATCACAAAAAAAAAAGGAGTTTCCCTACAACACCTTCTGGTAAGCATGAAAACAAAGCATACATGTTCCACATTGCCCTAGACGTTGCAGAGGGCACAACAAAGAAACTAAAAGGCAGCACAAGCACTGCAGTTACATGAGCAGATGGCAAATTCTTGGATGACACATGCTCTTCTGATAAAACTGACCAAATGAGGAGTATCTCAAAAAAAGTGCTAGCAAAAAATAAGATTCAAAACTACTTTTTAAATACCCTTTCCTCTGTGAAAAATAAATAGGCAACTACATATTCAGCAGTAGCACCTATAAAGGTAAAATAGGTCACTACAACAATCCACAATATCTGCAAACACCAAAATTACAGAAACCTTGGAAAGGATTTTCAAATCAAAATTACAGAAAGCTCCAAAAGTCAGAAAAAGTATCCATGGAATTTAATGAATTCAGCAATATGGAAATCTAAGTTCCTTAGCCTTCGAACAAAAGCCAGTAATACTCGAATGCAGTCTTTGTACTCATCTACAGAGAGCAAAATTTCTATCACAAATCTATCAGATTTCTATTCTATCCCATAGAAGAAACTAAATGCCTTCCAGAAAAGCACTTCAGAAAAGTAGATAAAAATAAATTCATTATTGACAACACTATATGTCAGCAGCAATCTTCCCAGACAAAAGCAGAAAGCATCAGACACCAATATGCCAAACAGATTCGGAAAAAAAAAAAACCCCGAAAACAAAAAACAACAAAACAACAAAACAATGAAAATCAAGAAGAGGGGGAAAAAGGAGATAAGGAGATGCAGGGCTTGTAAAAACCATCAACGACGCATGAGCAAGAAGGGTCATATTGTCCACACAAACATTACACAGCAGATGGTAGAGGCAACAGATAGGAAACAAAAGGAGACCAGTTTCCACACAGACACGGGCAGAAAAGAAAAAACACATAAAAGCTGAAGTTTCCCAGTATCGGGTGCAGTTAAAGTTTTCATCTGGGCTGAGAAAATGAGTAAGCTGCCAGCCCTTGTTCCTTCCTCTCTCAGTGATTCATTTTCCAAATTCATGTAAATCTTTTAATCACACTGGTATGTAAAACAGGTGTCTTCACAAAAGAATTTTAAGGCTTAATGCCTGCTTAAAGGTTGACAGTACAGTGTAATTCTATTCCACATCAGGAGCCAGGGGGTCAAATTCTTACTGACAGATCTGCCACACAACAAATATTTTTTTTCCATGCCTTAGTTGCTTCTCTCAGTTATTTTGGCATGAGTAGATTTATCACACACTTCAGTTCAGAGATCTGTATCTTAGATGACATGTCACTATGAGCACACTATTTCTCTTAAACTTTAGACAAAAAATCCTAAAACCTACCAAAGCACTAAAATGCTCATTCAACCCCTTCTTCTCCCAAGCAGCAGATTTCTAATTTTGATCCTGCAGCTGCACACTTGCAATTGTCTCACTGCAAGATGCAAACCTCAGTGTCTCAGCTACATTTGTCAAGGGGGAAAGCCCTAACACTGAAGTGATGGAACTTCGCCAATAACCACTCAAATACTACCCTCCTATTTCAGATTTGTGTAGGATCAAGAGAAGCACCTCAACAAACTCTCCTTGAAACACTGTCACAAGAAGGGCACGTTTTGGAAATCAAACCTGAAAAACAACAAGGAAAGTAAAGACACCAGACAGAGACTAAATAGCTTATCCTCATGGTAAAAAAACAGTGCAAACAACCACCTAAAGCATTCAAAGAGCATGGCAAAGATTTCACACCTTTTTAAGTCAGCTAGTCACTTCTACAACACCTTATTGCCATCTAGATGCTGTCCTCATGTTCACAGGTAAGAGGATATTTCACAGAAACTTTCCTTGGAGCAGTAACCTACATAACTCACAGACCTGGACAGATCAGCAAGGAGCAATACACAGAAGAAACAGGAAGGCTGCCAACATGTTTGCTCAACAGAACAAACTCAGTGATCACACTCTTACACTGGGATGAGGAGGAGAAAACACATCTCAGGAGAGCTCTGCTGCCGTGTGCAACACTCCCTTACCACACCCAGAAGCACTCAGGTAAAAAGGAACAAGGCTTCAAAAAACACTGCCTTCTGTAATTGCATCAGTACACATACACAACCCCTGTCCAGCTGGCACCAGATCTCCCAGATAAGGGAATTTAACAAAGCTTAGACAGGAAAAGCACAACTCGCAGTAGAGTGCAGCACAACCCACACATGACTACCCACTATCAGAAACAAAGTGGTGCTCCCATTGCCCATCTTGCCCTCTCCACAAACAGCACGAATAGAGCCATTCGTTTCTGCTACAACCTAAACAGATCACAACTGGGAAGCTCCAAAGCTGGTAACAGTCTCAACCATATCAGAGCTGTGGCTTTTGTGCAATGCTAGATTAGCTGTCACTGCAGCCAGTGCAGTTAAACACTTCAGTGTTTTGAGTTCCAAACGTTAAAAATAAGCGGGGCACCACAAAGCAGGGAGAGCAGGTTAATCCTTTGTAACCACTTACATCTCAGGAAAATGGTAGTGTTGCTGAAGAGAATCTTCCCAAAGCTAAACTTCTTCCCCTGCAAAGACACAAAAAAGGAAGAGGTATTAGTGGGCTTGATGCCTTATCAGCCCTAAAATCACAAGCCAAACAAGTTAGAAATGATAAAAAGCAGTTACCAGTTATTGACAGTCCTCCAGGTGCACTTATGGTGGAGTGCACATGTGATGTAGGGCTTACACTTTTGTAAATTCAGCAAATCAGTATCATTGACAAAAATCCCCAATTAGAAGTACAGTTAATGCAGTAATTCCCCTCTTGGTCTGACCCCTACTGAAGCCTCCCCTCTGCTTCTAGCCCCACATTGTCTATGCCTAAATACATGGGAAAGTGAAATGTCCTTGGTTCACTGAAGAAGCGAGATTATGGTAGGATTCCAGGAATGTGTTTGTCTAACCTAACAGGATAGGAGTTAGCTAAGAAATTCTGTAAGTATACAGTAATGATCTACAGAGCTACTAATAGAAGAAAAATATATAAAATGCAAAAATTTTTCGGCATTAGGCTTAATGCCACTGAGCTTAAGTAAACATAATCTTCCATTCTGAGTTTTAAGTCAACACAGTAATGAAAGCAAACATCAAATCTGGAGCCAGACTTACTGGACTTTCCAGTCATGCTTCACCACTCTTCAACATACTCTTAGAGATGGTTTAAGAGGCTTGGGGCTTTTTGATCTGCAAGCGGAATCAACTTCACATTGACATTTGTTGAAATTATTACCATTTTTTTACTGATGAGATGGTCTGGACCATCCAACAAAAAATAAAATTCTGTTCTAAGAACCAACAGGAGTGTTCACCGTGATCCTTCAGTTTTGCTCCTGAAGCTCAAAAGCCTCACATTAAGTGCGTATTACTTCCACTGCCTGATAAAGTGCGACTGCACTTGAGCAGCTTTCCTTCACGCAAATTCAAGCAAGCAGAGTTTATGAGACGTGCCGAAATCCCTTCACCTTCCCTAAGGCCTACCCCTCTCGGTGCGAGCCGCCAGCCTGGCCGCACGGGGGGCGCGGGGCGGCCACCCCCGCACAGGGCCCACCGAGGCCGGGCAGGACCAGCCGGGGAGGACCCTCCCTCCTTCCCTCCCTTCCCACGGGCCGCATAGCAGGAACGGCTCTCCCTCCGCCGCCCATCGGACTATTTCCCGCACAAGCCTTCTCTCCCCGGCCGCCACCGCCGACCCGCCAGAGAGGGCTCAAGCCCAGCAGCAGGGCAGAAGGCAGCCACGGCCCCGAGCCCCCGCACCAGCTCCGGGTCAGGCTCCACAGAGGCGCGGCCCGGGCAGCCCCGACCGCAGCCGTCCCGCCCGAGGAGGACGCGCGGAGCAGCCGCGGCCTCCCGCCCGAACACGTTCGCTCCGACCGTCGCCACACCGGCCGGCCTGGCGGCT
>VWYP01027728.1:30763-41045 GCA_013400435.1 Pycnonotus jocosus | reverse complement strand
CACGGCGGATCGCCACCCTTTCTCTCTCCGCCGCAGTCGCTCGGGGCAGCTCCGCCATGGAGACGGGGACGCCGGGGGGAGTCAGGTAACGCAGCCTGGGGGACGGTCCTCGGCCGGCCGTCTCCTCGCTCCCGCTGTTGCCGGGGTGGCTCCTCCGGTTTCCGAGGGGAGCGGCGCAATGCGGACCCGGCCCCATCCAGCGGGTCGAGGCTGGAGGGCGGGCGGGCGCGGCCGTGCCCGCGCTGTCCTCGCCGCCGTGCCCGGGCACAGCCTCCCCGCGGCGGAGCGGGGCAGCGAGCGGATCCACAGCCACAGGGCTAGTTCGGGCTGTGCCGTGTTTAGTGCACCAGCAGAGGCACACGAACTTGGAGCAAAACCCTAAAGGACGTACGTGTCTTCAAGCAAAAATGGGAAGGGCTAAGTGATCTAAATATACGGTCACTGTGAGATGTCATATAATACTCCAGGACTTGTAATTGTGACTGATCCTCAATAGTGCCGTCTGCATTTCCTATGTTGCATGTATGTAATTCTTAAGTATTCTATAAGCATCAGTGCCTTATCTGCTAGAAATAATACCTTATTCCCTTCCATCTGTGTCTGAACCCACCGTGATCTGGGAAATATTTTGATGATAGACACTACTGGCAACTCACTTTCTTTCAGGCAAATTAAAAATTTACTGTTATCTAATTAATCTAAAAGTTACTTCAAGCCTAAAGATAACATAGAGCTGTCAGCAGGACCATCGGAAGCCTCCCTCCTTTGTCGGTCTAACCGCAGGTTGAAGAAAAGGGTGCAGGATTTCTTCTTTTTTTCCAGTGCTCCCCATTTCTCCATTCTTATTACTGGAGAATAATAATTAACTGTAATGACTGCAGAAGGAGATCTGGCTTCAAAATGCAAACCTGTGAGAATTCAGCTGTGCTGAAATTTAGCTCTGTTACTCATAGACAAAATAATTTCTCAGAATTTCAGAATGTAAAAGGAAATGTTTCAGCGTCAAACTAAATGTGTAAGAAATTCTTCCCATATCTAAATACAGTAGTTCAAGGTCCATCACATTTTATGTTTTCTGCAGTTTTTTGCACTGTCTTTAATCCTGACTACACTTGAAAAGAACCCCCATCACCTTATTATTCAGCAGGTGCTTGATGAACCCATTTAAACACTTCCTTTATCTGCTCTTTCTAGTGTCCAAGATGAGGCTGTGGACAAAAGCAACTTTAAGAAATGCAACCAGATTGCTTTTTACAGGTATGGAGAATTGTAGTGTGGTGGTTATTTTTAAACTACTAATAGTAAAATATATAGGAAATAGTTACACATTGACTTCTAATCACAGCAAGTCTGCTACTTTCAGGATTTATCTTTCAAAGGTGAGCATTCTACTTACCTATCAGCAAGCAGACTTTAAAACGTGTAGTCTTACACCCAGAATGTCTTCTGTTAAAGTTCAAAAGGATCAGTCCTCTCATCTGACAAAGCCCCAGCAATATTTTAAGTGCACTCAGTTGCAGGTTGTTCTCTTGATGTAGACGTTTCTTGACTATATCTAGTTCAAAGCAGCAGAGCACTCAATAGAAATCATTAGTCTGTGACAATAGCGTGGGTGATTACAGTCCTGTTGAGCAGAATTCACTGTCAAATCTAAATTCTAACTCACTAGTCCCTTAAAGCTAACCTTATGCTGTCATATTTCTCATCCCATTTCTAACTGTGCTCTTGACTTTCCCTCTATTGTGTTCTTTGCTGTGTTAACTGACTGAAAGAAATGATTTCTCATTGTTACAGCAGTTGGTCACTGACATATTTGGTTTATTAATTAAGAAGTTTGTCTTTAAGGTAGCCTCCAAGACACTTAATCTTCAAATAGTTCATAAAACCTGGGCTTGGCGTGAAGAATTCTACAAACAGTTGAAAGAGCCTCTGACCTAAAAACATTATCAGGGCCAAAATCTGTAAGTCATCAGACTTGTTGAGTAACAATTTCCTTGGTGCCTATTTGGAGGTTACAAATTACAAACACACACAGTTTCATCACCCCAGAATGTAGAAGGTGCTCATTGGGGAGTTACAGGGATATGTGACAGAAAATGAAAAATAGATTATTCAACTAAAATTTCAGGGATAAATGAAAGAATGATAATGTAACTGTACAGCTAAGAACTGGACACTTGAATTAAAACTGTTGTTATAAAAAACCTTATAGGGTGGTGATGGATGAACCCCTGAACCCCTCTAACATCTCGTTCGTAAGCATTTTGATGTGCTCAGAAATATATTCCTTCTTTTTCCTCTTAACTTGAAATGCTAATAATTGTATTTGAAAAAAATCAATACAAAATTATTAAGTAAACATTTCTAACAATATTATATCCCTCTCTATGATATAAGCTACAAGAACTGGGGAGACCAAAAATATTTTCCTGTCTTGACAGGCGTCAGAAACTTCTACATCCTGGAAAATCCTTGTACCGAGTGTTGTTGGATTCAGTCACACTAAGTGATGAAAATGTCAAATTCCAAATCATTCATGAGGAGAATAAGGTGAGACACCACATAGCATGAGGGTGCTTACAGAAAGAGCAGTGAATATTGTCACCAAGACTGATAATATTTGCAGGTTTTGAGATTCTTCAGTGATAGACATTTGAGAGATAATGCAAACTATCAGCCTAAATATGTTCTTACTAATCAGCATTTATCTTTAAAAAAAATTAGTGGCTTTACGAAAAAAGAGAGTTCTGAATGGAACACTTTTTATCTGAGAAATATTATTAATTCAGAGTTTTCTCCACTATTTCAAAATAATAAGTTTTTTTCTGTAATGCTTTTCAGAAGCTTGAAGATAAAGAGCTCACTTAAAAGGCATTGCATCTTCAAAGGGGTGAAGTAGAGTTAGCTGGTGTAAATTCATATGGATGATGATTTTTACTCTCAAGAATGCTAAAGAACATTAAATCAGAAAGCAGGCATGTTTTGGTTTTTTTTCCAGACAGTAAGTGTTTGATGATGCTGTGTTAAAAATAAGTATTTTTTGCCCTTACAAGTTGATCTGTTTGTTTGCTCACAGGTTCTTCTACAAGTAGAAATTTATGAAATAGAAGGCAATATTTTCAGGCTTAAAATCGATGAGGTATCTCCTCTCAGAGCAAGACACAAAGTTCCTGATGTTCTTATAAAGGAACCTACCACCCAAAGGTAAGTGATGGGTGATTTAGGTGATGATGATTTAGCATGTCAATATCTTATACAGCTTCCTCCTTTATATTACAAGACGGTTGTCTCTCTACAAGATAAAGTTGCTAAATACTTACAAGAAAGTTTTATCATACACGTAAGAAACCTGAGCCTGTTTGACCCAATCAGAAAATAGCCTACTTGTTACAATACAAAGTTTTTACCTAAGGCATTACCTGTTAATATGAA
The DNA here is from genome assembly GCA_013400435.1 of Pycnonotus jocosus. Classification (NCBI taxonomy): domain Eukaryota; kingdom Metazoa; phylum Chordata; class Aves; order Passeriformes; family Pycnonotidae; genus Pycnonotus; species Pycnonotus jocosus. Next base: position 37,613 of record VWYP01027728.1, on the reverse strand, counting down.
AGGAATGCAAGCTCTGGATAGATTTCATGGCAGTTCTGTAGCCACTTTTTGCACTGTGCTGAGCACAGCATGTATTTCTGGCTTTCTTTGGCTCAACATTAGCCTTGAGGTTTGTGTAATGCATGTAGATATTCTTAGCCCATCTTTCATATCAATTGTTATTTAGTTACAGTGGATTTCATGTGCGGCTGATTCATATAAAGCTGTTGTTGCTTTTCATTTACCAGACTGCTCATATCCCACAAGGAGGCAGGTATTTTGGTACTGTCAAGTGTTAATGAGGACTACAAACTTCAAGTCACAGCAAACCCCTTCCAAGTTGAACTGCAGTCCAAGGGTGAGACTGTTATGAGCATGAATTCCAATGGGTTGTTGTATTTCGAGCACCTACAACCACCTTCCAGTGACAGGTACAGCATCTATCACATCATTGTATATACTGGTTGTACTGTAGCTGAAGATAAACAATTCTATGCAGTTGGAATTTCTGAAAGCTCCTACGCACTAAAACAAGACTTCGTGACTTCTCTTTTATTTCATAAGTAGAGTAAATACAAGGGGAAGTTTTAACAAATTCTAGCTCAATTAGCTGCAGACTGCTTTAATCCCTTGCAGCAGCCATGTGCAAAATGCTAACCTCATTTAATGGTCAATTCTGCAAAACACTAAACCCCTGTCTTTCTTGGGAATGAGTGATGGTAGTATGATTAGGTTATTAGTTTCATTTTTTTTCCCTCACTAAATGTACTCTTTAAGTAAGTGTTATTCACTAGAAGTCAAGTTTTGTTCAACCAGCAATGTGCCATCTAGTTGCAAAATGTCATAAGTTAATCACACTACAAAGTGTTGGAAGGATGAGAAACCTCGGTGTAGGACATATCATGACTGAAAAATGGGCATCTCTCTTGTGGAGCATCATTTTAAACATGGAAATTAACAGAGAGCCCTCAGCAGAATGATAAAGAAGTGAGGATCTTCTGGGCAGGTAAAATGCTGATGTGGCTAGAAATAAACATGAAAGGCCAAGAAGTCAACCTAACTCAAGTATTGAGTGAAGGTTATTTTAAGGCATTGAGTATTAAAATGACTTGCAAGTTTGCACCAAAAGTCTTACATAACGGATAAAGCAATGCATGTTGCTATTTTAAGTTTCTGTTTGAAATCCTTGCTTATGCTAACAATAAACTGATTGTCTCTATGCATTTATTTTCACTAGAGAACCTACAGCACAAAATGAGGAGGCAGCAAGTGATCCCTCTAAGGTAACCCATGCTTACTGCAATTCCAGCACAAATATTTTGTAAAAGAAAACTAAATTAAATTAAATTAAAAATGTTCATTTTGCCCTATAGTATGTTTACAAATACAGTCTAACCACTTTCAAAAACGACCTGGTATAACATAGTGAGATATTTTACAAATTCATAGTTGAAGGAAGGTTTATGTGTTTTCCCATGTCTGTAGAAGGCATCAGTCATGTAGATTTAGCACAAAAATGTTTTTTTTCTATAGCTTTTTAGTTACTATTTTATTTCTCTTTTGTTCTCTTATTTGATCTGGAGTAGATGTGTAAAAGGGAGGTTTTGTGATATTTGTCATTTTCAAATTCCCTGTTCATTGCAAAGAGAGTTTCGAAAGAACAAGATCTTTTTTATAACAGTCAAAAAATATGTCTCCCCATACATTCAGGCTTAATATTCTCCCTTAAAATAGACCAGGTCCTGGCAGTGCACAGAGGCACATAGCAGTTTTCCCAGGAGGCTGAGCTGTGTCTGTGATATAATTTTAGCCTCCAGCAGAGCAGATGGCTGCTTACTCTGCTATCCTGTTATAAATGGCAGGAGCTGTGCTGCCTTCAGCATACTTATGTTTGGGCTCTGATTTCTGCCAGGGAAGTCACACAGCTGCAAGAGGCCACGTCCATTTATTGTGGGCTGAATGTAGAAAAGAAAACTGGGGCTGACACTGCAAGAAGTGTAAATTCTACAACAATGAATTGCAGGACATAAAGAGGTTAAAAGTATCAGTTACAGACACTCCAGAGTGTCTGAAGAGCTTCTTCTGACCTTTACTGTTTGGGGGAGTGGGTTGGTTTCTGTTTGTATGGGGTTTTTTTCTGTTGGTTCTACCCATGTGTTTCATAAATTTATTCAACGTCAAGGAGAAACATTTTTCACAGTGAGGATAATCACTCCCAGTGATGTGGCATAAGGCCTATCATGGGAGGTTCTCAAGATTTGTTTGGACAGGCTGCCAGATAGTCTTACCAAGGCTCCCTTTACCATTAAAGGGTGGACCAGGTGATCTTTAGAGGTACATTCCAAACAGGGCTATTCTGTCATTCTGTGATTCTATCCTCAGATATTACTTTTATGCTGTAGCAGACTGCTTGTGTACAACATGTGCACATCAGTTCTTAAGTGTAAATTCCTGGAGCTGAATCTGATTTTTGTTTTTGATTTATTTACATTAGCCATATGTCAAAAAAAAAAAAAAAAAAGAAAAAAAAAGCAATATAAATCTCATGTGAATAAACATATTTTTCTCAGAAATTCATGATGTGAGCAGTTTCATTTGCTAGGCTTAGCTATTTCTATTTGTACAGGAAAAACAAGAGGATCTAGGTCTCTGGCAAGAGAAATTTGGCAGTTTCTTAGACATCAAAGCTCATGGTAAGTATCAGTCTGATTCTGAAAACAACTTTACTGTTTTGTATGTACCCATCATATTTCTGTCTGCTTTCTGTTTAGCTGCTTAATGTTTATCAATGTCCTACTCACTCCTGCTTTTCAGTTGCTTTAACTTTGTTTTAATTAGAAATCAGTGATGGGTAACAATTTGACAAAAACTCTGCAAATATTCATTGAATCTCTGTTTAAGAGGGAACACATTAAATGTGACCCATTTCATCAACTCACTGTATGCCATTTCTGACACAGCATTATCTGCATTGTCTGACTTTACAAGTATATACTGCACATCATACATTATTTCTTTTTTCTTTTCTTTTTTTTTAGTATTAGTACATAACATTGACTTCACTTGTAGTTTATTCTCATGACATATCAGAAGTCATGATATCTAAGCATTAATAATTGTCACAAAGAAACTTTTTTGAAGTGTGGACTAAAAAAGGAAATACTGAGCAATCTTAAGTGATAAAGACGAAGGTTGTAGACACATGAGAGCAGTAGCTCAAATACAATTTAAATTACAAATTACCAAAATATATGATGATCTGCTGTTCATCCCATCGTATTCGATATTAATTAAGTTGGTTAGCTTTGTCCATTACCGTTATCAAGCAGACTTTTGTAGCAACTAGCACTACCCAGCAGCTGCAGTAGGAAGAGGGAAGTCTGAAAGCAATTTCTTTTGGTGACAGAAACTTCCTCAGTTCATAGTCAAGACACAGAGGGCAGGAAGCTGTTGCCCTTGTTGTTCATGCTATTTCTCATGTCTTAGGCCAGCATCATGTTTTTCTGTTTTCTGTATCAAAGGAATAAAATCCATATGGCCAGATTTTGATCTTGAAGCTGCTGCTTGTCAGTCTGCAGGATGTCTGGTCGCCTGCCAAAAGTTGCTCTGGATTCAGTAGTGTGACAGTGGGAAACTGACAATTCAGATTTGAAAGTCCACTGTGCTGCAAAGTTTGGCTTGTAGGTACTGGGAGAGAAACAGGAGATAATTTTAAGCAGTTTCACTACTGATAAAGAGGTGACCCACGATTACATGGATTTGGGTTTTTTTCTGTTGAAGTGATTAATTTTCTCTTGTTAAGAAGTTCGAAATCAGAAGAAATACAATACAATAAAATCTGTTTCAAACATGACCTCTTATAGAACAGAAGTAATAATAGAAGTCAAGTGGAAGTTGAAAGGAAGCATGAAAGAGTTAATTATTGAAACATTAAAACCTATTTTCTTTTGATTTATCCAGTTAGATTGCACTGCTTTATTCCTTTCAGATAAGCCTAAGAACTCTGCGTTCTTATCATTTAATATTATTTCCACAGGTCCTACTTCTGTAGGTATGGACTTCTCTTTACATGGATATGACCATGTTTATGGAATACCACAACACGCAGAAACGCTTCTTCTCAAAAACACCAGGTAAAGTTGTCAAGATGTCAGATTGAATGCAGTGTCTTCTTTTTTTTTCCTTTTTTTTTTTTGTAAGAGAGAGCTTTAACATTGTATTAATAATTTTAAACAGACAAGAGCTTGAGATATGTATATCATATAGTGTATATTTTAGCTTAATGATACAGCAAACTGAATTGTAGCCCCTGTCCATGTGGAGTAAGGCATTCTGCTTTTCTGCTTTCCCTAATGTACAATTTCATGAATGGCCCTTTCTGTTCTCTTGAAATTTTCCATGCAGTTTCTATCTGACTTGCAGGATTGGTCATGTTTCAGCAGAACTCATAAAAGAGCAATTCTATGGGAGGATGGGAGATTTCAGAAATAATATTTTAGGATTTAAAGCAAATGCACAGTAACCTCACTGGCAGCAAAAATCTTTTGTTTCCTTCAGATAGTGAGGGCCAAAGCAAAGAAGCAATAATCTAGGCAGTCCACATTTCAGCTCTGGATGCTAAACAAAAGACCAGAACACAGAGCACTCACTGAGTATTCACCAGGTTTAGTGGGACAGCAATAGAGTTAAAACTAGCCTAGTGCAAGATGCTTACATGTAACAAACACATCTGTTTGTTTGTCCTAGTGATGGTGATGCCTACCGGCTTTATAATTTGGATATTTTCGGCCACAAGATACATGACAAAATAGGCATTTATGGTTCAGTACCCCTTCTCTTAGCACACAAGCCTAACAGAACTTCAGGGATCTTCTGGCTGAACTCTTCAGAAACACTGGTGGATATTAGTACAAAGGCAGTAGCTGAGGTGAGAGTTGTTCACTTTCCTCAGAATTAAATAACAAAACTTTTCAGGACAGAGCCAACAGGAGTACAGCACCATTGGAGACTTATCTTTTGCTCACTAATGAAAATTTGTCAGTCTCTTCCTCCTGTCCTCCCTTTTGCTAAATTTGTTGTATTAAACTAAAAGAACAAAGAGATGATTCCTTTCAAGAGCCAAGTTATAGATCTTATATCTTAACAGATCTACAGGAGGAGGCAGAGAGAAAATACATAGAAAAAATCTACACGGATGTAGAAGGCAGAAAAAATGGTGGACAAAAATCTTGACAATCGCTTGGATTTGAGAAATTTTTATAAGTTTTTAAATTCTTAGAATTGCCACAGATTTCTGCTTAGCAGGCTCATTCTTCTGTGGAATGTAATTGACCCCGAAGAAACATAAAATGTTCAGGAAAGGAACTCACTCTTGAAACACAAACATATGAATTCTGTTAAAATTGAAACAGTGACAAAAAAGCAAATCTTGGTTTTCCAGCACTGCATTATGTGTTTGTTTTTTGGATTTTTTTGACTTGGATATTACTCAGAGATCCTACAGAGAATTCATGGTCTTTAATTATGGAAATGCTTTCATTATTTTGCCTCTCATTATGCATTTTTTCTCATTACCTATTACTCTACTTTGTGTAAGTGGTATGCAAGGTAAAGGATTTGTGAAGTATATATAAGAAACACTCAGTGTGTATACCTAATACCTGCTAGGTATGTGTTAGTGAATTTTGTGTGTTTCCCTGTTTGTTCCTTCATGGAATAAAAGTTTGATAGAGAGAGAGATTCAGGTTTATCTTGTTTTCCTTCTAAGCACACTCGATCCAGATCTGCTGCAGAGACTGCTAAGCAGAGAGCAGTGCCTCTAACTGATGTACGCTGGATGTCAGAAAGTGGGATAATTGATGTTTTCCTGCTGATGGGACCCACTGCATTTGATGTCTTCAAGCAGTTTGCACAACTGACAGGTACTAGCTCACATAATTGGAGTCAGAATGGCTCTTACCCAGGAGATTCTCTGAGGAACATGCTGCACCCAAGAGTGGGTCAATATTTACCTAGCCCATTGTGTGCAGGAGGCCAGTTGTTCCCAAACTGCAGTGTGTAGATCAAAGGTTCGTGCTTTGTGAAGGCAGTCCTCTATCCTTGTTTTCCCTAGCATTCACAGCTGATCAAACTTGGCTCTGAGAAGCCAGCATAGTCACTGCTATCTGAAACTGCACCCGTAGATGAAGAGGTGAAACGCAGGGGGCTGGAACTGCCAGTCACTATCAAGACGGGCCACCTTATGATGTGGAAAGACTGAATTTATGGACAGTGTTATCTTCATTCATATACTCTTTCTAGGCACTCAAGCCTTGCCCCCACTTTTTTCTCTGGGCTACCATCAGTGCAGGTGGAATTATGAGGATGAGCAAGATGTCAAGGCAGTGGATGCTGGCTTTGATGCACATGACATTCCTTATGATGCCATATGGCTGGATATAGAGCACACAGATGGCAAGAGGTATTTTACTTGGGACAAACAGAAATTCCAGAACCCCAGAAAGATGCAAGAACATCTCAGGAAGAAAAAGCGCAAGGTAAATAATATTGCAGGAAGAAAGAAAAGATTTCTCTGTGGTGTGAATCTACTCAGTCTAGCTTTAAGCAGGTTACTTCAGATATTGGAAACAGGTGAACTACAACAGAATAAATTAGACTGTGTTGCTATCTGGTGATGCTTCCAGCATGCAAGCTGTCTTGTTTAATTCAGTTCCTCATACCATTTTATTATTTAATAGTTTGTTCTGTATGCTGACAATCCAGCTAAATTTGACCCATGTGAAACTCCATTTCTCAGAAGCAGCTTGGTGCTGTCATTGATGAACACAGCAGAAAATTATTCTTCTTAACATGAGCTTTCATCATTGATAGT
>VWYP01027728.1:0-30731 GCA_013400435.1 Pycnonotus jocosus | reverse complement strand
TAGTTTCTGTAGTTGCTTCAGCTTTTTTTTTTTTTTGTGTGTGTGTTTCTGTATTTCTGCTTTTACAGCTAAAATATTTTCCTTGGAATTACTGAGTTGTAGAATTGCTTAATGCTTGATCTTTGCCAGAAGTCAATGAACAGGGAATTGTTGAAATAGCATTCAAGTTTTATAATCTCTCAATTGGAGCTGTAGTACTTTCTCAGCTGTGCAGCAAAGCAGCAGAGCATAACTCCAAAATACAATACCTGTTTCTGTTGTATGCTACACAAACTAAAATTAATTTAAATGTCTTAAGGCATATGATTTTAAGCGACACATGAACATGGAAGTCAGATATTTTCCCATTCACAGAATACAGCAGTGTTAAACATACTGCTTTTAGGGATTGGGGTACTTGCTTTTATCTTTAACAGTGGGTTTTGTCATTTATTTCAGAGGGGTGAGTTCATGCACTCCTTGTAAATTTGGGTCCTGTACATATGTCTAACACATTATAGCTGCTGGTATCTGGTATCTGCTTTTTAAAACTAGGGACACAGCTCTCTTCTTTACCTGAGAAGTCATTCTCTGCCTTTTATCAAAAGTAAATTCCTACTGTTTAATTAAGCACAGCTGATGTTAATGATGTACTTTTTCTTACCCTGGCAGCTTGTGGTCATCATAGATCCTCATATTAAAGTTGATCCCTCGTATACCCTGTATGCACAAGCAAAAGAAAAGGGATATTTTGTGAAAGACAGAAATGGTCAAGATTTTGAGGGCATCTCTTGGCCAGGTAAAAAAACCACACTGTCTTTATATTTTAAGCTGTTTATTTTAAAAATTTTGCTGAATAGTTTAATTTGGATCCATGAAAGCAGAATTAAATTCTTATATTCCTTGCATTTGTTGTAAATATTAATAATTATAATAATAAATAATTAATATAATTTATAACAATGGAGGGGTCGGTATAATCATGTCCTGATTGCTTCAGCTTATAGATTGCCTCTGTTACATGTGTTGGATCTGCATATAGTCCCAGTGCCTAGAACTAAAAGAGTTGGGTTTATTGATGAGAACAGGTGTCACCCTAGGCCACCATTCCTCTTCTCAACTTATCTTGGACACAGAAATGCAGTCTGATCTGTTGCAGTGAGCACAGCTTATGTAGGCTGGATGAAATTTAGTGAACCCTGATCCTGAAGACTTTGATTCAGTAGTAATAGTCACTTGATATACTATGTTTCATGAGAAGATCTCATTGCAGGGAACCAAAGGAGGTTGTCTCCCTTCTTTACAGACAGGAAGCCCACAATCCTGGCAAAGGAATGATTATGGGAAAAATCAAGGACATATTGCAACTTCTAGTAGCATGGCAGGATGTGGTTATTCAGCTTCTTAGTGACACTTTTCTCTTTGAGCTCAGAATATCAACAGTGTTGTATTTACCTGACTACTTGCTCATGTGTGAACATATTTCAAACTCCTAGCAGTCATCCTTAAATGGTGCTGAGCTTCATACCTTCTGAATCTAAGTGTGTTGACCTTCACAACATGGCAAGGGGTGTACTGAATTCCAAGTCAGCCTGAATTTGTTCTTGAGCTTTAATGTCAGAAAAAATAGCAACTACATTATTGCTGCCTATGGAAACTATTGTAGATTTAGGCCATTGTATTTAGGTGCAAAGACAATGTTTTTAAAACCAGGTAAATAGCTGGGATCTCCCACATCCACAGGTTCCTCTTGTTACCTGGATTTCACCAATCCTGAAGTGCGGAAATGGTACGCAGATCAGTTTGCCTTCAAAACATACAAGGTTTGTACTTATTTGCTCTGATCTACATATCTCAGAAAGCCTGAAAAGGAGGAGAGAAGATACTGTCTAAGCAGGTTGTTGGCGTTTGTAGCTCTGTTATTGTAGTGTAGAGGAAAATACCTTGATGAGCTGAAGTACCACAGAAGGATTTTTCTCTATGGACTTACCTACACTAAGACAGTAGGAAACCATATGCCACCAGAGAGCATACAAACTTAGTTGCAGCAGTAGAAGGGACAAACTGCAGGTATTTTAAGAACCCGTAATCTAAATCAGCTGCTGCTATTCCAGCCTTCACTACCATGATAGGACACAGGTGGTGATGTGGAAGTGCATTCTCACAGCTCAGTCAGTTCATCCTGACCTTCCTGCCTAGTGCTGAAAGTGTCTGGGTGACCATTGCTGCACACCTCCAGTTCCCCTCATCCTACTCCAAAGTTCTGGTTTGCAGCAGAGTTGTTGAAATCACTTCCCTAATAGACATACATAGTAGATATTTCCTATGCTGCCTTTCCTCTCCAGCTTTCACCTCTGGCTTCTCTGACTTTTCCTTGTGGCTGTTTCATACTTGTCTTTTCCCTGCCTCTTTTCCCTCACCAGAAAGCAGGAATAGCAAATGCCTACTGAGTTTTGTAAGAATTGCAAAGATCAAGTGGGCTTACAGGCAGCTACCCTGACTAGAAGGGCCTCTAAGAGGGATAAGATGAATGACTGGGGGCTTTCAAGTGACCTGAGAAGTGTAATTACCAAGTCTTGCTTTTGTGCTGCTGTTCCTACTCATACCCCAGACTGGCCTGAACCCACTTGAGATAAACACTCAAAGTCACAGGATTGGCTCTGTCATGATCTAATTGCAACTCTGTGTCACAGGGATCCACTAATATCCTCTTTGTATGGAATGATATGAATGAGCCTTCAGTCTTCAAGGAGGCAGAACTAACAATGCAGAAAGATGCTGTGCACTACAACAACTGGGAGCATCGGGAAGTACACAACCTCTATGGATTCTACCAGGTAGAGTATCTGGGGACACAAACAGCAGTTATTCTCATGGAGTATGTGTGATGTGGTACTAGACACAGTAGTAGGTATTCTATAACCTCCATCAAGGCCTGAAACTCTGCTGGATATTGCAATATTTGAAATAAACTGTGATTGGTCACAAGAAAACATGAAATCATTTTTGCCTCACTACCATAATAACGTAAATTACATTGGCTGTGACTACTGAATCTTTTTGTTCACATGTATTCTAGTAAGAATAAGACAGTGTGAAAAGTAGCCTAATTAAAGAGTTTGTCTTCCTGACTTTTCTATTCATGGTTTTCAGCAAATGGCAACTGCAGAAGGACTCATCAGACGTTCTTCAGGAAAAGAGAGACCATTTGTCCTCACACGATCTTTCTTTGCTGGATCACAGAAGTATGGTGAGTAAGGATTAGCTGGATGCCTTCTTTGCTGCTTTGTCCTATTAAGTTTGATGGGTAGTAGTCTAGAAAGGACAGAAACTATCTTAGAAACACTAATGTGGCAAGCTCATAAGAGTGCAAGTGATAAAATCAGAAAAGGCTGGCAGAGTGTGTATGAGTCAAAGGTAGAACAGCAGCCTATGTCCTGTGACAAACCAATACCTGCTTTTATTGCCTATTTCAGGAGCACGTGTGTATGAAGGGAAAAAAAAGGTTCAACGTACAGGAATTCATGATTATTAGAGTAGTTCATGATTATTCTTGTCTTATTTCATTAACTGCAAGCATAAACTGAGATATACATTCAATTTTCCTGCATAATGCTGAAACTGGGTATTTCCAGGGGCAGTGTGGACTGGAGACAACACGGCAGAGTGGAGTTACTTGAAAATATCCATTCCAATGCTTCTTACCATCAACATGGCAGGGATTTCATTCTGTGGAGGTAATGTGTTTCTCACTGTGCATAAATGGTGCCACCAAGCTTGTATTCCCAAGGCAGACTTCAACACAGACAGTGGAAAGCTCAACAGCCCTGTGCATTTCCAGGTGGTTTCACAGATTAGTCTGGTTTCAGAAGCCTGAAACCTGCCTCTCACCATCATGTCTCCACTAACTTTTGTGCAGTGTTTGTATCCCATCTGGGGCAGCCGTCCTCAGGTGGTGTTCTGATCACAGCATCGCTATGACAGTCCTCTGTCCCTGGGAAAGTCACTCACTCAACCTTCAAAACCTCACTTGAGATTTTTTTTCAAAGCATAACTTGTTGCACCAGTTTTTTTACTCTTATTTGGACAAGCACCTGCCCAACAGCAGAACAGTGAACAAACTGTGAAATGCATGGATCTATACACTTGGAATGTTTGTTAGAGGAGAGCTTCACATTTTCTAGAGCAGTCTCCAAAACTGTGTATTTTTATTTGTCTGCGCAATGTCTAGCTGATGTGGGAGGGTTTATTGGAGATCCAGAAGCAGAGTTACTTGTGCGCTGGTATCAGGCGGGCGCCTACCAGCCCTTCTTCAGAGGTCACTCTAACATGGAGAGCAAACGGCGCGAACCGTGGCTCTTTGGGGAGAAGAGCACCCAGATCATCAGGGGAGCCATTAGAGAGCGCTACGTCCTCCTGCCCTACCTATACACTCTGTTCTATCGGGCACACACGGCGGCTGAACCCATCATGAGGTAAGAGCCTGAGCCAGCAGGCCTAGAGGGTATCTGCAGGAGCTTACTTGGAGAAGGGAAGTTAAATTAACACCTCTTAATTTTGTAGTTGCTTATTTGACTGTTAAAAGGGCGAAAACCCCACAAAAGTTTTAATACTGATGGCTCTTTTCATGCATTCTGCAAGCTTTGTTAGGGTTCTCAGAGGAAAATTGTGTTTTGAGGTTTTTCCCACATGACACCTGGAACACACTCATTCAATAAACACATTGCGGACTTTAAACTTTTTAAAGTAGTCTAGACTTAAAACTTTTCATGATGGTAAAAACCATCACGTAGTAGTCCAATCAGTACGTAAAACAGTGCTTAATGGACTCTGAACTTGTTGACCTAGAAATGTAAATCCCATTTTGCCTCTCATGAAAATACTTGTTACTGCTTAATTGTTATTGTTATAAAATCTTATTTCATATTAATAGTTTTATCATTTTTCCAGTATTCCTTATAAAGTTTCTTTTAGTAGACAATTTAGTAATCTAGAACAGAAATGAAATTAGAAAATAAATTATTTGTTCTGTTGCTCTCTAACCTCTTAAAAATATACCTCTGTGGAACTGAATGCAGCATTTCATTCAGGAAGAGAAGAATGTCATTAATCTCCCTGGTATAGATTATAATCTGTGTGTTTATAATCTGTCTGCTTGCCCTAGAACTGTTCTTTTGCACACACTTACCTTCATATTTTGTTATGCAGATACATCTAAGTTTTAAAAACAGTCTTTTTGACAAGGGTTGAGTGGTTTGAGTTTTGAAGGTGATTTGCATTACAGACATAGTATGAGTGTCTGTCTGCACATATGTAGGTGTGAGCACACCTGTTCTATGCACTGACATAGACAGTGGGTTTCTGTCTTTCTGGAAATGAAGCTTTTTTTGACATGTGAACTGCCCACAGTATTAAATCACACTTCCATTGTGTTAAGTTTGCTGCAGTAAGTACAGAATTAGAGAGGAAGTGTATTTTTCTCACTGAGACAAGCAGAATGGAAAGTGTGTCTCATTAGCAAGCACGTAAGCAGCAGGGCTGCAGTGAACAAGTGGATGCCTGTGAGTGAGCAGGTGAGCCAGACTTGTGTAAGGAAACCCAGAGCCTGTCTCTTAACAAGCTATTGTTGTCATAATCTCTCAAACTTTAAATATACAACTCCTGTTCCATAACCAGATGGTTATTACACTACCCTTCTTTGAGAAAGATTGAAAATGAGCTTCTGGTGTAGGTTTTTCAGGCGTGGCAAGGAGAAAACTTGCTATAAAAGCAGCAAGGAGCTGTTGAGAAAGGAAGGACTGTGCTGCAGGGACTAGCTCATCAGGGGCCAACATTGCTGGTAGACTGGGACACAAATGCTCATTCATCTCTCCTTTGATAGAAGGATGGTAGATGGAGTGCAAGGTTGTAAGGAAGAAGGCAGGAGGGAAGAAAATGAGCCCACAGATGTGAAGAGAGGTATACTGGAATGTCTTAACCTGTGTTGTACTGGGGACTTTGCGTCACTGACACAAAAGAGGACCTTGCTCTATCTTCAGTTCTTGATAACTGTGCCTTGTAAAGAGAGGGAGAAAATGGAGCCTGAAAATGCCAGAAGGATTGAACAGGAAAAATGTAACGGAATTCCATTATCTTTATTTTCTACAGGTCTCTCTGGATAGAGTTTCCAGGGAAAATTGAAACTTTTGATGTGGAAAATGAGTACATGCTGGGTAAGCAAGTGTCTTATTCTCTAGAATTTGAGTTAAATATTTTTGAGGTGTTGCATGACAAAAAGAAAAAAAAAAAAACTCTGCCTAAGACTTAAAAAAATTATAATTGAATATAGAACTTGAGACCTCTTTAAGACACCTAGTTTTAATGACACGTTGAAAATAGAGGACATAGGAGATGAAAACCTCAGTTGTATCTCATTAGTCACTTTAAAAAAACATGATGGGTTTTGACCTGAAACATCAAGTTCAGTGGAGCAGCTAAGATCACAGTCTGCTTCAAAAATGGCAGTAGTAAACAGCTACCACCCAAACGTGATTGCTTTTTACTGTGCTGTGGCTGGCTGCTGAAGTCAGTCAGCCATCAGCCCACTAAACAGGCCTTTTTCTTCAGTAGAAAGTGAACCTAAGCATATGATGTGCCCAAGCAAGCTCCTGAAATGGCTGTGGGAGGTTGAAAACCCCAGAGCACACAGGTTCTGCTCTGGGGAAATGCAGCCTTGAGGACCATAGCTATGTTTGTGTTTTTCTCCAGGAAATGCTTTGTTGGTGCATCCAGTCACAGAGAAAGAGGCCAAGACAGTGACAGTTCTGTTTCCAGGGTCAGAGGAGGTAAGGATGTATATTAATTGCTCAACTGTTCAGCCCAAAGGTGTATTTTATGCCGAAGCCTTCCAGCTCTCCATCTAATAACTGCTGAGCACTACTGCTGTGGCAAGTCTTGGCTGGCCATGCTGTGCCACTTTGTGCTTTCCTTCCATCTTGATGCCTTGCTTGCTTGGCACACGGTAAATTTACTGTCTTGCTTTTCCAAGAGCTGCTGCACAAATTTCAAGTCACCTACAGTGTAAATCTCCCTTCAAAACTTGCTGTGTCTCATCAATCACTATGAAACAACTTCCCTACATTGTCAATTTCCTTTTTTCATGTGTTTCTCTTTGAGTTAAACTTCTCATTTTATGTGGGGGAAAAAAGAACTTTGAAGAAAGGTCAAAAGGAAATCAGAGGGAAACTGTGGGGAGGGAAATTTTTAACAAGGAAAGACAAGCCTCAGTAGCCTGGGACATGTATAGCAAACACTGACACATACAGAGAGCAGTTCCTCTCTGAAGTAAAGGTATTTATCCACAGGATGGCAAAGTGCTCCACTCCTACAAAGAGCATTTGGCTGCAGCAGCTGTGAAGTGGAGAAAGGGAAATGATTTGGGGAAAATAGTTGCTAAGGGAAAGCCTGAGACTCTAGAGAGTAAGCAGCAAAAGGGAATGTATGAGACCATGCAGAGCCTTGTGACTCCACTAATCCACCTGAGTACACTTAGAATTCTTCTCAGTTTAAGAAGAAAAACAGACTAGACTCTCCAGAAAAGTTAAGGAAAATACTTTTATCAAGATCTCTGTGGCAATTGAGTGCTTGGCACACTTAAAGCAGGTAAACCTGCTGGCAAGTGTGGTGCAGGGGAGATTCAGATGCAGCTCTCTTGTCACCTATTATTAGCAGCATTTTGTTAATTTTCATTTCAATATAAATATGCTTTTTCAAGAACTAGATTTAAAAAAATAAAATATAAAAAGTGTTTCATTGTTTTTCACTTACAGATGCTTTAAGACATACAAGACACTGTGCAGACATTTCTACATTAAACTGTAGAAAAGGTCCAATTATTTTTGTGCTTCAGAAGTGACAATTTATTCTTTTCATCTAGAAGGTCATTTATTTTAATAAAATAAATGCTTTTTCTTGCATATCAAATAGACTGTTTGGAATAGTGACAGGTTAAGCAGGAGAATAACTGCATTGGCAGAGGGAACAGATCTTGGCATGTGTCATTCTCATTCTTTTTTCATTTTTTCTAGATTTGGTACGATTTCAGAAAATTTAAGCGAATGGAAGATGCAGGCACAGTGAAGATCCCAGTAACACTGGAAAATGTATGTTTTTATTTTAAAATGCTACTTTCATGGAGCAGGAAAAAACCCCAAGCTTTTGTTTTGTCAATGTTCAGAATCAGAAAAGTGACAGTTCAATTTCCTTGTAGAAAAAGAAATGTTATCTAAAATAGCTTTTGTATAAAAGTCCCATCTCCTTTATTGTTAGATTGAACACTACTGTGTGCTGGTGGTGAAGTGAGGTGATGAGAGGGTTACTTTTCCAAGGAAAATTATTTTGCTTATATACATACAGAAGGTTACTAATATTCCCATTGTTAGTGAACAATTTTCTTTATATATTTGTGGTAAAAGTTAATTTCTAAGTTTTGAGCAAACTTGTGTTATCTCTGATCCTTGTTAAAATTAGATTATCAAAGTACAGGAGCCTTTCTGCCCTGGCTTTGTGTTTTTGCAGATTCCTGTATTCCAGCGGGGGGGCACTGTGATACCACTGAAGACCACAGCTGGAAAATCCACTGAATGGATGATAGATACTCCTTATGAACTCCACGTGGCCTTAGACACAGAGGTACTCTGAGATAGCATTCCATTTTTACAACAATGTCTTCTACCCCAGCTGATCTTTGTAGGCCCTCGCTACCTGTTCAGTCATCCCAATGGCATCTCCATTTGAGTGCCCAATGGCTCTTCTCCACTTGTGCTGTTTGAGGGGACTCAGAGCTCTCCCCTACTGTCCCCTCTAAGCGTGATTATCTGAGCACAGCAGAGACAGAACACTTTTCTGACCTTTTTCAGCCCTTGTCTAGTCCCTTGGAGGAAGGAGCAGAGAACGAACAGGCCACAGGCTTCCTCTTGGGCACAGAAAGGGAACTTCCTACAACTGTCTTTGCTAATAAAGAGGTGACACGTGGCACCTGCATAAATTTACAAAACCAGGCTGTCCAGCACACTCACAGCTGGATTGCCTGAGCCTTCCAGGGATACAAGGCACTAAAGAAAAATAAACACACACCTTCCATATGAAGCATAACATATAGTGAGACTGTTTCATTATTCAGCACTAGAAGCTGCTGTTAATTTGTGCTCTATCTGGTGTGTTTCACAGGCCTGTGCCATGGGTGAGCTCTACATAGATGATGGGCATTCATTTCAATATCTCCACAAGAAACAGTTCCTGTATCGGAAATTCACTTTCCACAAGAACATTCTCTCTTCCAGGTAACAGCAATTATGGACAAAAGCCACCAATACACTGTCACTGGAAATGCCTGTTCTAGTTCATGAGGCCTTTTTACAAACATAGCAGTATTAGTCTCATCTATTGCTTAGTGAAGTCCAAGAGTGCGCAGAATCTGTCATGAAACTGAAGAGGTAAACATTGTTCTACATAAGTCTGAAGGCAGTAACACATGAAATATTGAGCTGTCTCCTATTGTTTGTCTAGTCAAACTCAAGATTCTGCAGATTGACACAAATACAAAGAAAGCCATTAGAAAGAATAAATCCTATCAGACAAAAAAGGTAAATTGAGAGATTTGGAAGTAGGCAACACCTGGAGTGTTTGTATTTTCTAAGATTTTTCTAACGTAATCTTTGCTGAAAAGGTGGTCAGTCACTGGAACATGTTCCCCAGGGAAGTGGTCAAGGCACTAAGCCTTTCCTAGTTCAGAGCATATCTGGACAATAATCTGAGTCATGGGGTTTAGTTTTAGGTAGTCCTGCAAGGAGCAGGGAGTTGGGCCTGATTCTTATGTGTCCCTTCCAACCTGAGATATTCAGTGCTTCTCTCTGAGAACCAAAACCATTACAGTCTCCCAAAGTAATCAACAAATTCACCACATGTATTATCATGAAGAAAAGCACTTGAAAGGAGGCACAAGGGGATACCACCTGCAAAGGCTCGAAACCTAAAAGCTAAAGAAATCCTTAGCTGCTTGTAAGGAAAGAGATACCAAATATGTCACTATAACACTTTCACTGTTGAGGTATGTTTCACAGAAGGCTGTGCAGTGCATAAATGGTGATTCTACAGGCTCTTTATAGTCCTTCAAGCTTGAAAAATATGCAGGAGTTGGTCCTAAAGCTACAAAATTTAACACAGATCAAAACTAGTTTAGCTTGTATAATGTGGTTAAAAGTATACTTCAGTTCTCTTTATCTGGAATAGGAAATCTGAAAAGCTTAAAAATTCAGGATGGGAAAGAAAAACTTTGCTAAATTGCTAGCAAATCTTGATGTTAAAAAAAATGTCATTGAGTTGAATGATATAATATTCTGTTCATTTTAAAAAGTTACATTTGATTTGAGGTTTTTTAGAGCTTTTTAATAAAAATTAAATCAGTTACAAAATTAAACATAATTTTGTCTCAGATTGAAATATCTTAATTGAAGAAATATTAAAATTAGCTTAACATTTATATTTAGGAGTTTTAACTACTGTTTTTTGGAAATCCAGAACTTTTCTGATTCTCAAAGCAATGCTTTTTGCCATAAAATAGCTTTTCAAACTGTTTTTCTTCTGACTGCAAAATCTGACATGCAATGAAAAAAATGGGAGAAAGTTTTACTTGTTTTTAAGAGAAAGGTAAATAGAGGAAAGGAAATCAGTGTAGCAAGCTTTTGGGATGAGACTGAAGTAGTAATATTTGTGCAATACTAAACTTATACTGATGGAAAGAAATTGATGTATATGAAGTAATTTTCTTTTTTCAGCTGTGTAGATGAAAGCGGACAGTACCACACTACATGTGTAGTTGAACGGGTGATAATTCTGGGATTTGGAAAGCAACCCACTTTTGTGACAGCCAGTTCCAAGGGTAATGAATTGACTTCTGTTTTACTACAATATTTTGAAATTCTGTTGCTCTGCTGCCGTTCACTAGAGGTGTCAGACTGACAGGTCTGCAAAGGAATAGGAAGCCTCTTTGTTTCGTTTTCTTTGCTACTTTTTTATATCAAGGATAGAATTTAGTGAAAGGAACCAGCAGCTATTCACCACTAATACTACATGCAGAACTGGAAAACATTGACTTTGAATGATGATAAATATGTCAGTAAAAGTAGTTTGGAATGAAACATTCAGACAACATTGTCCTACACAGAACATGAGCAGAGACAGCACTTCAAATGAAGGGCCATTTGCTCAGGTCTATCAACCTGCCTAGTCTAGAACAGGAAAGTTGCAGAGAAACTCAGATTTACTCTTCTGTTTCCATGCTCATCCAAAAGCTCTTGAGTTCTTGACTATATGGGGATCTCTAGAAGTTGCGAGGTATCCCGTATGGATAGGCAGTAGCGTCTACAGAAAAGGGTTATAATTTCTGGTTGCTTTCCAAGCATGTCTCTTCACTTTGAGAGTCATGGGGAAATGGACTTTCTGCCTCCACCTGTCAAGGGTGCTTGGAGGAACTTCTGTGCAGAAATCAGGGTTATTTTTTTCAGAAAAATCCTTGAGTAGTTCCATAGTTTGGTGTACCATAGTTTGAAAGATCAAAAAAAAGAGAAATTGTTACTTTCTTATTCTGCTGCATTTTTATATGTGTGCTGGGAAGATTTGACTTGTATTTGTTTTTTAATCAATCCTTTCCACCAGTGGCAGGGGCAGTCAGAACTAAAAACTGTAGAGTCATGTGTAACTGTGTTTCAGAAGAATTCTTCTTAAATTTAATAGAAAACTCTCTTGTCCTCTTCAGATGGGAAAAAAAAAGAAGTCATTTTCACATATGATATGAAGACTTCTGCGCTGACACTGGAAAAGTTAGTCCTGAGTGTTGATGCTGACTGGGAGATCTGTATCAGCTGAAAGGAGATGCAACTTCTTCAGAGAAACCATTCGTTGAGAAGCTGAGGAGAAATAAACTGGGAGGACTTCAGATGTTCACTTGAATCCAATTAAAGCAACAAATATATTTTCCACCAGCACACCCAAACTAACATTTCTCACAATTTTTTTTTTAAAGCACTAATTTAGATTTGGATAACTTTTCTGTTCAGCAAAAGTAATAGCACTAAGATCGTATCTTTGGGGAAATAAGCTAAATACTATTTGCATTAGGCTAGCTTCAGGTAGGCATTAAGCTTCAGTTCTGCCTTCACTTGCAATAAAAAATTGAGTTGATGGGGTGAGATTGTGGCTTGTTGGCACAGGCCTTAATGTAAATATTTGAAAATCCCACTATTCAGAGACTGCAGCACTTGAGGAGATCTGGGCCAGTTCAACAAGCAGCGTCAGCAGATATGACAGACACAGAGGTTACCACCAGAGTTCTGCCTGCCAGCTGCCTTCTGAAAACAAGCACAGGAGACACCCAGTGTGATCAGTATCACTTCTGCTTTCCAGTCCTTACGACAATGCAAAATTAGCTGGTCTGCACAGGGAGGTAAACAGCAGGCTCTCCAAACAGCTCAGGCACTGGAGGTCAGGGTTGGGTACCTTGTGCCAGTCAGTTGTGCAGTAGTAGAAGACAGGAATGTGACAGTGCAGAAGGCTCCCTAACAGCCAGCTTTGAAACTTGGATTTCAAAAAGGCACAGGTCCTCCCTCATAGGTGCACTATTGGTTTAGGAGAGCAGCTATACTCACACAAAAACATTTTCCATGTTACTGCTCCCCTCCATCTGCAAGTACTACTTTAAAAAAAAGTTTTCTCTTAGGAAAGAATTGGCATTGATAGTTGAACGTCATTGATTAAAGCCAGCCCAGTGAAGGACCTATGCTTTTCCACATCTCCCAAGTCCTGCCAAGTTTTGGCTTCCTTTACACAAGCTGTAGTCATGTCACTTTTTAGTATCTTGCTGAGATTTGAGCTAGGAATTTAGGAAGAAAACCTTGATTTTAATGGGATTAATTCTGCATTCAGGCATCCCACTTTATGCTTATTTCTCCTTTCTGTTACAACTCAGCCTAACTCAGCCTTCTTTTCCTACCATCTCTGCAAACAACTGCTGTGTTTTGATGCTTGCTTTACTTGAAAAACAGAGCCATTCTGAGTCCTACATCCACATCCTGCCTGTTCCCTCAGGCTTTTCTGTGTTAAGCATCTCTTTTCACAGGCTGCCATTGCTCCACAAGGTTTATTTACCCTTTCCATTTGCTACATTTGTCAGCTATATTAT
Source organism: Pycnonotus jocosus (assembly GCA_013400435.1). Lineage (NCBI taxonomy): Eukaryota > Metazoa > Chordata > Aves > Passeriformes > Pycnonotidae > Pycnonotus > Pycnonotus jocosus. Next base: position 17,536 of record VWYP01027728.1, on the reverse strand, counting down.
TTTGAAACCAGTTCTGCTTTGAGTCAAACCTGAATATGCCGTTAGTTGGGGTTCTGGTTTTTCTGGATTTCAAGTTCATTTAATTTCTTTTAGTAAGATAAGGAATTATTTTCTAAAAACATCAGTAAATTAGCTTGTAGGAAACAGAGAAGGATGGTCACCATTTTTGCCAGCTAAAGGTAACGTAACATTACTAATCCCCCCTGTCATTCCCACCTGCTGCTGTTTGTCCTCTGCAGGGCAGATTTCTGGGAATAGCAAGTGTGAGAGCAAACTCTGAGTACTCCACTCTTGACTACTCTAGAGTAGTTTGTTCCCCACCAGACCCTTAGCTTCCTTCTTTTTTATTCTGCAGAGCTTTTTGTCAAAACCTTCCAGGAGGCAGTGTGATCACTCCAGGAACTGGCAGCATAAATACTGTTGTGCTTAATGCAAATGTGTTAATCTAGGTAGAGAAGCAGCAAATAGATATTTTACATCTGTGAAAAGAGAGACTGACCCTATTTTTCTATCAACTTTTAAGCTTTGGTTAATGATTTCTTACTATGTTTAAGCTTAGCAGTGCTTCTGATAGGATACACTTACTGTCTTGGGTAATTTAATAAGATATTTTAACTGCTATTTCTCAAATTGGAAAGTGAAATAAAGTAATAATGAAGCAAGTTGCATGTCTTTTCCCTTCCAACCTTCTTTCTACTGTTAAGAATCACTAGTGAGTATTCTTCCAAGGGTATCTGGTTAAAGTGAATGACCAGATTTTATTCTCTGGCCCTCAGTAAGGTATCTGCACCATAGTAAGTACTCATGGGTCAAATTTTCAGTGGCATGAAGTTCCTAACATCTATGGATTTCAGTAGCGATTAGTTGCTGAAAATCTTAGCAGTTTTGTCTTTAGATCTGATAAATTTCAAAGAATAGGATTTACATTGCTGTTTGTAGTAACTCACATATTTTTCCACATATTTATGTGATAAATGAAGAAATAATTTTTTAGTATATCTTTACAGAAGAAGTAATTTAGTTCAATTAGTGAAAACAACTGGAGAGAAAACTTCATACAAATTAAATAGCAATATTAACATTCTAGATTAGTTCACTAAAGATTATTTCATTGTTACTGTCTGAACAGCTCAGCTATTTGGGTATTTCTGCTTGCAGTAAATTCCATTATGTACAGGATTTAATTACTGAGAATTTGTTTTTCTGTTTGTATTTGACAGCACATCCATTCTCTATGGAGAACTGTGTGTAATTAAAGACACCATTTGTCTTTTACTAGCAAGTCCTGTAAAAAAGACCAAAACCTTACATAACAAACCCATCTGTCCAGTAAGAAATAAGAAAAGGAGAAATTGTATTTTAAACTGGTGTAACTACTGAACATACCTAAAGAGCAACATGAGTGTAGAAGTGAGAAGTGCATGTCCACCTGCCATTCCTTATGCAGGCACTGGCTGATCTGTTTGCTCTAGCAGTAGCAACAGGTCATACCCTGGCACTTGCTGACAATCCTAATAGAAAAAACAAACCAAACCCACTGCTAATAATTCACATGATCCTCCCCAGCAGCCCACAAAGAGTTTCTCAAATGCCATACCCGTACAATTCTTCCGGAAACAGAGCTCTGTATAATAGAGATGCATTGGTATACTGAGCAGGAGGGGAGAATACGAAAGGAAGAACATATGCACAGGTTCCAAAAGGAGCACTTTGCTGAGCTGTGCAGTGGAAGGCCCTTGCATCTCACTATTTGTGTACCCTGCAAAGAGTGACACGTGGCTCTGCCAGGCTGTCCTGCAATGTAGTGTCAAGTATGAGACCTGTAATCCTTGCATCTAAATGTCATGAGGAAGTCATCAGTTCTGCATTTGAACCCACCCTAAAGCAATTGCGTTCCTATTTTCGCAAATGCTTGAATGTCTTTTTCAATTGCCCTGTTGGTGCAAGAAGGCTTGCATTCATCATAAAAAGAAAAGGATTTAGGCCACCTAAATGGCCTAAAAGACTGATGATTAATATTCCCACTGGTTAATCAGGCTTGCAACTATATATTACCTTCTTTTAAAGTTTCTCCATGGGACTTTAATGAGCGGTATAGTTTGTCCACCGTACTGTTGGTTTTAAATGTGTAAACTGAGCAATTGGCTGAGAAAAAAAAACAAAAACAAAAACAACAACAAAAAAAACCCAACAAAAAACAACAACAACAACAAAAAAACAGTGCTTTGGAAAATGCCATAGCCCTAGGCCAGAAGGTCAGCAATGTATATGTGAGCCAGAAATGAGTATCATTTGGCAAAAATAAAACTGGCATCAACCTGTGATTGAAGACTTCCCAATAAAGAAAAATCAAGGTATTACGGGGCTTTTCTGGACATGTAAATATTGACACCTTTTAAAGAACTGAGAAAAGCAGTATGTGTTTAGATTTTTGCTCACAGAGGCTGTGGATTTGTCCCTTAGCCCACTGTTCTGTGAAAAAATACATGTGCAGAGTCAGATGTTGCCTTTAACTTTGGTATATCCTCACACACAGAGAATGGCCCAGTTTCCACACGAGGCTCTGTAAACTTTTCAGCCCCTACACAAAAAGTTGCTTTTTTCATGGGAGGTAGCTATTACAAGATGAATCTTAGTGTTGCCAACATGCTCTTCAGAGGAACCAAACCCACCTGACCTCAGGAGCATCAAATAGCACCTTTTTCACCATTAGAAGTGTCTTCTGATCATCTTCTCTAGTAGTAAAAATTTGTCTGTATCTTTTCTGCCACAAAGGGTAGAAACAAGTCAAGTACAACTGTTCTTTCAGTAGTGTCAGGACCATTGCCTGCCAGCACTTTGTAGATAAGGTTCCCAAGCCAGCAGGAGTTTAGCTTCCAGTTTCACTGTTCCCTCTACTTAAGGAAAAGATGAACTGCTTGCATCAGGAGTCAGTCCACAGACAGAGTCCGTCCTAGGAACATGCCTGGCCTTGGCACAAGCTGCACAGGAGACTGACACCTTCTCACTAATGCCCCCCTCTCATTTTCCCTCTCTCTGTGCCTGTAGTTATTTTTAGATTTCATGGTTAAAGCCTATCCCTTCTGGGCTCTTACACGCACAGGACAGCCCACACGCACGCTGTAGATACAACTCGGATACGGGAGTGAGACAACTGATCATCCTGTCCCACGTCAAAGAACAAATTCCCACTTCTGATGACAAAATACGTCCTTTAAGAGGATGCAAAACCACATGGAATTTTCTGGCTTGCAAATTTGACTAGAAGGCTTCCAACGGACAGAAAAGACAGTTTGCACAGCAGCTTCCTCTTTTCTGAAATTTCCTTCCAGTTTGCAAGATCCTGGTGTCTTTCAGCATTTGCTGTGAGCCTGATTCCCATGCCGACAGCCATAAATGCAGCGGTGGCTCAGCAGACAGCTGCGGGGTCAGTCCCCAGCACCACCATTGGCACCACGGAGGGGACAGGAGGGGGCACAGGGGGGATCTATTCTGCCATCATAAGTCGCAATCAGCCCATTATCAGTGTAAAGGAGAAGACCTATGAAGAGCTTCACAAGAAGTGCCTGGAGAAAAACATTCTCTATGAAGATCCTGATTTCCCACCAAATGAGTCGTCCCTTTTCTACAGCCAGAAAAGCCCTGTCAAGTTTGAATGGAAAAGGCCACGTGTAAGTAACATGTTTGCTTGTTGCCTTTTTCTGTAAATTGAAGTATATGCCCTTGAGCTTACATTTTTAGAAATTGTGTGTTGCAGAGGCAGGTGGAATAAACTGGAAATATATTTCCTTAGAGCTCTCTTGGGAGATAACTAGCTAGGGCTGTGAAAGCTTAGACAATGTGTATATAATGACTAAAATACAATAAAACAGAATGGAACAACAACAACAAAAGAAATGGAATGAAATATTTAGAAAGAGATGTGGGGAATTTAATTTTCTTCTTGCACGGTTTGCCTGGGATTTTCTTGTCTGAAACTAGCAAAGGAAAACTCTCCTCATTCTGCAACAAGTTATTGGGTTTGCTGAGGCTTAATTTTTTTAACACTACCTTGTTTCACTTAAACCTTTATTTTGGTATTCTGCCATTTTTCTCATGTGTGAAAATAAAAGGACAGGTTATGGTCTGAAACATGCTTTTAGTCAGTTGTTCCTCGCATTGCTTATCCCACTTACCATGAAAGTGGGTATTTTAATCACTATGAAGACCCACTCTTGGCTAGTAATCCCATTCATTTTCCTGTTTTGTGGGTCATCCTCAGGCAGCCTTCCTCTTCTTTTTCGTCTTTTTTTTCTCTGTCTCTCACACTGGCAGAGGAATAATGCCTCAGTTCCCAGTTGATTCTCCCTCCTACTTCAGGAGGAGTTACACTTTTTCCCTGTCATATCTGCTAGGCAGCTGCTCCCCTGCAGCAAGGCAGCCCCTGGGACAGTGCCTTGGCCCCTGCCATCCCCTGTCTGATGGTGGGGGTGTTGTTCTGAGGAGCCTCCACAGCTGCTTCTCTCTGGCAGTTTTTGGCCACTTATTTTATATTTGCCATGCTTCCCCTGCACCCAAATCTGTGCTTCAGTGGCAAAGTCAGTGGTGGTAGATAAAACTGACCACAGGAGTGTAACTGAATAGCAAAAGACCACCAGCTCTTGTGGGTGGCTGTTACAGACGTGGAGGAAGGCCACGTGCTTCTGTCACAACTTGAGCAATGTGGAGGGATCAAAATGAGTCCCCCATCTGCCCTGTGCACCTGTGCCCTGTCATTCCTTCATCATCACCACGGCTGCATCAGCCTCTGGAAAAGCATGTGAATGACTTAAATGCAGTCCCAAGTAAAAAGGGATGGGATAATGAAAAAAGGGATGGGATTTCCCCTCTTTCTGCAGAGGGAAGGAGCACAGCAGTACAGTGGATGTGTACCAGCACCCTGCAGCAGACAGAATGCATATTAGAAAGCATCAAAACAAAAGAATTGCAGTGTAACCTCAGACTTGTCTTATACAACTGTGCAGGCACAGATCAAGCCCTTGTTATTAGAAAAGTTCAGACCGAGGTCTTAATTCCAAAAACATTTCTTTAAGTCACTCATGAACATGTAAGTTTGAACTTATTCACATAGCAGCCACGGGCTGGGGATCATGTAAGACTTAAAATACAGCATAAACTTCAAACCCAAAGCTATGTGGGTTTTTTGACACAAGCCAAGACTTTATGAAGTCAAATGAATATGAAGGAGTAATACTGGGCTAAAGACTATTTTGCTAAGAGGTTAAAGCAATCATTGAAGCACCACATATACTCAATGACACCACATATACTCAAGGCCGTGTTTTGTAATAGTCTGTAGAGATATGGACAACTTCTGTTCTTGTTAAATTGCAATGGCTTCCCCCCCCACCAAAGAAATAAACTAGATTATAAAATACACTCTTATAAAGTGGTTTGAAATTCAGGTCAATAGTTGAATAAAACTTGATAATGTACTCTAAAAGAAAAAAAAAAAAAAAAAAAAAAAAACCTCACAGTTCGAAAGTCCTGAGAGAATATCCTAATGCTGACCAGTCTAGATCCTTTCCCTGTGGCATATGTGTCACACACCTCCAGACACAGCAAATAAACAAGTGGTCAATGTGCTCTATGATCCCACTTAAAACAGAGGCCTGGGAAATATGCAACCTATTCCTGACTCTCCGGCTTCCTGAGTCACTTTATCCATGGCACCTCTTCAATTTGTATCAAAGCCCCTTTACCCAGAGGTCAGGTCCTCCTCTGCCACCTCCCAAAAGGCTTGTCCTCTGCTGCTGCAAATGCATGAGGACTGGCCTTGTCCCTTACCCACAGAAGGACAGGTGTCAGGCAGGGCAGCTGGCAGCCCTGGCATGGGGGCAGCAAAAAGGCCTTTGTAATTCTACCCATCGAGTGACTGCCATGCCATGACATGAATGCACAGAGAACACCTCCTAATACTCAATTCAGACAAAAGCCAAGTGACAGGCCTGGAGGTTGCCCTGAGTAAAGACTGCAGGATCCATCCCACCAGCGTCTCTGTTCAGAGTATGGAGGACCATGGTTTAGATACATAGCAGGAAAATTAGGTCCCCCTCAGTTAATGCAAAATATTATACTATTTGCTCACCCACAGCAGGTAAAGAGAAGCCCAAAGGGCTTTCTACACCTGCAACGAGTTATGTCCAGCTCATTGACTGGCCATGCCTCTCACAGCTATGCTGCCTGTGGGAATTTCTCGCAGCTGAAAGCAAGGATGAGGCCACTGATCTTTGAGAGCTGAGAAAAAGGCTGTGTTATAACACAGAATATTGAGAGGTCCTGCTGCAGTCCTATTTGGATCTAATGACACCGGGGTATTTATAAGAAGGCTGTACTGTAACTCTTTGCTTTCAAATGCACCACTGTCATTCTCCTTGCTCACAGCCAAGTCACAGCATTAACCACCAAATTCAATGACTTCTCTGTGGTGATCGTCTCCATAGCCAGAAAATCACCTGGAGGAGCTTTCTTTTCATAATGAATACAAATAAAATCAAGTCAACAAACTATTGGATTTTGCTTGGAATGAAAATTAATTAGTCAGATCATCTAATGCACACACGTGAAGCTGTTTGAATCTAGTAATCACAAAATGTGGGCCTGTGCAGTTGTACCACAAAGAAGAGATGGCTCTTAGTGCCACCGAGATAGAACTTTCAGATTGAGATAATCCAGCTCAGAAGATCTAAAACCAGCTTGGTGTCTGAAATTGAGTTGTGCCTTGAAGTGTGCAGCACAGTCATTTAAAAGCATGGTCTAGATTACAAGAGACCAAGAGACAACGAGGCTACAAATTGTCTTAGGCTGAAAAAAAATCTTCCTCTGTTTGATAGGATCAATTTAGGGAATTTACTCAGAATGCCACGGTTTATTAACCACAGTTTTTAAAGGAATGAATGCCTTTTGCTGCAGCAATATAAGCTGACTGGCAGATTTCTTCCTGATACAGAAGAAAAGCGAAGGAAAATATAACAAAGGTCAAATGCCATTTTTAGTTGCATGTTGCCTTTGCACTTTCCAGTGCTCTCTTCCAACTGACTCATAAGTAATCTCTTCCCAGAAAGCAGTATGTACTACTACTAGGTTTTTCCTGGGATTCTTTGTTTTCCTTGCTGAAACTGACTCTTTGTAATGAAATTACAGTCTGAACTGGATCAACCCAGTGCAACACAAAGGTCCTTTGGATAGTACTAAGGTAGTCTGAGGCACTCCAATCAGAGGAGGCTCTTTTAAAAGATTAATTATTGTCTCAATGAAGAATGCTTGTTGAGATTCTCTGAGATAACTTGACCTAGGAGATGAAGAGCAATCCCTTACTCAGCTAGGAAGACTGGAAGGACACACCTGCCACCTTCATCTTAGACACCAGGTCATCTTGCTCTGCTGACTGAGTACTTCAGCCTTGAAAGACCTTGATACCTTTCTCTGCAACTTCAACTGTACTCAGCACAACTAGCACAGCTGAAGATGAACTAGGGAAATACAAACTAAAATTATATCCACAGTGTGCCATACACACCTGGCCCCCATAAAGAAGTGCAAGAAAAGCATTTCTGTCATAACTAAACCAGGCCATATGACAACTGCATGATTCTCTCCTTTGCATTCCTTTACCAGGCATCCTACAAAACAAATGAACGCAAGATGCAATAAATGGCTCTGGGTACCACATCACTGTACATTTAATATTTGGAAACACCTAGGTGGCACCTGACTACTTTCAACTAAAACACAGCATGCTGGATTTCAAAGATAGTTACAATAAGAGCAAGATTGAGCCAAAGTACAATAATAGAATTGGAAAAAACACAAACCAAAACCCTGGCATCTCAGAGAAGTTGTCTGCTCAGCAGAGCACCACAGCAATGTGAGGAAGAATATTTTCAACAAAGCAAGTGAGTAGAGAAAAGCATGAAGGCATCTCAAACATCTGCTTTGAGAGAAGTGGACCCCAACAGCTGACCAAGGCCCAAAATAACAGGACAATCCCTACATTCCTTCCCTTGAGGAAAATAAAGTGCCTGCAGGGGTTGGTGGTAGGGAGGATGACGGAAGTTTGTCTGGCTGGCTGGCTATATGACTAATCCAAATACTTACATCAAAACAACTCTTCTGATAACTGCAAAGTAGGAAAAAAGCGTGTTTGAGCCAAGTGAAACTCCTAGACCTGAAACATGAGCCTGAGAAAATCCAGGGCTACCCTGATGATATGTTAAAAAGCTTTAGACTATAGAGGTAGCATCAGCTGCCCACGTGTGCTGTCACAGAAGCCACAGATTGTCAATTGTTTGTTCTGTCTCCTTCCCACTCTAGTCCCAACATCTTTTCAACATCTTTCCAAGATTGGGCTCTTGGACTGTACTTTGTCTTCTTCCCAGTTTGCAGCTGCTCAGGACAGTGCTCCTCAGGTTGCAATATCTTTCTTTCCTTGCCCTCATAAGAAATGCATCCAGAAGTTGTGTCTTCTTATTCCTCTCCATGTCACGTATTTGAGTATGACAGATGGGATAAAGCAGGGACATTTTTTACTCTGTAGGACAGTTTATAGCCACTACTTTCCTTGGTTTTCCTCTACACTACAATCTTTGTCCATTATAGAAAATAATGTCCATTCTGTTCTACTATAAATACCGACAAACCCAATACACTGTGCAATGTGCAGGATGAAAGATGCCCTTCCTGTCCTCAAAGACAAATGATATCTGTACACATTTTTGAATGCAGCACTGTCAATTAAATACTGCAACATGAGGAAAAGAATAAAATCTCTTAAACAGCAACTGATTATTTCTGGTAATTAAACATCTGATCCTTTAAGGAGAAGTGCTGCAGTTCATTCCCAATGAAATGCATTTTAATGCTCCCACATTTCAGTTACTGCAAATTGGACATAAGACCATTTAAAAATAATTTAGTCTGGTCCCCTGATGGTTTTTTCATCTACTTGCTCTCCTGTCCCCTCCAATGTTCTGGTTTTTCATTACTATGAAGAAAAAATATGTTCCCCAATTCTTCTCATTTCAATGTGTTTTCACATTACAGCACAGAGGGAGCACCTCAGGCTCAATATTAGATCCTGTAGATGCATGGGGAAAACTCTGACTGAAGTCTGAAACATCCACATTCCAAACAATTTTCATAGTGAAACTCTGCAGATGAAAACTGTGGGAGAGGTTTTGATACGAGCTATCCTATAGGAAAATGTTCTAAAACTGCCTTTACTTCTGTGCTGAACAGACATTCTGATGCACACTTTTCCTGCTCATCCATCTGTTTCTGTTTTGCAGGAAATCTGTGAGAATCCACGGTTTATAATTGGTGGAGCCAACAGAACAGACATCTGCCAAGGAGAATTAGGTATGAAATTCTTACTTTAACTCTGCACTTGTTAAAGTCTGCATCATGGTTTAGCTGTCATTTAATTGTCTTTTGTTTCCAAGCTGATATCTAAAATCTTCTGTCTCAGTGATTCGGTGCTCAGTAGCAAATTGTTGACATCTGTATAGTAGCAATCTAGGCAAGAACTTTTAGTGAAAGAGTCACATGATCCAGGGAATTCTTAATGCAAGTAACAGTGCTCATCAGATTTTAGGGTTTTTCTAATGTATGAGGAATATAATCTGTTTAGCCATGAATAATGTCCATAAGCATTTCTAGAACACAAATAGATAAAGTGCTAAAGTACTGCAGAACACATGGAGGATCATGCTCTGCTGAGAATTAACATGTCACTTTGCAGTATCTCAGGTTTTCCCTTTGATTCTAGTTGCCCTCTCCCTTCATTTTGTCTGCTGCTTCTGCTCATTTACAGGTAACTGCTGGTTTCTGGCTGCCATTGCTTGCCTGACACTAAATAAAAAACTACTCTGTAGAGTCATACCTCATGACCAGTCCTTTATACAAAACTATGCTGGCATCTTTCACTTCCAGGTGAGTCTAGCAGAAAGCGTATGTTTTTACCTAAGGCTCAGCTCTTGGCATGCTCTTCCCTATTTCTCCACCCTTTGGAAGCATGAGTGACAGCAGGGAGGAAAAGGGATTGAATTGCCTCACCCCTAACTGTTCCGTCAGGGCAGTCACAGAAGGGCCAGCCAATAAAAGCAATTAGGGAGCATTAACCCACCAAGGAAGCATTTGCAGATTGCAGTGTCCTGGGTGTCAGGTGCCTGGTCCTGCCTCTCTGCTCAGATGGAGCACTACAGCCAGCACAGGCACATGGGCACTTGGCAAGAGCAGCTATTTTTAGGCCCACAAATAGCTGGTCTGTCAAAACAAGTTATTGAAGGACTTCTTATTCCAAAAAGATTGATTGACTGCTTTCCACATTTCCTTTGGTTCTCTTAAGGAACCTTTCTGCACAGGGGAATTCAGTACAGCTGCCTCCCTCACAGTAGTCATCAGTTGTAGCCACATTATGAAGCAGTTAATTTCCACATTTCTCCTCTCTCAGCCTGACTTTTCAGCCAGGCTTCCCCTTCCTGCACCAAGTCAATCCAGTTTTGGTTTTTTTCTGTTTGCCTTTGAGCAGTTCTGGCGCTATGGAGACTGGGTGGATGTCGTCATCGATGACTGCTTACCCACCTACAACAACCAGCTGGTCTTTACCAAGTCCTCCCAGCGCAACGAGTTCTGGAGTGCCCTCCTGGAAAAGGCCTATGCGAAGTAAAGCAAACCGTGGGGCTGTGCCGGGCTGCCTGCAAGGCTCTGCCTGGGGTGGTGCTTAAACCACCACGTACGGCATTTCGAAACACACAGAGAATATACCTGAATACAACAATGCCTTTTCATATGCCTTGGAGCTGAGGATGGGTTAAAGTGTATTTTCTAGGAAGTTTTGCTACTCATTCAGAAATCTACATTTGATTTTCAGCACACCTTTCATTTTTTTTTCTATGTGTGCAAGTGGTATGTTTTAGAACTTTTAACTTGTGAGTTACCAGAGAGATGGTTTGTGGGTTTTTAAAAGTATGTGTGTTTACATAGCTGTAGTTATGCACACACAAGATGGATATAAATATATAGGTAGGTATCCATACCTGTGTCAAAGACTCTTTTTCTTTTCTCTTGTCAAGACTCCATGGGTCATATGAAGCTTTGAAGGGAGGCAACACCACTGAAGCCATGGAAGACTTCACCGGAGGAGTCACAGAGTTCTATGAGATAAAGGATGCCCCTAAAGATATCTATAAAATCATGAAACATGCCATTGACAGAGGATCCCTCATGGCCAGTTCCATTGATGTGAGTCCATATGAACTTTGCAGATAAGAAATGACAGAGGAGAGGGACCTCTCTATTCGTAACTAGATACATACCACCTTTGGAACTGCTTGGTTCAGGCCACATAGAAAACATCCATCTCTAGGAGATGGAGTAATCCTCCATAGAGACCAGCCATTAGCAAACAGTGAGTACCAAAAGGGAAATAAACAGAAGCAGAACATGGAAAAAGCACATGCAATCAGCAAAACCAGCACCTCTTCCCCCTCAAGACCCTAACCCAGTGAAATGAGGTTAGTACGAGGATGCTGCAACTCTGTTAAGACACAAATCTTCACATCAAAGATGTTAAGTGTGCAAATTAACATTTTATTGTCAACATGGCTTCAGACTGTCTTCACTTATTGTGGTAAATTTAAAAGTTAAAAAATTAATACTCTATGGAGTATCATGTTTCAGTAAAGGTGGGAGAACAAACAGTGCTATTGGTCATTGTAGATAAGTATGGACATGAGGGAAAGAGAAGTAATGTAGGCTATCTTTTACCACTCATCTTCCTCCATGATACTTTTCTCCTTTTCTCCGTGCCAGGATGACCTGGGCTTTTCCTATGGAGCAGCTCCTCGGAGCAACATTGGGGAACTGATTGCTCGCATGGTGAAGAATCAAGAAAATGCACAGATGACTCAGTCCACTGTAGACTACCAGGGCATGGAGGAGAGGCCAGCCTGGGTACGTCTCCTAAGCAGTTGATCTCCGAATGCTTTTATTTACAGACAATTAGAGAAACATATCACCTATGCTTTTAAATCCTTTTTCGGTTTCACAGAATAACACTAATGAAATGTTCTTAGGAATGGTGTTTGACATGTGTGTTAGAAGACTTCAGTGCTTTCCAACACAGTGACTGATACTAGAGGGCTTCATTGATACTGAGGCTTTAAAGGGCCATTGGCTTATGACACAGGCCTATAATTTGCAGAACAAGAAATTTATTAGTGGATTTTATCAAGTCTCTTGCTTGAATAGGACAGAGAGAACAAAAAAATTAAAATACTAGAATAGAACATAATCCTTGGTATGCATGGACTGTCAAAGAAAGAAAAAGCAAGCTCTGCATAGTTCTCAGTCCAGGCAAAAAAGCTCTTCATGAGCTTATTTTGAGACAGAGTGGTCTACTCTTTAATGGAGGAGAGTCTGCTCTAGGGATGTTCTTTTTTGACTACTGCCAATAAAGTCCTCATTAAAAATGCTTAACAAGGAAAATGAAAAACACACTGGGTTTTATATGTGTGATGAAATACAAAGTAACTCCAGCATATCCACCTAAGTATCTAGCAAAATAAAGAGAAGGGTGTTAAAACCCTCTAAGAAAAAAATCCCATCCTGGACAAATTAGAAGCTTTCAAATCTTTAGAGGGACACTTTGCTGCATTCTTTGTGTCAGGTAGCTGTCATACCTTGCCCTTTAGGGAACTGCATTTCCATGACAATGGAATTACATTCTTGTTTTACAGCGGTGTGGGGAAGGCTGGGAGAAAAAAAAAAAAAAACACCAAAGAAAAATCCTCCACAATATTACATCACTCAAAACCTTTGGTTGTGCAAACTTTCTTCTGCATTTGCCGCTGAAATAGCTGGGTTTTTGTCTTCTGACATCCATATTTAGTTCTTCCTAAAAGACTGAAATGGTGTAATTCTTTGGGAAAGACCAGTATGGCTGTCTTGTTTTGCAAGCGTGGCTGTCCAAATCATCCATGTCTAGGGGGAGAATTTCCTCCTCAGTGACTATCTGTTAAAAAAAGATTGCAAAACTTTTTCTATACTTGTTGCCCCAGCAGCTGTTGTGCTGCTGGTTATTGCATACTCCTGAACCATTACCAGGAAAAAAATCAGGAATCTGATGGAAAGAGGCAGATTAAATACTTCCAAAACCTGCACTTTGAGAAGTTGTCCAGGGCACCAGAAGTTAATGTTCTTAAACAGAAAGAACAGAAAGGGGTTCTGACAAGTAATGATGGCAACAACATGAGAAGAAATGAAGAAAAAAGGAAATAGGTGTGAGGTTATACTATGAAAACAGAATCATGGGAAAAGAAAGCAAATAGATGGTAAAGTGAAATAATGGAAAACAATTGCAACATTCAGGAAATATTTGGATGAGATCCTCCCTGTGCAAGCTGGGAACGTTTCTGTGTGACTTTACCAATTTTCCCCCAGGATTCACCCCTGCCTTTTTCATGCCATCAGATGTATCAAGAACGGGTGGCAGTTACTGACGGGACTTTGCAGGCATCTCTGAGCAACAGACACAAAGAAGGAGAGGATGTTTTGCTCGTGGTCCATGTGCACGTGGCAGGGCCTGCCCCTCTCACCAATACTGGAGATCTCTTGTACAAGTACAGCAGACTGTGTGCATCTGACATCTTGCTCCCAATTCTGGATCTCACAGATAAATAAAAATCCATCAGACACACTAAAAGCTGATGACTAAGACAGCAAATGTATTTACACCTGAGCAACAGGGTTATGCCTTTCCTGAAAGTTAGATGCAATAAAATAGTGTCAGTTAGCAGGAAAAGTGTATTAAATAGGGTGTTTAAATGTCATTGTGATAAGATAACAACCAGGTGGAAAGATAAAAGTACTCTAGGTGTTGATTTGCTCTGATATTTAATGAGTTCATGTGTAATAACCTTACTGAGCTATACAAGAACATTCTATGCTAGAAAAGGCCTTCTAGGCCTCCAAGAGACCTTCTAATACAAAAAGCTAATTATTTGATTAAGTATGCTATATCCTGCCACATTCTAAGCACAAAAAGCTGTAGCCTACAAAAAAGGGAAAAAGACACCAGAGAATGTCCTTTCCAATTGATATTATTAACTTTTTTCCATTTTTAGTTCATACTTCGCTGTTTTCTAACCATCATCATGAATTCTATGGGCGCTTAGCTTGCCCACCTTGACAAACACAAAGAGGAGAACAAGGCAAAAGCTCCTGTCACCTGAACGGTGACACTCTTCCTCACCCTGAAACCCCTGGGTGGCAGCACCTGCTCTCGAGCAGGCAGCTGAGCTTTGCGAGAGTCCCACGGGTTTTTCTCTCTGTCCACCAGACCATAGTGCCGATGCAGTACGAGACAAGGATGTCCTGCGGGCTCGTCAAAGGGCACGCCTACTCGGTGACGGCCGTGGAAGAGGTACGTGCGCCGCTCCCCTCCAGCTGTGCGCAGCTGCAGCCGCCACTGGCCTGGCCCCACGCACGGCGGCAAAGACACGGGAGGCGTGGAAAGTGAAACTAATTATGAGCCAAGGAATCTAAATTATATTCAAATAAGTAAAAATCTTGTGGACAAAGAAACCTATCCAAGTTTTTTATCTCTGGGGAAATGCCCACTTGGGCAAAGGTGGCCACAGGCAGCCCCCTCCTGGTATTACAGCCTTCCCACAGTCACCTCAAGAAGACCAGGCTGGGGTTTGGCCCAGAAAAGCACCATCACTGAAGGGTATGGTGACAGGCAGAACATTTTCTTTTGAACCTACTCTCATTCTATTCTTGTTGCATTCTTTTTTTTTCAATTAGACAGTATTTAAAGGAGAAAAAATACGTCTGGTAAGGCTGAGAAACCCCTGGGGCCAGGTGGAATGGAATGGAGCCTGGAGTGACAAGTGAGTAAAACAGAGCTTCACATAATTTGAAAAAAGTTGCAGCTTTATTTCCCATTATGCAGCTTTTGCATAACCCTTATATTCAGTGATGAGATATCTTGATTGCCTTTGTTGTAATTTTGAAGTTGCTTCAGTGCTCAGCCAAAGCTGAAAAAATTAAAAGAGTACCTAGTAAGATGTTAAGAGAGGCTTTAATAAATGAAATTAAGACAGAACCCAGTCTAATGACACATTAAATCTGATTTTACTTTCCATTTTTAAAACAAGATGTGACAGTAGAAAACTCTCTTAAGTTATGAGAGAACTGAATTAAGCAATGTAGGAGCGAGTGGCAATGGCAGGGAGAGAGATCTCAGGAGACAGGGCAGCTCTTGGGACACGTGGTTTCTTGCATCGGTCCTGGGTGAAAAGAGCTCTGCCTTCAGCCTCCAGCCTAAACTGAAGGCAGACCCCAAACAGAGCTTAGTCCTTGTTACAATACATTACATCTTTTCCTGTGTTGAATATTCTAATCGGCAGTAACCAAGCAGCACAAATCCTACAGAATTTACATACAGCCTATGAGAACTGCTACATTACCATATCACTCTGTAGTCTAAACCCTAAAGGCTACTTTCTAATCTACCTTTTCCCTGCTGCCTTGGCAGGGCTCCTCCCCTGGGTCCCAGGTGTCCCTTTGTTTGCTGTTGCTCAACCCATCTCCAGCTAATCGCTGTCTTCCTGCTTGCCATGCTTACATCTCAAAGCTTGCTTTCATTTCTATTTCACTCACATGTTTTGTATTTTCAGAATCTTTTGCCAGGTAATCATATTTGTAAGTTTTTCCTGTCTCACCTTTCCCAACATCTCCCCCATTTTGCTGAACCACTAAGATACTGGAAATTGTCCTATTCATTAAATTTTGCACACACTGAAGTATACAAAGCACTAATACTAAAACTACCATTATCACCATTAAAATAATCAAGCCTATTTTACAGAGTTCCTTTAGCTAAGATGTAAGGCTCAAACTGTCAAGCCAGTATGGGTCATCTGTTGTAATTTGGTTAAAAAGGCATAAAATTTAACAGTACATTAATCTGAGAGCTGGTATTAGGTTTTTCTGTATTTATTCATGTCTTAGTTGTAGTTTTTGCCTGTATTTTGTTAAGATTTTTTAATTCATTCATTAATAAATTTAAGAAATGTAGACAATTTACAATAGTTTTGGAGCTTTTGAGGCTGGATTGGGCGAGTTAATAAATATTTATATGAATTTAAATATGTATAAACCTTTTCATTTTACTAACTGTCAGGATAAGATCTGTTGAGACAAACAATACTTTAGTTATACTATTTTTTCAGTAACAAGACAAAACTAACAAGGCAAAAATTAAATTCAGTATTATGTAGAATGCTTTAACTAATATTTATCTTCTTACTAAGTTACTCACAAAGAAAATACAGACACATAAAACATTAAGAAATTAACAACGCAAGTAACTAAGGTGGCACTTTAAATTTCTTTGGTTTTCATGCAGTTCCATCTTATGTTATGTTGGTAACAGAGTCCATGAGAAGAAGCAACTATCACATTTAGGTGTGATGTGGCTGTTTGCAGTTTCTTTGTTTTTCTCTTTATCTTAGATGCAGGGATGTTTGGTGTTCCTAGAAAAGAGAAAAAAACCCATAACCTTCTCGGCAAAAATATTACATTAACTTCTCTTCGCCACACTGATGGGTTTTTGCACCACCTAGGGATGAGTTAATGCTTTTTTATTTTCTGGTCTTGTAACACTAATCGTAGATTTACTTTGCAAGCACAGACTGGCACTTCTGATGCTTGTGAAAGTGCCTGAGGGAGTTACTGACTTTCAAACTTTTGGCCAAAGAGAATGAGAGATATTGGCTCCCGTATTATTTATACTTATGATAGCAATTTGAACTTGACAATTTGACAACTCACAAGTTAGTAGTGGTTGCTGGTGACTAATTTTTTGGACCCAAAAATCATCAGGATTTTCAGGAGCAATTGAAAGACAGTGTGGTGGAGGGTAACAGGCATTAGCTAAAAGACTAATAGTTTTAGCTTTGCAAATTTGACATCTTATTTCATGTGAATGTGTCAATTGAAGATCATCTGACCCCTACGGGGAGTTTTTCACTCAGCAAGCATCGCCAGTGGATTTTTGGGGCTCGTTGTCGCTTTCTGGGTTAAAAGGTCTGTCTCAGGCATTGTGGAATTCTCGGGGTTTTCTGACCTTCGACCCAAAGGATTAGCTTCAGCAGAGCTGCTCCCCATTTCATGTGGTATTGAAGCTGCAGTTGCCGTTTCGTGCTCCCGCATTCTTTTACTTTCTACGGCTTCAGAAGCTGTGTGAGGCGGCGGCGGTGCGGGGGGGCAGTGGTGGTAATCCCGGTGGTGGCAGCAGCGGTGGCCCCGGTGGTGACAGTAGTGCAGCTGGGGCTTGGTGCGCCCCCCTAGCTCCAGAGAGTAGCACGGCGGGATACAGCACAGCCGTGGCAGAGGACGGGGGCTGAGATGCAGGATCCGGTGGGGTAGCGTGCACCGCAGAGGGATATGAGCGTTGTTCAGCTGGACTGAAGGAGGTTTTGGATGAACTCAG
>VWYP01027723.1:0-21875 GCA_013400435.1 Pycnonotus jocosus | reverse complement strand
AGAGATCATCCAGTTCCAAGCCCTGCCATGGGCAGGGACACCTTCCACTAGATCAGGGTGTTCCAAGTCCCGTCCAGCCTGGCCTTGGACATTTCCAGGGATCCAGGGGCAGCTGCAGCTTCTCTGCAACCTGTGCCAGGGCCTCTCCACTCTCACATCCAATAACTCCTTCCCAATAACCCATCAAAACCTGCTTCTTTTTACATTTAAATCCACTACAACTTGTCCCTCCATCGCTTTTCCCACGTCCCTCCTCTCCAACTCTCCTGGAGCCTCTTTAGGCACTGGAAGGGCTCTGAGATCTCTGTGGATCCTTCTCTTGTCCAGCTCTTCCAGCTCTCCCAGCCTGGCTCCAGAGCAGAGAGGCTCCAGCCCTTGGAGCATCTCTGTACTCTCTCCAGCAGCCCCACTCCTGCTGTTGGATCCCAGATCTGGAGACAGCTCTGCAGGTGGGGTCTCACCTGAGTGGGACCGAGGGGCAGAATCTCCCCCTCCCCTGCTGCCCACTCTGCCCAGGGTACATTGGACGTTCTGGGCCAATCTTCCTTACCTGCTCTGGGAGTTTCACGCCGTTCAGCAGCTGCGTAATCTCCCTTTTTTTTGTTTTGTTTATTTTTGGTGGCTGAGGTCAGGTTTCCAGCGGGTCCCTCACGGCTCAGGCTGACGTCTCCTCTTGGCGAGCTCTGCGAGGGGCTCGGCCTCGTCCCCGGCTGTGCGTCACCCCTGGGACAGGAGCCGTGCGTGTGCGTCAAGGTTATTTCAGCTGAGCTTGGCCAGCAGCTCCCTGCCAGAGGGAACAGCTCCAGCCTGGACACCCTGGCACATCCTCTTTGCCAGGGGACACCAGCAGAGATGCAGTGTCCCAGCTTGGGGGGTTCTCAGAAGCGTGTGATGCATTTGGGGTGTCCAGCTATGCGGGCAGCAGTCACTGGGATTGAGCTGTGACCATCCTTTAGTTGTTGCAGCTTGAGTGCTCCCAAATGCAGGGATCCGATGGAGTTTCCGCTCGGCAGCGCTTGGGCACCAGGGAGGCTTTCCCATGGGCAGCGTGGCTTGTGCTTCATCTTCAGGATGCCCAAGGAAGGTGCTGTCTTTCTCCTCAAGCTCTTGATACAGCTGGGAGAATTATAGGAGCTTCCCAATGGTTCTCAGAAGCTTCAGGTCTGAAGCGGAAATTGTGGGGGTTTGGGGCCAAATGGGAGTTGAGAACCTGGAGCTCAGCGTGCTGGTGTGGACCATGTTCCTGAGGATGTGGCTGGGAATCTGCAAGATCCTGTGCCCTGCAGAGTCCCTTAATTTTCTTCAGAAGGAGCAAGTTCTGCATTCTTTGGTTTAGCTCCCTGGAGGGGCATCTCGTGGTGTCCCAGCAGCTGTGCATTCCCAGAAATCCTGTGGGAACTCTGGGGTTTGGTTTGACTTCTCTTTCCTCCCTCTCTCCCATTTACTTTGAAGTTTGCAGTGAGACTTTCCAGACCAAGCCCATGACTTTCTTATCTTTCTTATCACATTCTATTAATGACTTACAAGAACTGCTGATTTCCATAAAGATTTTTTGACTTTTATGTGAGCAACAGGTGTTGCTGCTTATGTAGCACCTTGGAAACCTCACAGAGGATCAGCAGCTGGCGGTTCACTCACTAAATGTCATTTTATGAATGTGTCTTTTTTTTTTTCTTTATTCCCTCTTTTCCCTCTCCCTGTGCTTTAATCTTCTTACAAACCCCAGAAATTTCCTGCTATCCCAGGCTGATTATTGTACATTGGAACATGTGTTTGCTTTCTACTAATCCTTTGCACTGCCACTAATTAGTTTAAACTCTGTCCTTCAGCCATGTCCCCAGGCTGGCTGGTTCTGGGACTTGGAGGAGCAGCTTGTGCACCTTCAGAGCCCTTTCCCTGCCTATCCCAAACTTCCAGGCATTTCAAAATCAAGCAGGAGAGAACAGCGATATCCCTGGCTGCTGCTGCTCTCACACACGCTTTTTTTTTTCCTTTTTTTTTCCCCCTCTAAGGTGTGGGACAACTCCCACTCTCTGTCAGCTTTTGATTGGCTTTCCAAAGAGGCAGTGTCCTATAAATTGCCTTCTCTGCTCTGCTTCTGCCTTATCACCAGCTGAGGCCCAGGTGAGTACAGGAGAGGGGAAATTCCAGCTGCAATTCCATTGCCTAATCCTTGAAATTAGCATTGATTATTGATTATTGAAATAACTTCGATGTTTCAGGATAAAATTTCCCCATTTTGCTGACACTTTGTAATATTGGTTTGAGTCGATAAATGAGATCAGGGACTGAGAAACTTTTCAAAAGGGGATATGGGAGAGGGATTTGAAAAGATATCATGAAGTCATGGAATGGTTTGGGTTGGAGGGGACCTTAAAGCTCATCCTGTTTCATGGCCAAGAACACCTTCCACTATAAATTGTATCTATATATTATATAGATTTTTTTTTCTCTTCGGTTCCCAACAGAACTGAAGAATTCCCCTTTGGGATAGTAAAAAGGGAAGCCTATAAAAATTAAGTTATTTTACATCAGTTAAATTAATATTTTGTGTATGTTCAGAGCTGTTAATAACTGCTGGAAGTTATTTAAGGTGGGAAACTTGGATCTAGCAGAATGGGCTTTCCTATCTGTGTTGCTTTTGGATGTTAATCACTGTGTGGGGCTGACTTCAGCTATTTGGGGAAGTGTTTTTAAGGCATAATATTGATTTCTTTATATATCTGTGCATTTATGGCAACTTTAGCAGCCAGTCATACCTGGTTTTTTTCCCCCTTTGTATTTGAAATAGAAATAAATGTCATCAGTGGAGGTTTTTGCATCAGCTCTGCTGCCTGGCTGTTTCAGTGCCTGGTATAAAATGCATTTACTGTTCTGAGTCAGACTTGGGAGTAAATTCTCAGTTTAAGCCTTTGTGGTTTCACACCAGGTGTGTTTGGAAAAACCAGTCCAGTCATTGAGAAGCCAATTTTAGTCACAGCCAGCTTTTGCTGGTACTTTGCAGAGCTCCAAATGCCTTTTCAGGTAGTTGGAGTGGAAATTTTTTTGTCACACAGAGAGTGAATCTCTCTCAGTGCTGGAAGATTTTATTTTTCCATGCTGAAATAGGAAGGGATTATCCTGAGAACTGGTGCTTGAGTCCTGATGGAATTTGGATATTTCCAAGGATGGACACTCCCATCACCTCTCTGGGCATCTCAGACCAAGTCTTTTTGATCAGTTGATGTATTTTTTTGATAATGCAATTTTATGGGGCTGTCTTGCTAGACAATAGGCAGTTCAGCAAATCTGTATTTAAATTGCAAAACTCCCTCAAGTACCAGAAAATTCTCAGTCAGGTGACCTGAGAAGTTACTTCTTTGCTTTTCTCTGGAACTGGAATTCACCTGCAGCAATGAACTGCTGCGGTTTCTTGTGGAGAGCTTCCATCTACTTGACTCTCCTTTTTAGAATATATGCCCTAAGAAAGGATTTGACAGGGTAACCTCATCAGGCAAGTTTGAAATATGCTTTCATCTGGGAATTTACCTGTTCTAGATCCTTGGGAAAGAGTTACAAATTGTTCAGAGGGCATGAGGAAAAAAATAAGTGATTGTGCCTTGAGGATTTTATTTGAGAGAATTAAATTTGCCCCTCAGAAATGACCAGTTGTGGCTGCAGGTGTCATTTATTTGGGATACTTTGCATTTCCTTCTCCAATATGAAAGATTCGGAGAGAAAGAACTCAAACTTGAATGCAGCACAGAGTAAATTATAATTATGTAAAACACTTAAGGCATTTTCCTGAGGTCTGGCTAAGCCCTGCTGCTCCTCTGTTTGCTTTCTGAGTACTGCCCATCCTGAGTTAAATTGGAGTAAATCTCCCTTTTCTTCCAAGAGATTTTCCTCAGCTGCTCTTGCTGATGCAATCTTGCTGGTGCAGTCCTGAGGAGTTTTGCTTATTCACAGCAGCTTTGTTTTATTCTGTATTTATGCTTGAAATCACAGTTTTGCGTGACTTTTCAAAAAGCTTTGAACTTGAGCTTTACAGTGTTCTCCCTGTCCATTTTCCTGGGCTGTGGATATTTTCCTGAGCTCATTCCAAGGAATACATTACCTCTGCTCGTGTTACATCCCAGGCTGCTTTCAGCCTTTGCTTGGCACAATCCTCCAGCCCTCGGATGGCATCAAATTCCTCGGGATCCCTGCAGAGTTTTCAGGGGGAAAGTTTAAAAGCCGCTTAATGGGCTTGAATCACTTGTGACTCACCTTTGCTCTCTCTCCTCGCAGCACACCTGAAGGGAGAAGATGCCAATCGTCAGGAACCTGGGCAGAGCTGCCAGCCAGCTGCTGCAGAGCTCTGGCTGTGGCTGTGGGGTGTCCCTCGTGCCCGTCAGGGCCATCGGGGTGTCCCCACGCCAGGTGGCCTCCGACGCCAGCTTCCACTCAGTGACGTTCTCCGAGTCGGATCATCCCCGGGTGCTAATCACAGGTCAGCATTCCTGGCACAGATGGGTTCCTGCTTCTCAGCTGAGCTTTCCCACTGCTCTCCTCCCTCCCCAAAGAGCACAGTTCTGAAGCAAAAATACCCAAAATATCCTGGAATTGGGATGATCTTTCCCATCGGGCAGTAAGATCGGAGTCCTGTGTGAATGTTCCTATTTTAGCTCCAGAACTCTTCTAAAACCAGTTCCTTGAGCAAAAAGACGTAAAAGCTTCCTGACTCACTGAGAAAATCATACTAATTCTTGATGTGATGGAGATAATAATGGAATTCTGCATTGTAACCCCCCTTTTTGTCTGATTTTTTGTCTCTTAGGTGGTCTTGGCCAGCTCGGGGTGGGACTTGCAAAGCTGCTCAGGTGGGTCACCATTCCCTGGCTTGCTGTGAGTGAGGAATTCCAGCTTTAGCCATCACTTCTAGGAGCAGTAGTTGTCTGGAAATTTGTTTATAAGCCTCAGGGTTCCAACATCAAAATCCTATTTTTCAAATGCTGTTTTTGCCTCTTGGCTTTATAAATAACATTAGTGGCTGGACTTGATGATCTTAAAGGTCTTTTCCTTAATGATTCTATAATTAAATTTCCACCCCAATTTTATTTGTCCCTCCTGTGCTTGCTGTGGGTTTCTGACGTACTTTCTGTGTGTCTGTTGGTCACGATTCCCAAAATAGCAGGATTTTGTCTAAGGGACTGTCTGCTGAGTTGTTTGCTTCTAGCTAAATGGGAGTATTCAGAGTCTGAACCCTCTGAGTTTTCCTTCTTTTTCCTTCTTCTCTTCCCCCACCTCAAGCACAGTTACCTCATTTTTTTATGACATCTTTTCAAGAAGTGTGAAATGCTCCAAGAGCTCTCCCTGATCCATGTCCTTGTCCATATCCAGCTCAGCTCCAGTTTATCATTCACTCACAGTCTTTGCTGGAGGGGATTTGGACCAAGACCAGAAGTGAGCAGACTCACTGAACTCAACAATGGGGCAGTGTGAATATTTTCTATCATTTCTATGATATATTTTAAATTATCCAGATAATGGGAGGCCAGAATGTGCTCCAATGCCCCCTGATTTGCTCTCTCCAACAGCCTTGTGTTGATCAGCACAAGGTCACAGTTCCTCTCTTTTATTTCCTTAGTTGAGATAAAAGTACCTTACTTAAAGTAACTGCTTAAAAGTAGCAGTTACTACAATCCCAGTGGCTTTTTGTTATCTGCAGGGGAGTAAATTATCCCTGGGTGAAATTTTCTGTAAGAAAAAGGTAGGAAAGTATCTTTTCCCAACACATTTTCACTTTCTAAAAAAATTCTCTCTCATCATACAGACCTTGACTGCTACTAGAAGTATTTGATCATTTTTAAAGATGCTGTGTTGATATTTTAAGGGATTGTTGGGGCTTTTTTTGTTTAGTGCAGCAACTGCTTTTATTGTGGAAAATATTGTTCCTCTGCTATCGCTCCTGCAAAACAAAATATCAACTGATGGATTACCTCAAAAAGCTGTGGACTCACTGTTCCCTGTGGGTCTTTTTACACAGGAAACGCTTTGGGAAGAACAATGTGATCTTGTCTGACATTAGAAAGCCTGCAGATAATGTTTTTTATAGTGGTAAGTGACTGGGGAAGCACATGGAAAAAAAAAATCTCGACTTTACCTCTGATGTTCATAAACTAATTATCAAAGTGATAAGTGGATTACACTGACAAGCTGCTGTTCAAACCTTCTGCATAATGCCTCTCTGCCTTGAAATCTTGCCAAGATGTTGGTTTCTTCTCTTATTCCCTTTTCCTAAATATTTCTCCTTGGATTTTTTTCACTGCTTTTTCCCACTCTGCTGACTTGAATAACTATTTGAGGCACCTTGTGCTCCTGCTGTAAAAAGAGGTGCTTTTATTCTTTTGGAGGGAAGAAGTTGGAAATGAAGCTTGTGCTTTGTTTTTACATGCTCAGGGAATTTTTATTATGAGGTGGGTATAGAGTAGGATTTAAGATTCTTTGATTTTCACTGGAAACCTGTTAGAATTTTTCCTCGACATCGATGTTTAGTGATGTATTTAGGTGGTAGAAACAGCAGCCTGAGCTTCATGCAGAAACCTCCTTCCATCCATTCCTGACAGCCAATTTCCCACTGCTTCCATCTCCTCCAGGTCCTTTTATCTTTGCGGATATCCTGGACTACAAGAACCTGCGGGAGATCGTGGTGAACAACCGCATCACGTGGCTGTTCCACTACAGCGCCCTGCTCAGCGCCGTGGGAGAGGCCAACGTGCCCTTGGCCAGATCTGTCAATATCACTGGTGTGTGCTGGGTTTTCAGTGCTCAGAGCTGTGTCAGGGGAGTTTTGGGTTGGGTATCAGGTAAAGGTTCTTCCCCAGAGGGTGGTCAGGCACTGGAAGAGCTCCCCAGGGAATGGGCACAGCCCCGAGGCTGCCAGAGCTCCAGGAGTGTTTGGACAATGCTCTCAGGGATGCACAGTGTGGGATTGTTGGGGTGTCTGCGCAGGGCCAGGAGTGGGACTAGATGATCTTGATGGGTGCCTTCCAGCTGAGAATATTCTATAATTCCCACAATGGCTTGTGGAATGGCTTGAGGAAGCAGAAATATTCTGATAAATTCTGTTGGTTTGGGTTTTTTTCAGGTTTACATAATGTTCTGGATATTGCAGCTGAGCATAATTTGAGGCTCTTTGTTCCAAGCACCATTGGAGCCTTTGGACCCACCTCTCCTCGAGATCCAACTCCTGATCTCTGCATTCAGCGACCAAGGACAATTTATGGAGTCTCCAAGGTCCACGCTGAGCTCATGGGAGAAGTGAGAATTTTTTATTTTATTCATTTCCTAAAAGGTTTGAGACAACTTCACTGAAACAGGTTTCCTAAAGAAGCTGTGGCTGCTCCATCTATGGAAGTGTCCAAGGCCAGATTGGACAGGGCTTAGAGCAACCTGGGGTAGTGGAAGGTGTCCCTGTCCTTGTCAGGGATTGTAGTGTTCTTTAAGGTCCCTTCCAACCCAAGCCATTCCATGATTCTATGGTTGGAACTTCATTGCTTTTGTAAGGTTCCTCACTCATTCTTTTCCCCATTTTTCCCTCCTTCAGACTTTAGTACCCAGCAATAGTCTTAGGCAGCTCTGAAGGTCAAATATCTTTTGAGTTTTGTTGGGAAAAGCTCAAAGCATGGGAAGGTGGCAAACAGCTGACTTTCAGTGTCATTGCTTTCCCTGTTTTTTATGGTTTTGGCCTCTGTGCCAATGTGAGTGGTACTGCAGAAAGGACAGTGCACAAAACCTTGTGACAGCAGGTACACAGTGATGACTTTTTGCTCCTCCTCTCCAAAAAAAGACTTTAAAGCTAAAGCCTTGGGAGTCTGCACATGCACAACTTCTCTTTTGGCTTTGTAGTTGTTTATAAACAACCTTTTAAAGCTGATATTTTTATACAGTTTCCTCATGTAGGTCTGAGGACTATATTATCCTGGAAAGTCTCACAAACTTGGGAATGTTCAGTTTCTGAACATTGTGGACCCTACATGAGTAGCATGACAATCCATGTTAAAGATCCATATCTGCTGATGTGGATGTGAGCTGGAAAAAGGCAAGCAGGGAGATCAGCTGCCAGGCAGGGAATGGGGACTGTCCAGTAATTCCTTTCCTTTCATCCCTGTCCTGGGACAGCTGAAGAGTCATCCTGTGTCAGATTTTTCCTGTGAAATCAGTGGTGTGTGACCAACTCTTGGTGTCTAACTCTGTGTGTCTCCCCCCTTCCCAGTACTACCACTACCGCTATGGCCTGGACTTCCGCTGCCTCAGGTATCCAGGGATTATCTCTGCTGATTCCCAGCCTGGAGGGGGAACAACTGGTGAGTGACTGGTGCATGACAAGAGGGCTGGGGAGGACTTTCCACAAGGACATGGAATGACAGGATGAGGGGGAATGGCTTCCCACTGCCAGAGGGCAGGGTTAGATGGGATATTGGGAGCAGATTCTTCTCTGTGGGGTGGTGAGGCCCTGGCACAGGGTGCCCAGAGAAGCTGTGGCTGCCCCTGGATCCCTGGAGGTGTCCAAGGCCAGGCTGGGGGACTTGGAGCAACCTGGGATAGTGAGTGGCATCCCTTCCCATGGCAGGGGATTGGAACTGGAAGGTCTTTAATCTCCCTTCCAACCCAGACCACTCTGTGATTTCGTGATGAATATCACAGAGCCCTGCTGCCAGATTTGAGACTGGAAACTTTGGGGTTGGTCTGAGGTTTGTTGACTGTCATGAAGTGCACAACAGACTGTACCCATCCATCATTCTCTTCCCCAGATTATGCTGTCCAGATTTTCCATGATGCCATAAAGACTGGCAAATTCAAGTGTTACCTGAAGCCAGACACCCGGCTGCCCATGATGTACATCGATGACTGCCTGAAGGCCACGCTGGAGATCATGGATGCCCCTGCAGAAGCCCTGACCATGAGGACCTACAACATCAGTGCCATGAGCTTCACTCCTGAGGAGCTGGCCCAGGAGGTGCAGAAATATGTCCCTGAGCTCCAGGTGACCTACAACGTGGATCAAGTCAGGCAGGCCATAGGTTAGTATCTTCCCTGGCAGCAAGTAAGAAAAAACATCATCAGGGCAAAATCAAGTCTCTTTTTAGGAACTGACAAAATGCTCCTGTGCAGTTCAAATCTTATGGTTCAAAATCCAGCTTTAGTAGTGATGAAACCTCTCAAAGTTCAGTGAGATTTTTTTCTAAACCTCACCTTTCTTGGTTCTTTTTCTTCCCTGCAGCTGACAGCTGGCCCATGAACTTCGACGACAGCAACGCCCGCAGGGATTGGGGCTGGAAACACGATTATGACCTCCCTGAGCTGGTGACCACGATGTTTAGCTACCTTGGGTCTGACTCCAGGATCGCCCAAGCTAACTGAAATGCTTTCAGATGTTTCCAGATTTCCGCAGAGGACCAGGAAGAAATGGCTGAATTTTAGTTTTTAATTTGTTGAGTCTTAGAGCATGTCAGTTACTAATTTTTGTAAGTAGTGAGAGTTGGGAAGATACATGCTGTAGCTGGAATGTCCTTTAGATAAACATCAGCACTGGATGCTGTCCCCAAACACAGCACTGCTGACCAACACAGAGTTCTTGAGCTTTCAACTTAGGGGAAAACACCAAAAGTAGCACTTACTCGTGGCTGATGGCTCTCCAATCATTCCTGCCTCTTCCTTGGCAAACAACATGGCATAGCATTATCCAACCTGTCCTTTCAGGCATATCCAAAAAAGTTAACAATAGGTTTTGTATTTTCCTGGTGGAGGATGTTAGGTTGTAGCAAGATCATTTTTACTCTTTGCTTACAAAAGAGGCATCAGAAGAGCTGTTTCATGTTTCCAATTTACAGGGGGTTGTTGCAATTCTAGTTTGAAATCAAACTTTGCTCCATAGCTCTTATTTATATTTGTTTTTAATGCTGTCTAAACATACACTTTTCTATACCTAGGGCATACAGAGTAGCATTCTTGTGATGCTGCTTATAAATGTGAAGTGGAATAGGACTTGAATCCTCATCATGCTTTAAAAAACCCCAGGGTTTACAAGCAGAGCTTTGTCCTGTTCTCTGCAAGTTCTGCTGCCTTCAGTGCAACCTCAGAGGGAGATCTGAAATCTGAGGAGCTGCTCCATGGTTGTGAGTCTGAGTGGGATTTCAGGGAGGCCAAGCCCTTGGCTGGGGTTTTGAGCAGTACTTTTGTTTCTCCCAGTTGTTTGGTGTCCCTGCACAGTGTTAGATTCCCTGGAACAAGTTTTAAATGTGGGCTGAGGATGGAGCCTTACTGTAGAGTCGGGTCAGGCTTGGAAATCATTCCTGTTCACCCCATTTTCCTTGTTCACTGTGTTATTGTAGATGCTATTTATATGTAACTCATACCCTTTTATTCTTCAGAGAGGGATCCAGAAGCTGAAACCATCTTCTAGCTACAGCTAAGGGCTGTTCTGCTTGTTGAGTTTCATGCACAGGAGATTCCAGGATGAACAAGGGAGTTTTTTAGTCAATGTCTGAGAGGAAGAAGTGTCAGTTCAAAAGCTACTTAGGAGACTTCAGGAAATGACAAACTGGAGATACAGGAAAACCTTTGTAGGTAAAACACCAGTTTCCATGGATGTGAGTTTGAGCTGTCAGCTACTCTAGCTGACAAACAGCCTCTGGGAGCTTTGGACTTCATTTTTTTCAAAGAAAAACTATCTTTCATTTTCAAAATGACTGGAAATTCCCTACAAGAAGCTTTTTTTTTTCTTTTTTTAAAATGTGTATTGTCTAATCCAGTAGTGTGTATAGGTCAAAACATTCAAGTTATTTGTTTAGTTTTTTTCCCTACAACTTGTTTGCTCTGTTTTCTATGATGGTGCTTTGGTGGTTGCGAGTTTGTTGTGTTCTCTGTAACCCTGCCATGATCAGACTTTTGTCTCTTTGTGCAGGAGTTCTCCTGCAGGGAATACATTCCCTCACAAAAGTAACCTTCCAGTGAAGATTCTGTGGTGAAACCCAGTTATTTGAGACATTTGTTACACTTGTATCTCTTGGTTTTATACTTATTTTATAATTTCATCTGTGGGCAATGTAGGAATTTCCCAGGTATCTAAGCTCAAGGGTCGTGGCTGTTACTGAAACATTTTTCTATTGTTTACATTACTGAAAGGACAAGGTTTTAAACTTTGGCCACTGTTGTAACTCTCATGTAGCTCAAGTGTAATTTTTGGCCCAATGGGCCAGTGAAGTCAGCCCTGCCTTCACAGCCTGTGAGGAGAGGCTGGCTGGGCTTTGTCCTCTGCCCTGCCCAAAAGGAGGAGATCCAGACTGGATTATCTCCCAGGGACCTGGAGCCAGCCAGAAGGGCTGGAAAAGAACTAAAGTGTCTTGTCCACTCCTCAGTGCCTCTGTTCCACCCTCAGGAAGTGTGAAATAAAGAGTTGTTGATGGGTCTCACTCCATTTCCTTATGTCACTCAAAGTCCTGGGCTCTGATCCCCTCACCCTCATTCCCAGCTCCAGTTGATTTGGAGCCAACAAGAGTGAGGAGCAGGAATGTTCTTTCTTCAGAAACACTGTCCTTGGTGGTGGAATTACACAAAAGCCTTGGAACAGGTGCCTTTCACAGCGAAGGTGAAATTCAAACCTATGGCATTTTGAACACAGTTTTGTTTTTTCCTGCCAAGATGTTACTGGCCTCATTTAGGAACAGCCATTTTAGCAACTTAATTTTTTAAAAATCTGAAATAAACCATGTTCTAACAGAGAGTGGTCTGGAAGAAACTGGTGACAATCAGGGCAATTAAATGTGTTTGCAAGGTCTGTGTCCTGTTTGAAATTCTCATTTTTAATCTCTCCAATGATCTGTATATTTTTCCCCCCATGTCTTCCACATTAACTTCTCTTGTAATGATGTCACAACTTTTTTTCTGTATTAAACCAGCTTGATGTGGTAGATACAAAATATCTACCTTTTGCTACCAGCTGGAAGTTTGACTTCTGGGCCCAGACTTTCTTTGTGACACTTGAGCACTGGGGCTGCTAAATTACCTATTCAGGANACATTGGGCCCCTTGGCGGCTAAAATACCATTTTAAGAAAAAAAAAAAAAAAAAAAAAAAAAAGGTTGTTAAGAATATTTTTTCAACTATTGTTAGTTATAGGTGTTGCCTACTTTAATAAAATCCCATGCAGATGGATCCTGGGTTTGTCATCCTTGGTTGGAACAGGTGCGAGCAGTGCTGGAGGCTCCTGGACAGTGATGAGGGAGCCAAGAGAGCTGGAGAGGGACTTTGGACAAGGGATGGAGGGACAGGACACAGGGAATGGCTTCCCACTGCCAGAGGGCAGAGTTAGCTGGGATATTGGGAAGGAATTCTTGACTATGGGGGTGGTGAGGCCCTATTGGGTCTCTGTTTCTGTGTCTGGGCAGGTGCTGCCTCCAGGTGTTGCACAACCTGTGATGGGTCAGCAGGAGAGGCTTGGGTGAGGCCATCACACTCCTAACTCCCCACAGCCCCACCCTGCCTCCTTAATCCATGGATAAACCCTCCCTGCAGGTGGAATGAGGCCTTTCCCTCCTCCCACACCTCGGCTGTCTAATGATGAGAGCCTCTGGTGGAGAGAACTCTCCTGTTGACCACAGTTGAATGACTAACATGGTCATTGTGCTTTGGAGGGTGTTGCAGCACCGAGCTCTTCCCAGCTGCTTCCCTTTGATCCTTGGTCTGGATCTTGTCCTGTCCTGCCTGACACAAGCCCAGCCTGGCTTTTAGAGGTGCTGCCTCCAGAGCTGCTGCAGCTGGAGCCAGGCTGGGAGAGCTGGGGGTGCTCACCTGGAAAAGGGAAGGATCCAGGGAGAGCTCAGCCCATTCCAGAGCCTAAAGGGGCTCCAGGAGAGCTGGAGAGGAACTTGAGACAGCAGGGGGAATGGCCTTAAACTGAAGGATGGTGGGTTTAGATGGATATTACAAAGAAATTCTTGGCTGTGTGGGTGGTGAGGCCCTGGCACAGGTTTCCCGGGGAAAATGTGGCTGCCCCTGGAAGTGTCCAAGGCCAGTTTGGATGGAGCTTGGAGCTGCTTCCTTCTCTTGGCTGTTTAAGACATCAGACAGGTGCAGGAAGAGGAGGAAGCTTCTTACCTCAGTGGAAAGGTGTGAGGGATTTGGGGGATTAACCCCTGTGCTTTTGGAAAACCCCTCCTGCCGCTTCTCAGGCTGGACTCAAGCTCTTAAATGTCGGTCAGGAGCTCTGCATTCCTGCAGGGAAGAGAAGCTGAGCCCAGGGACGTGAAGAGAGGAGAGCATGTGGGTTATCCAGAGGGAAATCCAGGGGCTGGGATCCCCACCTTGCAGCCCCCTTCCCACACTCCGTGTTTCAGCCAGGCCTGGTGGCTTTCCTGAGCCCTGCAGACAGATTGTGTCTATTTTAGGTGAACATCAGCTGGCATTTGCCCTTCTCCTGGAGCCTCAGGCCAGACAAATGCTCTCCAGGCTATTTCTGGCTTCATACCATAACTGTATGTGATCCTAAATTCCCCATGGGACTGAGCACCTGTAGCGTGCTGGGACTGTGGGGCAGGGAGGGGGCAGCTCCTGGAACAAACCCAGGGATTTCAGGGTGACTGGGATGACACAGAGCACTCAGGGCTGGCACACATGGCTGTGGAGATGCAATTCAAAAGTCATTTTTGCCTCAGCAGTACCATTATGGAAGCTGAATCTCGGCATTGCTCAGCAGGGAAAGAAAGTTGTTTCCTGCCCTTGTTTCTGCAACTGGGAGCAGTTTAGGATGTTTTCCTGCCCCTATAGTCCTTGGGCAGCCTCCTGGAGCTCCTGAGAAGGTGCAGCACACAGGTTAATGTTCACTTTTGAGGGGACTTAAACTTAATAAAAAATATGGACAGTCTTGTGCTCTCTCCCCCCATCTCATATGGATCCCCAGAGGAGAAAAGACCTTGGGTGCAGGATAATATTTCTGACCTCAAGCAGAGCTTTGATATCTCAGTTTGGAGAAGAGAAGGCTCCAGAGAGACCTGAGAGCTCCTTCCAACGCCTGAAGGGGCTCCAGGAGAGGGGCTTGGGACAAGGGATGGAGGGATAGCATAAGGGGGCATGGCTTCTCACTGCCAGAGGGCAGGGCTAGATGGGATATTGGAAAGGAATTGCTGGCTCTGAAGGTGGGGAGGCCCTGGTACAGGATGCCCAGAGAAGCTGTGGCTGCCCCTGGATTCCTGGAAGTTGGGGCTGGATGGGGCTTGGAGTAACCTGGGATAGTGAAATGTGTCCCTGCCTGTGACAGGGTGTGGCACTGGGTGCTCTCAAAGCTCCCTTTCAACCCAAACCATTCCATGAATCCACGATTCTGTGAACTCTTCCACAGGTGAATGCAAAGTTGAATGGACAACTGGGCTGGAAATGCATCCTCCAGAACTTCCCTGCCTGAGGCCACGTCGCTTCCCTGAATTTGTGGGATGAGCTTTGGACCAATCCTAAAAAAGAGGAGGCTCTTGGCAGGGCACACCTGGCTCCAAGGACAGTGATCCGATCATTTTTCAGCGCGGTAGGGACACCAGTGCCAGAGTGATGTCACCTCATCCGTGTGACACAACAGGTCTTTCATCTCACCACCCTTTCCACAATTCCAGGTTAAAGATCTGTCACTGGCAGAGTTGTGAAAGGGGCACATCAGAGGAGAGAAAGCAAAGTCCAGAGTTCGTGCCCTTGGACCCAGCACGGCCCAAAAGTCCCCAAATTTGGTGCTTTTTTAAAAGCTCTTCTTCCTGGACCCTTGTGATGCTGAGAGACTCTCATAGGAGGTTTAGGAAAAATTCTTACCTTTCTAATGCTTGCAATTTTAAGGAAAAAATTGATCTTCTAGAAATGAATATGAACCGTGTGAACTCCAAAATCTGTAATTAATTTTTAAGAGAGTTGAGTTTTAATATTTTGTCACTATTTTATTTATAATGATTCTTTATCTTATTATCTTACTTACTTTAGTGGGGTCAGTTTTTCACTATATCCACAGCAATATTCCCTTGATAAATACAGGAATTACATAAATGCTCAGATATGGATTGCCAACATGTCCTACATTGTGATAAACTCTAAAATGACTTTTTTTTGGTAGGATGTCTTATAGGGAACTCATCATAGAGTGTCTGAGTGTGTTTGGCTGCACACAAACACCACCCCAAGGATGCTGTTTCAAGGCAGAAGTGGTTTATTGAGCTCCAGCTCTAGGGAAACATGGTTTGATGTGGATTTGTGATTGATGGGAGTGTGTAATACTGAAATAAAATATGTTCTTTTTGCCTGAGTCCAGCCCCATCCTGGGGGACTCACATGTGCCTCCACACTTTTCCCAGCTGCGCTGGCCTTTGGGGAAAGTAATAGGAGGAAAGGTCAATAAATGAGCAATTTTCCTTTCTTCATGCTTCTCCTTTTTCATCATCTTTTCTCCTGCCACATCCACGTGTTTTTTTCCATGGTTAGGTGTGGTTTAAGCAGGTCTGAAGACATGGCAAGGGACCAAGAGATGTCACACTCAGCCTAGTTGGAGGAAAATGTACTTTGGAAACTGAGCATAACCCCAATTCCTCCTGCAATCTTTCCCCCACCTAAAGGTGGTGTGGAAGCTGACACAGAGAGCAAACAAAAGTAATTCCCAGTTGGGTCAGGGCCAAATATGCCAGAACTGAGAGTAGCAGGAGGAAGAAGAGGGGTCAGTGAGGTGCAGATCCTGCTCGTCCAAGCCCAGGACAGCTGATCACAGAAACAGAGAATGGAATATTAGCATTAAGGTGGGAACAAACCTCCAGGATTGTCAAGTGCAACCTTTGACTGGATCCCACCATTCCCAATAAACCACATTATGAAGAATCTTCTGGTTCCTCCCACAAGTCCCCTGGCCCACACCTTGACCTCACCACCTCTCCTCTCACTTCTTGATGAATTTTGCCACCTCCATAGAAGGCAGAGGCCTTGCAAAGCCTTAACTGACACAGGGCCCACCCAGAAATTTGTTGAGCTGTTTACAATACACTGTCTGGCCAAGGAACTGCCAAGAAAACAGCAACACCTCCATTCATCCATCCATCCATCCATCCACCCATCCATCCATCCATCCATCAGTCCACCCATCCATCCATCCACCCATCCATCCATCTATCCATCCATCCATCCATCCATCCATCCATCCTCATCCATCCATCCATCAGTCCATCCACCCATCCATCCACCCATCCATCCATCAGTCCATCCATCCATCCATCCATCCATCCACATCCATCCATCCATCCACATCCATCCATCCACATCCACCCATCCACATCCACCCACATCCATCCATCCCTCCATCCATGCACCCATGGGACCCTCAGCCCTGCTGGGTGGAGAAGCTGCCGTGTCCCTTTTCCCAGAGCAGCAGGGTCTCTCTGGGCCTGCTGTGGGGGACAGAGCAGGGGTTTGGGTGCTGATGACCCCGGGGCTGTTTGCTCTGCTGGCAGCGTGTCCCGGGATCGGTGCCAGGAGCAGATTTCCCACCTCCAGCTTTCCTGCCTGGCAACAGCAGCCGGACCCTTTGGCCTGAGATCACCCTGAGCCTTTGGGTGACATTTCCCCCCATCCCAGGGCATGTATGCCTGGCAGGGCCTCAGCTGGCAGGAGACTGAGGCCATCAGGGCCTGCATTCCATGGGACCTCAGTCCCTGGGGGTACACCACAGCTCTCTCCAGACAATGTGTCTGTGCAAGTGCCTGGGCAATTTTCGGGAGGTTTTGGTTCTCAAGAGGTTACAGCCGTGGTGTGAAGGGAGTTGTGGTGGAGAAGGGCTGTGCACAGGAGGGAAAAGGCACTGTTGGGCTGGGATCCGTGGAGAAGCTGAAGTCCACAGCCCCCAAGCTGTTGGCTGGAGACAAATAAAATAAATTGTAATTTAGTTATATTAAAAAAAAATTTAAAATTTTAGAACCATAGAATAGTTCGGGATGGAAGAGATCTTAAAGACCATCTCATTCCACTTCCTGCCATGGGCAGGGCACCTTCCACTATCCCAGGTTGCTCCAAGCCCTGTTCAGCCCAGTCTTGGACACTTCCAGGGATCCAGGGGCAGCCACAGCTTCTCTGGGCACCCTGTGCCAGGGTCTCACCACCCTCACAGGGAAGAATTCCTTCCCAATATCCCATCTGTCCCTGCCCTCTGTCAGTTTGAGAGGCCTTATTTCAATTTTCAGGCTTGATTCAGACTCTGAATGCAGTGAAGAAGATGATGATGATGCAGTGACAGCAGAGCCTCTCACATTGGCCTCAAAGCCTGGATGCTCTTCCAACACTGTTCCATTACTGCCAAGAAGATTCCACTCATGGCTCGGGCTGATATTTTTCAATGATGGCTTTTTTTTCCATGGCTGGGGATCAGATATTTGCTGGGCTGGAGCCTTGTGCTGCTCTCCTGCCAGTTCCCAAATCCCTTCCCATGGCGGCCACCTGCCGCTCCACCAGAAGCTGCCTCTCCATCTCTTCCAAGATTTCGGAGCCAGACACAGCTCTACTTGTCTGGCCAGGGCAGGGCTCTCCATCCTGCCTGTTGAAGTGGAAAGTTGAATTTAAGGCTTAACTTGTCCTCCCCCCAGAAGCCATTGAATAACTGGTGCTGGTTTGGCCGGGAGGCTGGAGTGGAGGTGGAGGAGGTTGCTGTGATCTGGGCAGAGAAGATGCAGCAATTGCACAAATTTGAGGTGTGCTGGGGGCAAGCAGCACTGCTGGGGCAGGAGGAGTCTTTGGAAAGAAGATGCTCTGAGAGTTGTCCCATCTCTGCTCTGGAGACAGGCTGGGAGAGCTGGGGGTGCTCACCTGGAGAAGAGAAGGCTCCAGGGAGAACTCAGAGCCCCTTCCAGAGCCTAAAGGGGCTCCAGGAGAGCTGGAGAGGGACTTGGGACAAGGGGTGGAGGGACAGGATGCAGAGAATGGCTTTAAGTTGAAAGAGGAGAAAGCTAGATGGGATATTGGGAAAGAATTGCCCTGTGAGAGTGATGAGGCCCTGGCACAGGTTTCCCAGAGAAGCTGTGGCTGCCCCTGGGTCCCTGGAAGTGTCCAAGGCCAGGCTGGGTGGGGCTTGGAGCAACCTGGGAGAGTGGAAGGTGTCCCTGTCCATGGCAGGGGTGGAACTGGGTAGTTTTTAAGTTCTCTTCCAAACCAACCTGTTCTGGGATTCTATAAAAAGTTTTTTTCCGTCTCCAAGCTTGGTGTCAGAGAAACATCTGACCCAGGATTCTTCATTAAACTCAAAGAAGCTGCTCAAAAAATGATTTTGAAGAAGTGGGAAGGTGGAGGATTCTCCATCCTCACATGTTGAGCCCAGGCCAAAAAAGCTGCTTTGCTTTATCCCATCCTCTCTCCCCTGCACCTGGATTTTGAGGGCCTTGTACTTCATGATGTCAGCAGGGGCTGATGATTCAAAACTCCCACAGTGCTGGATTTTGTTTGGATATTTGATTGTTTTGTGTTTTCAAGGGAAAATGATGGTTATGCACAATTGGGATACACTCATTTATGTGAAAGCAGCTCTCCCCTCCCCAAAAGTGTCACTATTTTCATGGAATCACAGAATCACGGAATCAGAATAAGCAGGGAGAAGACAGGAAGAGAGAGAGAGAGAGGGAGGAAAGAATTTCTTGAAATAAATCCCAGTAAATTCCCAATAATGGGAATGGGAAGTGATGGGATGGGAACCAGATCTCTCCCAAGAAGATCAAATTCAGGCAGGGACCACAACCAGGTGTTCTGCTGGGACAGGATACATGGGACCAGCGTTGCTTTTTAATTTCTTTTCCTAAAGGTCTTGAAACCTGGACATTCCCCTTTTTTATCCCCTGGTCTCCCATGCTACAGCTATTTTTACAGCCTTCTCCCCAGGGAAATGAAGCATTACATGCCTGAGTGTTATTCCATTTGCCCATCAATCCTTCCCTAGCAATCCTTGCATCCCAGGATTGACTCCACTGAGAGGAGGAGAAACAAAAAATATCAAATATATGGAAAATTTGAGGCAGCAGCAGATGGAAGATGAGAGAGATGCCTTGGGGTGAGCTGAACCCCATATCAGACCCAAGAGAAGCCCCACCCTGGCACAGGTGGCTCCCAGGTCTCTCTCCCACTCGTGGTTACTTTCACCCCAAAATGTGAGCTCGTCTTGCCATCTGCTGGTGTAATCTGGAGCCCGTCAGAGGAACAGGACTGGGGGACAGAGGACATCCAGGACAAGGACAAGGGGAGAACTGAACCCTGTATCGCTGTTGTCACTCCCAGAGGGGACAAAGCCTGGTCAGGAAGGGGCCAAGCACTGCCTTGCAAGGTAATTTCTTGTTTTCCAGAAGGATTTCCCTGCTCCTGGAGCTACTAATTCCTCTTTAAATGAGTTTATCCCCATGATGCATCATCCCCCTCCTAAATATCCTTCAGGATTCCTTCCCTGGACCCCAGGCTTGGCTCAGGGATGTCCCCTCCTCTGTCTCATGGCTGCTGCTGCTCTGCTGGTTCCACCTTCCTCAGCGCAGAGATCCCAAGGATGAGCTGCAGGTGGCCTGGCATGGATTTTGGTGGAGTTAGGAGGCTGTGAAGCCCATCCCAGGATATGGGATGGACACCAGGGCTTGGAGAAGCAAAAGGATCTGTCCCACGTGAAAGCACAGATGCACTGGGAGGAGATGGACATGGGAGACAATCACTTTAGGCCTGGGGGATGTGTCCCAAATATGCAAGGCCATGCTTGGCATGGGGCTGGTGGTGTTTTGATTTGGTCCAACACATTTAACAGGTTTTTTTGGAAGAGCTTTTGAAGCCCATTGCACCCTGTTATTCCTCCAGAAACTTCAGTGGGTGAACCATCTCCACGATTGGATTTTGGGGACACTTGAGCCACCCAGAGGTTTTGTTCATGCCCCTGGCCTGCATCTGATGGGTGAAAAGCAACCCCAGTGCCTTCCCCACCAGCTTTTAGAGGATGGCTGGACCAGTGAAAGGAGTCAGGAGAGGGAGCCAGAGCCTCAGCTGAGAACTGAGAGAGCTGCAGGGAGCGGCTCTCACCGCTGCAGGGACACCCCAAATTACACAACCACCCCTTCAGAGCCGGTCCCAGTCACATTCGAGGGTGTACACAGCCCTAATTTTTAGAGACTGTCCTCATTCTTGATTCCAGCTGCTTTGGTTGGGGTACAGCTCATTTTCTTCCTAGCAGCTGGTAGAGTGGCTAAATCAGGATGGAGACGTATCCTGGGGTAGTCAGGACAATAATTTTAAGCCCTGTGTGAGTTTTGCCCAGAGTTTTAACTGCATGGAGTGCCCTGTGCTGTGGGTGGGATGTCCCTTTGTCTCCTCTCCCGTGGCATGAAGAACCAACATCCCATTTTTATCTGCCTCAACAAATGCAATCCCTCTGTTTTGCTGAGTCCACCAGGAAGCTCAGCTGATGGGAAAAGCATCCAAGGATGTGTTAAACTCACAATTTAGCAAAATACTCCCCCTGTGCTGTTCACTTCAGCTTCAGGCTTTTTCCTTCCAGTTTTCTTTCCCTCTGAATTTAAGGGATGCTCAGGAAGATGTGGCAGCCCCAACCCAATGTCTCAAGGACAGGAAGAGAGAAGCATCATCTCTGAGTATATGGGTGCTCCAACCCCAACCTCATGAATAAAACCCCGTTCTAACAAATGCAAAATCTTACCCAGGGCAGAGAAAAATGCAGAGCTGAGTGTGGGAAGAGGTGGTGAATGGGCCTTGTGTCTTTTTGGGGAGGAAACCTGGAGCTTGGCGGCTTGAAACCTGGAGAGAGGCAGGATGCTGCTGCCTTCACTGGTCAGTGGAGCAGGAGGAAGGATGGGGAGCTTGAATTTGGTCTGGAAATGCAGAGGTGACAGAGCTGCTTCCCATGTCTTCCCCATGATTTGGCCACCCTGACCCCGGGTGCTTCAGGCACTGAATGAGCCCTGTCCTGCCACTCATCTCCAGCTCCGTTTCAGACTCCCTGAATTATTGATGGCTCTGATGCAGGAGTTTATAATTAGCTCCCCAGACCTTTTCCCTGTGGGCTGGAGCTGGGAACACGCTTTCTTTTTTCAGTGGTTTTGCTCAGAGTTGGGCAGATTGAGGAGGGAGGAGGGGAGTAAGGGATGGATGGGAACCTTGGGGGACATCGAGGATGGCTTTGGATGAATGGGATGATTTAAGAGTGGCTACCTTCAGGGAAAGGGGTCCAGGGGGAGCCTGGGATGTCTGAGGGGTCTTAAACCCANTCAGGGAAAGGGGTCCAGGGGGAGTCTGAGGGGTTTTAAATCCAACTTGAACAGTGTGGAAGCTGTGCCAGGAGCTGGGAGAAGGCAAAGGGTCTTTGTGTCACCTTTAGGGACCTCCTCACCCCAGTGCTCATGGATTTACAGGTCAGAGGGAGAAAAACACCAAGCCCTGGCTGCCCAGGGAAAGCCAGACTTCATCTGAAGGGGACAAAGAGCTGTGTTTGTGTGTCTGGATATAGAAAATGATGGGTTAGAGGCACAGCTGGGCAGCAAAGGGGCAGTTCAGTATCTTAAAGCTCTTCTTTAAGGGCCATTCATAGCCTAAAAATGGCTCCAGTGGTTTCTATGAGGTCTGGGTGCAGTAACACTCATTCCTTGAAGCCCCAAGTCCCAATCAAAACAGGAGCACAAATTCCCTTTGGGTTCTGAGGTCAGAGGCACCAGCCCTCAGATTTGAGTCTATGAATTGCTTTGTGAACACCAGGCAGTTTGAGCTGAGTTTAACCCAGTCTGAGCTGCAGCAGAGAGTGGCACCTGCAGAGTGCCTTGGCTCACAGAACTCTAATTCAGGGGCTCCTGAATTATTTATTTTATTTTATATAAAATAAA